>JAJPUD010000891.1:342815-416335 GCA_023553655.1 Myrmecobius fasciatus
GGGGGGCTGGTCTCCCCGCGGGGACCCCAGAATTTGCGCCCGAGCCCCCCATCTCCGGCTGGGGTGCAAGTAGGGAGCGCGCGGGGTGGGGTTTTTAGAAACTCTTTCCCGGCTTCGGGCTTCTAAGGGTAATCCTCCCCGGCGTCCCCTACCCCAGCCTTGCCCCACCCCGCTTCCCGGAGAGCCCTTCCTAGACTAGGACCCCCGACCCAGCCCTGCCTCCACCTTCCCTACAGAGCCTCCCGAACTCCCAGAGGGGGAAACCTCCTTCCTTAGGGAAAAGTTTGCCCATTCAACCTCCGTGAGCTTGCTTTGGGATGTGTGTGTGTGGGGGGAGGGAGGACGGGAAAGGAAGGGGACCCAGGACCCCCCCCCAATCTGGAACCCGGCGTGGCTTTTTTCGAACCGAAATCCCCCAAATCCCAAACTCTTGTGTTTTCTTTGGGGGGAGGGTGGTGGTTGAAGGAAAGGCTATGCACCGGTCTGGGTAGTTCTTCGGCTTAGGGATGTGATTTGGGAGCAGTGAGGAGATTGTCACTGATAGTGGGCAGGGATTTCTGAATCGAACCCCCCCACATCCAGTGGTTCTCATTCCTATTTAGTCCGTGTCTGGTACAAGTTACGAGAGATACCCCATTCTGAAACACTGTGAAGGATTAGAAATAGTTTAGGGTGGGAAGAGGAGGAGGAGGAGGAGAAAGGTACACTGAATTCTTTTAAAAATGCTTCTTGATTGATTGATTCGTGGAAATAGCAACTCATGAATCAAGGTTCTTTCTATTTGTGAAATTTTACCTTAGTAGATAGTCATTTGGATTTATGGACTATTCTTAGCCGTGAATCAGAATAAGAAAATGGGAATTTTAAGGAAACTTCTTGTTTGACATCAGGTATAATAAATAGGTTCTACTGCATGTAGTAGGATCAGAAAGAACCTAAAAGGATACACTGTTTGGTGAATGCTTACTTTTTCTTATATTTGTCTAAATAATTTTTTAACTGTATTTAGGTCTGTGACTCTTGAAACAGCTATAGAAAACAAATATATTACTTTAATCTGAAACTCAAGATTCCTGCTTCTCAGGGTGTGCTTTCCTGGAGCTACAGTTACCTTTGATTTTGATACTTAGTGTTAAAGTGTTTATGATTTTGCTAAGTTCCTTCTCCAATGTTCCCCCCCACACACCCCCAATTTGTTCTTGTTGCTATTTTTGTAAATTTAGGGCAGTATGTCTCCACATACATTCCTCCTGTCCTGTACCAGTGCTTCATGCTGGGATTCTGCTGGCAGAGTATTTCACTCAGTGACAGTTCGACCTCTAGAATACTAAGTAGTGAAAATCTGACACTTGGAAAACAGTAGATAAACTATTACTTCCTCTCCCCCTACTCCCTCCCCTCATTGCTTACTTTTATAAGGGAGACCCATTAGGTGATTTTTACTAAGTGTTTCATTTTGTCTTAAAAACAAGGCATTTGAAATAACCAGTGACACCAAACCTTTTATTAGCCACAGTCCTGAAGATCTTGAATATAAGATTGTCTGAACTTCATACAAATTACAATAGCAAATGCTTCTATACCTATTTAACTTCTTTAAATAGACTTGTTTTTTTTAATACTAAAGTGTTACTGTATCTTCCGACTTAAGTGTGTACAAAAAAGTTGGTGTCATTCAGCAATTCCAGTTTTGCCATGAAATAAAAATAACTGCCATTAGCATCTTAAGTTTTGCAAATTACTTTCTATATATTATCTTACATAAGATATTCAAATTTTGCAGATAAGAAAACTGAGGCTGATTTGATCAAACAGCTGATGAGTGTTGAGACAAGAAAGTAGAGTGGTGTAATTAAAAAAAAAAAAAAATGGATGTGGAGTTGGAGGACCTGGGTATGAATCTAGGTTTTGTACCATTTCCTTTTAGTGTGGCCTTGGACAAATTGTTTAAAAAATTCTTGGCCTCAGTTTCTTTATCTGTAAAATGAGACTAGATTGGACTAGATCAACTCCAAGGTTCATTTTTGCTCTAAGTCTAATTCCTTTTAAGGCCTTTTCAGCTCTAAACTTTCTGGTTGTGTTTTCTACAGATTCGAACTCAGGTTCTCCTGACTCCAGCCAGGTTCAGTGCTTTTCCACTACCACTCAGCCTCTAAAAGGAGTTAAAACAGGTATCAAAAAATTTATATTTTGAGTTGGGTTCTATCCTTGCAACTTTGAAATTCATGGTTTTAGAGCCATAGATGCTAAAATTGTTTGGTATCATTCCAAAAAGAAAAGAACAGAGTTTTATTTTGGTTAACTAATGGAGAGGTTAGTTGTTTCGTTTTTTGTTTAAATTTGATACTTTAAGATTTTAAAAGCATCTGCTTTCTTTTCCTGTTAATTAATATATAGATGTATAGGCAGCTAGATGGCACATGATAGCAGTGGATAGAAAAAGGAGCTGGGAATCAAGCAAGAAGATCTGAATTTAAATCTAACCTCAGATACTTACTAGTTGTTTGACCCTGAACAAGTCATTTTACCTTATTTGCTTCAGTTTCCTCGTCTGTAAAATGAGCTAGAGAAAGAAATGACAAATCACTCTACTATCTTTGACAAGAAAACCTCAAATGGGTCTATGTGACTTTGGGCAAAGTGACAACTCTCTGGGTGTCACTGTCTCCATCTTTAAAATCAGGGGATTGGACGATGACCTTTAAATCTCTTCTAGCTTTAAATTAATGATCATATGATTCTCATTTTATTTTACCATGATATTATCATCTACTTTATCTTTACCCTTAGTTATGATAACTGACATACACATACACACATACACACATATTGTGTAAAAGTTGCAAAAGACATGAGCATGACTGAGTAATAACAGATATATGGAATTTTACATTGCTTTTGGTAAAGTTACCAGTATTTTAAAGTGGGGTGTGTGTGTGTGTGTGTGTGTGTGTGTGCTTGAGCACGTACATTGTATTATAAAACTTTCCCTCTTTTTTTCACTTTAGCCCAGTTTATCTAATTTGTCCATAATGATTTATTTTCCTTCTAAGAGAAATAGTAGATTTCATTTAAAAAAAAGAAAGTACTTGAAACAAATGAAAGCACAAAAGACTCAGAGGAGGAATAAGTATTGAACTAACTTTAGTACAGTTATCTTCTTTTTCACCATTGGTATTTTAGATTAATAAGTAGATCACAAATTGCCATAAATTGTTAATTAGAAGAGCAGATCACCTAGTTCAATTCTTAGGAATAAAATGTGGTGTTCTATTATAAAAGCTTTAAACAATAAAACTTTTATGCCACTTAAAGACTAGTAAAATTACTGAAAATTCTTGTATTTTCCCTTTTCCCTTTTCTCTCTCTCTCTCTCTCTCTCTCTCTCTCTCTCTCTCTCTCTCTCTCACACACACACACATACACACACACACTACACATACATATATTACTAAATTTTTTTTTGATAAGGTAGAGTTTAAAATTTTGAACTCCATACTACAAATAAAAACTTTGAAAGCATCTTTTGAGTGCTTCTTAATTTACCTGAGATAGTCTTCTTTTCAAATCTGCTCATCAATGAAACAGAATTATATATTATAATAATAGTAATGTTACCTACATTATAAATAAGAGTCATGTTTATCCATAAATTCTTAGACACTTAGCCTTTTTCCCCAGTCATGACCCTTTCTAGACTTATTAGCTTATAAGGCAGTAGGTGATAAAAAAGGAGACAACAGCAGATTAGTTTATTTGGGGATAATTAAAAGATGATTATTGTCCCTCATGCTAGATTAGAAATTTAGATAATTTTAGTGTAACAATCTAAAACATATTTCTAGGCAAATTTTATTTTGGGAAGATTTTTATTCCAATCAATCATAAGTTGCTAGACCTGAGTTGTTAACTTTCTGCCTGGTTGACCTTGTGAAAGTGACAACTCTTTGGGTGTCAGTGTCTTCCTCTTTAAAATTAAGGGGTTGAACTCAGACCTTTAAATCTCTTCCAGTTTAGATTAATGATCGTATGATCTCTTATTTTATTTTACCATGGTATTTTATTGTCTACTTTATCTTTACCCTTAGTTATGATAACTGACATATACACACACATACACACATATTATGTAAAAGTTTGCAAAAGACATATACATTGTCATTTGAATTTCATAGCAACTCTGTGAGGGAGGTGTCAGGTAATATTGAAGATGAGGGAACTCAGATTCAGAGAAGTTCAGTGAGTTGAATTTGGTTGTACAACTAAACCAGATATTGTAGACGTGACAGTAGCATTCAGTAAACCAATAGGTATTTTTTTAAGCACCTCTTATGTGACAGGCAGCATTTTAGGCACTGTGGATGCAAGTAAAATCAATAAAACAGTCCCTACTGGAATGAATTGTAATGGGAGAGACAAGTATACATACATCTATATGTACAGGCTAAATATAAAGTAAATAAATACAGAGTTGTCAGATGCAGGATCGTGTGAGGTAGGATATGAACAATCTGGAGAGGCTTAAGAAAGGCTTCATGCAAAAGACTATATTTGAGCTTCATCTTAAGGGAAGAAAGGAATACTGAACACTGAGGGAAAATTTAGGAGGTAGTTCATTTCAGGTGTATGGGACATGAAGGCATACAGACAAGAAAGGAAGGGTTGTGTATGAGAGACAAAAAGAGTGGGGCAGCTAGGTGGTGCAGTGGATGGAGCACTAGCCCTGAAGTCAGGAAGATCTGAGTTCAAATCTGGCCTCAGACACTTAACACTTCCTAGCTGTGTGACTCTGGGCAAGTCACTTAACTCTAATGGCCTCAACAGCAAAGAGAGAGAGAGAGAAACAAATAGTAAGAATAGTAACATCCAGTAAATTAGAAATGATAAGTTGAGGCCAGCTTATATATGGCTTGGCAAACTAAACAGAATTTATATCTCATCCTTGAAGTAATAAAAACACTTGAGTTTGTTTAAGAGAATCGCAAAGTCAGATTTGCCCTTAAGAAAAATTTGGCAGCAGAGTGGAGGATGGACTGGAATAGGAAGAGCAAGTAGGTGGCTGTTGCAGTAATTGAAGAGGAGAGCAATGATGTGGGCCTGAACTAAGGTGATGATAATTATGGGAGTGGAGAAGAGGGGTTGGATATGGAAGATTTGTGAAGGGAGAAAAGGAAAGATTTGGGGACTGTTTGGATGTGTGAGGGGAAGGGAGCATGATTCTGAGGTTATGAATTTGAAGTTGGAAGGATGGCAGTGCCTTTGACAGAAGTAGCAAAATTTGGAAGAGGGCAGGGATTAGAGACAAAAGGTTTGTGAACATAGTGAACCTGAGATGTTTCAGATGTCTCAAATGTGTCTTTGGTGATGTGGGAGCTCAGGGGAGGGGCTAAGGCTGGCTATGTATCTATGGGTCATCTGCAGAGAGATGACCGATATAGAGATTTTATCACCAAAGTTATTAATTATTCTTTATGATTTACATTTTAATGTTTTCTTTAGAAAACTTGGTGTTATTTGGCAGTTATTGAATTTCTTAAGTACAGGAAAGACTGTGTGTCATAGTTAATGAAGGTTGATGAGACTTGTAGCCCTCAGTTCTGCTACTGACTTGCTTCATTATGGTTGGCAAAACTCTTAGCTTCCTGGCTTTTGGGTTCTTCATTGGGAGAATGAAATATTTGGACTGGGGGTTTTGGGTGCTCATGAATCACTTAGAGTTAAATACAGGCAGCAAAGAAGCCTGTACTTAAAACAGCTTCAGAGACATATTGGCAGACTGGCAAGAGTCACTTGCTATGTGACCTTGGACAAGAAACCTGCCTATCCTTGGCCTCAGTTTTCCCATCTCTAACATGGCAGGGTTGAACCAGATGATATCAGAGATCCCTTCTAGCTTTAAAAATTTATGATCCTAGATAAAATTCTATTATAACTAATTCCACAAACAATCTAAATATTTTTGTTGCAGTAAAATTTTTAAATCAATGTAATAGTTGACATTTTTAGAAGCTGGAGAAGAAACAGATGCCCAACCTCCATGTTGTGAATAGAGTGTTCTGGGCACAGATGGACGAAGAGGGACATTTTATGTTTATATTTTTACTCAGTCCCTTCCTCCTTAATGTCCCAGGAGTATTTTTTAGTATGTTTTTATTGTGGTTGATGAGTTGGAGATTGGACAATGATGATTGAGAGATGAGAAATGGGCATTCTTAGCAGAATAAAAGAGCTTTAAAGAGCTCAACTGTAACCTAGTTCTTTCCTAACATAACCAGATACTTTTATAAGAGAGAGGGAATTAACATTGATAAGGAACTGAGATAGTGTTTGGTATGCAGAGTTATGCATTTGTTATTAGCATTTCATCAAAATGCTATTGTCGTTATTGATCATCTGCAAGCAGTGTTCATGTAAATAACAACATAACATAGAACACTTTGTTATATTTATTTTAATATAATTTAACCTATGTGTCAGGGGCTTCACAGAGAAGTTCCTCCTTCTAGTGAATTTACTAGATGGATAATCACAAAGTTCCAAACAACTCTTTCTAAGTGGAACTACAAACTGGAAATTATTGTTAACAGAAGCAACATTCTGAGGCATAAATATGGAAAGGATGTATGGCTAATAGCAATAAGGAACTATAAAACCACTTACTTGCAATCTACTCTTTAGGCTTATAGAAACTAGAATTAAGACAATATGACAAAAAAGAGAAAAGTACATAATAGACCATTTGAATGATTTAATATGTAATTTTGTTTTATTTTAAGGTATTTAAGCATTATTGCTACTTGAATTCTTTTATCCCAATTTGAATATCTTGAATAATATTTTAAGTGCATGCTAAATATTGCTCAAGATTTAGGACAGTATGTATAAGAATCTCTTCCTCTCCAGTTCCACACAATAGATCTTTTCTGCCATCTGAATCATACTAAGTTTACTTTTTTTTTTTTTTTTTTTTTGCTGAGGCAATTGGGGTTGAATGACAGCTAGGAAGTGTTAAGTGTCTAAGACCAGATTTGAACTCAGGTCCTCCTGACTTCAGATCTGGTGCTCTACACCAACTAGCTGCCCCCTAAGTTTACCTTTAGAACAGAGATTTTAGAATTTATTTCATAAGTTAATTTTACAAGTTAATACAGAACAGATGAATGCTTACACCAGTTTTAGATTGATCTATTTTCTATTAATTATTAAAAATAAAATGCATTTTAAAAATGCTGGTTAGCATTCTATTTGTTAATATCCTGATTTATTTAAGGATTAAAATGACAAAAAAGCAATAAACATTTTTAATATCTTAAAAATTCATGTTGGTTAACATCATCTTAACCTTAGTTATACCTTCAATAAGTTTCTTTTCACTTTGTCATATGTCAGGCAGCTAAGTGGTGCCACAGTGTATAGAGCACAGGATCTGGAGGCAAGAGGACTTGATTTCAAATTTTACTTGCTCCTCAAGCAAGTCATTTAACGTCTGTTTGCTTCAGTTTTCTCAATTGTAAAATGGGGATATAATACTACCTACCTTCCAGGGTTGTCGTAAGGATTGAGTGAGATAATGATTGTGCATAACTCTGTGCCTGGAACATAGTGCTATATAAATGTCATTATTGTTGTTGTTGTTATATCATCATTCTGAGAGCTTGGTTTCCATATCCTTTTTAGGAAAGGTGTCATGCATATTGTTGCTCTCAAATTTTAAAAGGTAGTAGGATATAAAATTACAGACTGAAAAGAAAATGCTGCGGCACTGAAACAACCATACTTCTGAAACATGAGAATCAAAAGAACAGAAGTGTCATATCAGTGATTTCACACTGAAGTGAAACATTGGCTGTCCCAAAGAGTAGAATCTCCATATTTTTGTCAAATTGTTTTATACTTGTTTTTGGAAGCATTTGACATAGCTTTTGTTAAAATCTTATCTCCCCACTTCTTACTTCTTCCCCCTCCATCCCCACCATGATGTCTTATTCTACTGTAACTTTCACTAAAAAGATAACTGTGGAAGTGAATTGTTATTCTGTTTTTAAAATGTAACACCTTGTTTCAAGGTCTTTTAAACTCATCTATATTTGCCGTAAAGCAGTGCCTATGCCATTATGACATTACACTTGCAATGTCTAATGCACCTACAGATGCTGAAAGTATTTATTTTGAAAAGACCTACTCACATATTTTCTATCCTTCATAATAGTTATTTTTGACTTTTATTAATATTAAATAATGATTTGATTGTGTTTAATGATCTGAGTTTAATCACTTGTTTTCCTCTTTTTTTAAGGCACATAAAGCAATCTAGATTCTGTAAGCAAAAATGATTTAGTTCATTTTATTTCATAGCTAAAGATAGCAGAGTTCCCTCACCCCAAGTATTTCAAATTTTAATCTATAGCAACATATATTAGTAACTGGAGTTTATTTATAGCTATTTCTCTTCATAGGATAGAAGTGGCTTTTATTCTGAAGTAACATTGGGAAATTTAAACATTTTCTGTGTTAGAGAAGTTTTAAAGCACCTGACTAGATTCCACAGTTTTCTTTTTTTGTAGTATATATTCATTTCTCCTCTCTTTATGTCACATGGGAAAGGCTAGAGATGATAGCAACTCCTCTTTGAAATATTTGGAGGGATTCTAGGACTTCAGATAATTGATTATATAAGGGGCAAATAATTTGGTATTATTTTCCAGTTTCTGTTTTTATCTTGGGCCCCTTCCTCCTACCTTCTTTTCCCTAATTGAAAAAAACAAGTTGATTAATGATATGATATTAATATGATAATGATATTAATGATATAACCCCCCAAAACATGATTGCTATTTGTTTCCAGTTTTATAGATGAAATAATACAGATATTTTTAAAATATGTATTTAGAAGGTAGTTAAATATTAGGAATGAAGGTCCTTTAATTCTTGCCATTCTTTTTTTAAATTATACATGGAGTAAGACCAACTGTAGCAGGTACTGAAATCATAAATGTAAAGATTCTAAATCTTTTCTAGAAAAATGACCTTGCTACAGAAAGATCTAGACAATCATGTTAGCCACTGTAAGAACAGTTAACCAATCTTAAGGCAAAAAATGAGAATACATGCGAAATAGGCATTTTTTTTTGTGGCCTCCAGAATTCATAGGACACAGCAAAAAAGACCTAGTCAAAGATATGCTGTCTTGTTGTTTTTCCTTTGTCCTCAAAGAGGACCATGACATTAGGGAGGTGAGGCCATGATGTGCAAGTGAATTGGATTTAAATGAGGGAGGGCTATGCAAGGTCACCTGCCTCATTTTTTCCTCCAGAGCCATTTGGGTCCTATAATCTTAAAGGTGAAGAGAAGATGTTTATTAAAAGATATTAAAAACAGAGAGTTGTGATTATTGCTGTTTTGAAGAATATTAAGGGTGGAAATTATATGCTGCATTATTTGTGTGATTATGGAAGATAAGAGATAACTTATGCCAGTTTTTGACTTCTTCATATTAGTGTTTGGAGAAATCCTGAGAGCTGAATAGATTCTGTACTGGGAGATTGAGGAGAAAATTTAATACATAGGTAGTAAACATTGTAGGGATATTGTTAGAACTTAAGAATTTATGTAAAATTCAATTCCTTGATGCTAAGTACTAAATATGAATTACAGGTGTGCCACATATGGAGCTATGATGAATCACTGAAACATTTGAAATATTCTACAGTTATATAAGAACTTTGCAGATTTTTTGCAATCTTCAGAATTCCTCAAGCTTCAGACTGATAATGTTTGTGCTTGAGAAATTATTTTATTAATCTATACTCAAGAAACACATTGCAAACAGTAACCAGGAATATTTTAATGACTATCTTCTGGTGAACATTTGGTGAGAAGATTTTGGCAAACTATGAAACTAGCTAATAGCTCTGTTCTACTCCCTTCCATGAATTGTCACCCCCATATTCCTTTCCCTCTTTCTTTCATTTTTCTAAATCTTTTCTTTCAATAGATTGTAAACTGTTGAGAGCAATGATTATGAAATTTACTTTTTTTTTAAAAAATGCTTTCCAGGCCCTAGCAAAGTACTGGACAGTATTGATTTTTCTTCTTCTTCTTCTTCTTCTTCTTCTTCTTCTTCTTCTTCTTCTTCTTCTTCTTCTTCTGGTTATAGAATCAGTTGCTTTATTTTTATTTTTTATAAATTTTGAACTTAAAATATCCCCCCAAAAATCATTTCTGTATACAAAGAAGAAAACACAAAGAAGATTCTATATAAAACTATGTATCCCTATTTTACATTGTTTTTTTTTTTAAATAAATTCTGCTCTTTCAAAACTGCCCTATCTTTTTTTTTCTTCTGAAAATCTTTTTGGGGGCAGCTAGGTGGTGCAGAGGATAGAGTACCAGCCCTGAAGTCAGGAGGACCTGAGTTCAAATCTGGTCTCAGACACTTAACATTCCCTAGCTGTGTGACCCTGGGCAAATCACTTAACCCCAATTGCCTCAGCAAAAAGCAAAAAAAAAAAAAAAAAAAGAAGAAAAAAAAAAAAAAAAAAAAAATTGTTTTCTACAACAAAAAGGAGAAGGAGAAGGAGAAGGAGAAGGAGAAGGAGAAGGAGAAGGAGAAGAAGAAGAAGAAGATCTTTTTGTTTTCTTCTATAAATTTAAAAAAATGTTTTGTTGCTCCTCTTTTTTTTTGGGGGGGGGCATCCCTGCTTCATCTCAGACTTCTACCGTAATTAACCTAAAGAAAGAAACAAGGAAAAATTCTCTTGTAATAGTAAGCATAGACAAGCAAAATAAATCCATGCAGTGGCCATAACCAGAAATGTATGTCATATGCCCATCACTTCTGTGTCAGGAGGTGGGTAACACTTGTTTCTTTTCTCCTCTTGCCCCCTTTAGATTGTTAGTACTACATCATCATATAATTCCTTCCATTTGCTTAGATATGTTTGCCTTTCTAGGTTTTTCTGGACTCATGTTTTTGTATCAGAGTTCCTACTTAATTAGTTCTGGTATATTCATCTGGAATACTTGAAAGTGCTCTATTCCATTAAAGGATCATTTCTCACTCCTGATTATATATTCAGCGTTTGTAGAGTAAATGGTTGTATACCTTTATCATTTACCTTTCAAAAATGTTATATTCCAAGATCTTTGGTTTTTAGCAGGAATTGTGAGGTCTTTTGTGAATCTGAGTATAATTCTATGGTAATTAAACTGCTTTTTTTTTCTGGAAGCCCTGAGTCACCCATGTCTATCTGTACTGATCTCCACTTTTCAGAATTTGCCTTCCCAGATTATTGGAGAGTTTCCGCTCCGATATTTGTATCTCAGGATAGAGTGTTGGGGACTTTAGGCACTGAATGCTGGGGGGTTTTCTCATTATCCTGGGGTTCACGACTCCATGTGTATGCTTTTTTGTTATGTTTACCTGGCTGGGACCAATTCCAACGTGTGTGTATGTAGGGGGGAGAAGCAGAGAGGGAATTTGTCTTTTGTATTATGTATGTAACAAGAGATGTTTTTAGTGGATATCTTGTGAATTGTGTTTCCACATCAGGTCTTTCCCCATTTTGTACCAAGTAGAAAAGATCTCTTATGTAAACTTAAATTTCCAATTACAGTTAAGTTCAGAACCTGCCAAGGAATAACAACTAAGCTGTGACAGATACATGAATCAGATTCTTATAGTTAAATTTTTTTTTTTTTTTTTGCAGTGGACTGGCATTTTTGGTAGGAAATAATTAATTTGAATAATTAGCTACTTTTTAAGGATACAACTTGAAATTTCCTGGATGCTTTTTTGTAAGAAGCAAAAAATCTTATTCCTAGTCAACTCTCATGATGTTAGGAAGGAAAAACCTACTTAGAAAAAAAAATGAAACTTTTACCTTCTTCATTTAAGATTTACTTGAGAAATCTCCTGAAAAGAATCTTTGGATGTTCGTTCCCTAGTTCAGTAGTTCTCAAACTTTTTGGTCTTAAGACTCATATACTCCTTTTTTTTTTTTTTTTTTTTTTTTTTTGGTGTTATTGTGGTGTGAATTGCTCAGGATTAAACTTTTAGGGAATGTTAAGTGTCTGAGATCACATTTGAACCCAGGTCCTCCTGACTTTAGGGCTGGTGCTCTATTCACTGTGCCACCTAGCTGCCCCGACTCTTACATACTCTTAAAAATTATCGAGGACTTTAGGGTGTTTTTGTTTATATAGGTTATATCTATCAACATTTCCTGTATTAGAAATTGAGATGCATTATTATTAGTATGAAAATAGTTTTGACCTCTTGTACCCCTTCAGAGAGCTGCTTGGTGGTACAATGATTACAGTGGGAGCCTGGAATTAAGAAGGTTCATCTTCCTGACTTTAAATCTGGTCTCAGATACTTAATAGCTTTGTGATTGTGGGGAAGCCACTTAACTCTGTTTGCCTTGGTTCCTCATCTCTAAAATGAGCTGAAGGAGGAAATGGCAAACCACTCCTGTATCTTTGTGATGAAAACTTTAAATGATGTCTTGAAGAATAGGAAATGACTAGAAAAAAATGACTGAAAGACAGCCCCAGAAAAGAGTGCAGGGATTCCTAGGGAACCTCAGAGCACACTGAGAACCTGATTGATTCAAGAAATATTTCCTTAAATCTTTCCCTTCCTACTTTGTCCTTATCTCTCCACTCAAAGCTAGCTGGCAGCATGAAGGAAACCGTGTTTATTCTTAAATTGCAATTCAGTAGTTCTGGGCATTTCCTATCCTGTTCCATGAGAGGGAGTATTTCATTCCTTGAAATTAAATTATGCTATTGGCTGACCTAATGTCTGTGAGCAAGTCACTTCTCTCAACTTCATTATCTTTAGCTGTACAATGAATGTTTACTAGATGATATTTAATATCTGTTCCAGCTTTAATGGTTGATGATTGATTCATCATATAGGCTGTAATCTAGCATTATAAAATATTACTAATACTGAGGGACACAGTATGTGTAAAGGTAGTTATTGAAATTTTTTCTTTTTAAAGAAGAGAGGAAAAAATTCCTTAATACTCATAACACTTTTTTTGATAGTAATACTCATAAAAGAATCATTGTGTTAAACAATATGGTGTTAACTGAAGACTAGGAACCTAGATTTTGTCCTCTAGGAATTTACAGACTCAGTGGTAATATAAAATAAACACAAAATTACCTAAGTAGGATAGGGTCTATAATGAAGAAAGAAGCTTTTGCCATTAAGAAACATTGAGGTATAGTGGGAAGAGCCCTTTATCTAGAGGCAGGTGACCTGATGCTGCCATTTTTACGGGTGTTATTTTGAACAAATCACTTACTCATTTTATACCTTAGTTTCCCCACCTGCAAATTGAAATAGTACTACTATCTAACTGGCTACCTTAGGCAGCTGTAAGGGTCAAATTAGATAATGAATGTAAAGCACCATTTTATCTGCCTACCTCACAGGACTATTGGGAGGAAAGTGCTTTATAAATCACAAAGCATTATATTTTATTACTTTAATGAATTAGCTATTTGAGCATCCACAGACAATTTTTTAACAGTTTAACCAGCCTGCTATTGGTTTTACAAAGTGATCCAACAATGAATTTCTGTTGACGACTTTTAGTGTTGGAGAAAATTACTTTTGCGTTTAAAGAGTTTAAGGTAACCAGTGAAAATATCCTTCATTTATGGAAAAATTGTTCTGTTATTTGCAAGATTTAGCTTAAATTCATATTATTAAATTTGGGATCTTGGAATAATTTCTAAGTTTTGTAATATGACTTTTAGTTTCTTAGTGGTCATTAAAGTCTCTTAGTTACGATGTTGAATTATATTGAAGAAATCACTTTTTAAATTAAGTGATGTTATTTCAAATTGTTAACTAGGTCTTTTTATATTTTCATAGACAATCTGCTTCATCTTGATTCTGCAGCATTCCAGGATAGAAGTGTCCTTGGGGCTCTTTGTTATCATTGATATGGTACAGAATATTTAAAATCAGGTATGACTTTTTGGCCAGAATCCATCAATGAAATGTGAATTTTAAGTTTTATGCATTTGGACACATTTTTATTACATATTGATTCTTTTTTTGGCCATCTTTTAGCTGATGTTCACAAGGAATAGAGTCACGTGATGTATGAAGGGAAACACATACACTTCTCTGAGGTTGACAATAAGCCCTTGTGCTCATATAGCCCCAAACTGTGCAAGCAGCGGCGGCTCAACGGCTACGCTTTCTGTATCAGACACGTTCTGGAGGACAAGACTGCCCCCTTCAAGCAATGTGAATATGTGGCCAAGTATAACAGCCAACGCTGCACCAACCCCATCCCTAAATCTGAGGATCGCAGGTAAGACTTATTAGGGCCTACATAAAATTAATATGGATTGTGATTTGGATTTTTTTGTTATTTTTTGCTTAGATTGTATTTTTATTCCTTTGGGGATTAGGGAATATTTATAAAAGAAGTGTTCCAGTAAAGCATGTTCAAGTGTTTTTCCCTCTTAATTTTGTTGGCAATCCAGAATTAACTGTTAAACTTTCTTCTCACAAAATTTGCTATTATTTCTATAGTTTATGAAAACCTTGCAAAGAAGGCTCTGATTTCTTTAAATTTATTAGTTGTTTAAATGAAAGTAATTGAAAAAGGAAATTTTTTTTTTCTGATATATAAATTCATTGGCCATTTATTGATTAAGATGGCATTCAGAAAATCTACTCTTATTTGTGCAAATGAAAACCATTTTGGAGATACTTTTTTAAACAGAATGTTGCAGGAAATATGATTATGAAATTAAGTATTTTTTCAAGAATTTTGACATTTTTGGCTAAAAGATGATAGGGTGTATAAGTATATATCTATATATATATATATTTTTTAATAAGGAAGATCAGAAATGTCATTGGCTTATGTCTCAATCTGTCCCATTAAAGGTATTATTCAGGTTTCATATTCTTTTAAAATGATTTTTAAGCCTTTTTGTGATATAAAGTTTGGTATAAAAAAAGTACAGAATATAGTGTACTCACAGAACACAAAATTTTGTTTTTACATCTAAGGTAGTTCTAAGATATAAACTGAAAAATGATGCCCAAGAAAATTCCTTCTAAGAAAACAATGTATTAGAAATAAGTTTTAAAATAAAATGTGTACATGCATTGAAAGAGATGATCTGCTCCTGATCATACATCTTGCACATTCTTAAGAGAATTCATAATCTTTTTTTTTTTATAGGCTACTTTTCCCTTCATGATTTTCTTCATCTTCAAAGAGCAATGTCCATCCTATTGATTACTTTACTTACTCATGTAGGAGATTATACAGTTGAGCAAATATTGCACATTTTCCCAACAATTCTGGCTATTCCTTGAAAAACTGGTCATAATTGTTTTTATATTAGTAACTGAAAATCATAACTTTAAATTTGCATTTTTCTTATGTATTATATTTCCATTGGAGGGAAAATCTGACACTAAGCCTTCACCTTTCTGTGTTTAACTAAATATTGTTTGATTGGAGTATAAAAGTTGTTCTGGTGAGCAACTAGACCTGTAATTTACATTTAATATGTGAAATAAATAATTTGTATAAAATGAGATCATAGCAAAATGACTGTGTGGTTTAATGTAGTAATTTGGAAGTACTCCCTTGGAATTACTAATCTGCACTTCAAGTTTCAAATTACAATACCTGAAAGTTATAGACAGCTGTTTAGTGAGGGAAGAAATAAAAGTTTAATCTTAGATGAAAAAAAAGACTCTTACTTTGTAGAAAATGTGCATGTAAGAATTTAGTCTTATAGATTAATAAGTAACCTCAATATTACAGTTTCTCCTTATTCTTTATTTTAGGATGATGGATGAACATAAATTAATTCATTGCCTTAAGTAGCATTTTTTAATATCTATATAATTTTGCTTTTAAATTTAGTTCAGCATTTATGCATTTGCCAATCTTGGATATTTTCCGAAGGGCCAGTACTAAAGACTTAGTATTATTACCAGAGTTAAGAGCACAAATTAAAAATGAGAGGGCAATCAGAATTTCCCCACAATGTTACAGGCATCCCAGATAATCCCTTTTCTCTCACTTTTTAGCTCTGAAGTACGCTTAAGATTTTTTAAAAGACAAAAATATAGACTAAGAATAGACTTGTTAATTCCTCATAAATCTATTAGAAGGAAAAAATAAATCTATTAGGAGAAGCTATAATTAAAACCTATTTTAGATAGTTTTACAGGATGGTCCCACAACCCAATATTAATTATATTTCCTTTTTCTGTATTCTGTATTGACTTAGATGTCATTAGAATCTGTTGTTTTTCACATTCTAAAAAAATCTGAATCAAAATTACTTCTAATTTGTGAGACCAGAACTTTGGAGAAGATTAATGTTTTTAAAACTTGAAGAAGTCTAGATTGTAATATTTAGTATCATGCTTGAACCTGTTCACAACTGTTATTCTTGGCTATAAAGCTATATTTGCTTGCTTATTCTATAGGTAACTTAAAAAGAAGGTTTATTAATGTTCATGATAAAGTTCTTGGATAATTAGGATGAGGCAATTGGGGTTAAGTAACTTGCCCAGGGTCACACAGCTAGGAAGTGTTAAGTGTCTGAGGCCAGATTTGAACTCAGGTCCTCCTGACTTCAAGGCTGGTGCTGTATCCACTATACCAACTAGCTGCCTCTACATTTTTCCACATTTATCATGCTGCACAAGAAAAACCAGATCAAAAAGGGGAAAAAATGAGAAAGAGGGAGGGAAAAAATAAGCAAGCCACAAAAAAATGGTGAAAATACTAAGAAATACCACACTCATAGCAATACTGGACTATGTCTGTGCTTTTTCAGACCTCCAAGTACAGCTATTTCACCTTAAAATGCCTTAGCTTGATGTGTAAAATGAAGAGAACATCTTTTATGTTTGGGTTTTTTTAAAAGGCCATTTCAGTGTAGTCTTCTTGCTAATTATCCATAAGCCTGATAAGAATAAGAATTCTCATTATGTAGAGAATGTGGATTTTAACTGGTAACAACCACTTTTCAAATACCTAAATGGTCTTGGGGCCTTAATTCAGCTATATTTATTCTGTGTAGTTTTCCCATTAAGGCAAAGGAAATCCAGAACTTATTGTGTATATATTTTTTAAAAGGTACTGCAACAGCCACTTGCAGGTACTTGGCTTTATACCGAAAAAAGAGAGGAAGAAAAAGAATGATCCCATAGAGGAGGCGAAGGCCAGGCACCAAATGGATACTATGGCCTTCAGCCTGACGGTGCCCACCCTGGCCTTGAAGATGCCCAATGGACTTGACGGAATGTCCCTGTCACCACCAGGGGCGAGGGTCCCTCTCCACTACCTGGAGACAGAGTTGGAAGATCCTTTTGCTTTCAATGAGGAAGATGATGACCTAAAGAAAGGGGCAACCGTGAGGAAGAAGTTGCAGAGTAAGTTGGCCCAGAATCGGCAACGCCAGAGAGAGACAGAGATTTTAAAAGTCCGCCAAGAGCACTTTAGCCCCCCTCCTGCACCTTTGCAGCAGCAGCCTCCGCAGCAGCACTCCCATCTGCCACCTTTATCGACTTCTTTAAAGCCTCCGGGGCTGCCGCAGGGTCTGGTCTGCAAGTCCCCTCCACCTCAGAACACCAGCCTACCAATGCAGGGAGTGGCACCCACCACACACACTATAGCACAAGCCAGGCAGTTGTCCCAGAAGAGACCCCTGCCTCTCCCGCCCTCCGGTAGGGCTCCTGCTGTGGACCCCCCCAGGACTGACCGGGTCCTCATGAAAGCCACGGCCTTCTCTCCACACTCAGCTTGCATGAGTCGGCTGCAGAGACTGGTGAAACTGTGCACTCGGAGACGGCAGCTGGACACGGATCTGTTTCCCCATTTAGGTGAGTCGATAACCGGTTCTAAAACGTAATCCTGGGGATGACAGAAACCAAGGTTGCATCTCTGTGTGCCCTCAGTAGAGTGGATGTCTCACGTCTCCATTTAAAGCCAATTCCAGGCACTGTTTGTTTGGGGCTTTTGCGCTTCGGAGTTGTTGTTTCATCTTTGGGTATATGTTTCTTTTCTTTTCTTTTTTTTCCCCCCTCCTGAGGCAGTTGGGGTTAAGTGACTTGCCCAGGGTCACACAGCCAGGAAGTGTTAAGTATCTGAGGTCAAATTTGAACTCAGGTCCTTCTGATTTCGGGCTGTTGCTCTATCCATTGTAACACCTAGCTGCCCCTACATTTCTTTATAAGGAAAATTATTTTGTTAGAATGTTGTATAAATTAGCTAATTATAAAGTGTTGTGTGAGAATTAATTTTTTAAAATATAGTTATTATTGCGTTCATATATAATCTCTCTCTTCGATTTCCATTTTCCCCTCATGTGAATGGCTACAGTAATAAAATGAAAAGTGAAAATTAAGTCAGTTCAACAAATATTTATCTTATTATGTGCTTAGGGCTGGGGCTACAAAAGAAGGCCAAAAAAAATCACAATAGGTAGCATTTATATATACTCTTAAGTTTTGAAAAGTATTTAAAAATATTACCTAATCTTTAGAACAACCCTAAGAGGTACATGGCCTCTATTACTGTCTTTATTTCATAGAAGAAGAAACTGAAGAAAATAGAATGAAATGATTTGCCTCAGATCCCAGAGCTCCTTTAGTGCTCCATCTACTGTATCACCCAGCTGCCTCCTAGTAATTAGCATTATATAGTGCTCTATGGTTTGCAAGTGTTTACAAATGTTACCTTGTTCTATCCTCCACAACTCAGGGAGGTCAGTGCTGTTTTTATCCCCATCTTACAGATGAAGAAACTGAGATAGGTTAAGTGACTTGCCCAGGATCACATGGCAAGTAAGTGTCTGAGTCTGGCTTTGAATTCATATCTTCTGACTCCAAAACCAGGGTTCTCACAGAAATAACTATATGTAAACAAGGCATATTCAAAATAAATTGGAGATAATCAAAAAAAAAAAAAAAAGGAAGACAAAAGACTTAAAACATAAAACTTGGGATTTTATTGGGCACTTGGTCAGAAGACAGAGGTGAGGAAGGAGAGAATTCCAGGCATTGCAAGTAGCCACTTTCATAATAAACCATATTTAGCAAATATGCTTAATTCTGTAAGGCGAATTCCTGAATTAGCCTATGTGAAAATGTCTGTCTCTGCATTTTAAGTTCATCAAATGCACTCTGTCAGGTGTGGTATGTTTTATCTTCTGATTTGTGGTTTATCATTGCACTAATTAGAATTCTAAGTCATTCAAAGTCAATTTTTCTTATCTGTGTATACTTTTTTTTCTAATTTTGCTACTTCCTTCTGCATCAGTTCACAGTGATCTGTCTTTTCTTTGAAACTGTCCATTTCATCAAGCATCATCATCATCTTCCATTACATTCCTGTGTCGTAATTTATTTGTCCGTTTCCAAATACACAATTTTAGTCTCCAAATTTTGTTTAGTATGAAAAGCAGGTATTAGTATTTTTGAACATATAGGTCCTTTCCTTTTTTTCTTTGATGTCCTTGGGATGTAGGCCCAGTGGTGGTATGTATAGTCAGTTCCAAGAGTATGTGCAATTTAATAATTTCAGGAGTATGGTTCCAAATTGCTTTGCAGAATGGTTAAACCAAATCACATCTCCTCCAACAGTGCACTAGGGTATAAAAGCAAAGTTATTAAAATGAGAAATATATTTGTAGTTTTATAAATATAAATTCAGCTAACTTATATAAACTAACAATCCAAGGAAATAGTTATTTTGTGTTTGTCATAGGGCTTTGCAAAATTTAATCTTTAAATTTTAACCCATTTTAAATAAATGAGAGAACAACTATCATTTTACATTCTTTATGATGAGCCCAATTTAAGGATAACTTCCCTGGTTCTGTCAAGGACACCACCAGCTTTTAGTTACTACAGTTTGATACCACTACAACAATGGTAACTGATAACCTTTTAACTTTTTAAATAATCCCATTCCCTAGTATCATTAAATTTTTAAAATGACTAACTAAAACTATAAGAATATAGCACCTTCAAATTAATCTTTGATGCGACAAACATAAAAGAAACAGGAAATACTTGATTTGTCTTCTTTAACTAGAATCCATATTTTTAGGACTCATATAAAAATTTTGAAAGGAAGGTTTATTTTTGGGGAAAATAATACTTATAAATCCATTATCATATATAATCATCTAAATCATATTGCCAAAAAGAAATATTCTAGAAGCTCGAAGACCAAATTAAGGCACTTTGCTCACTCATAATCTGTTATTGATTACCTTAATTGGTTATATTAGAACTAGTACAAATGAGGCCAAAGTAAGAAAAGTTTTGATTTTAAGGCTCAGATAGTTTCATGCTAGGATAGACATTCATTCCCGTGATCATAGACAGCATAACTCATCTTAGGCACTTCATAGGTATGTAACATTGATCACCAAATTATTAGGTGAGTGGGTCTGGATGATTTAGCATAAATTTATTACAGTTATGCTGTTAATGGTAGATCTGAGACATCATCTTTGTCTATTAAAGATAAGAATTCTGTATCTTTTATGGTAAATTACAATATTATATTTGGCAAAGGAAAGTAATGTGCCTTTTAAGGTGACGTTACATTTGCCAGTAATTTCAAGTGTAGATTTAAGAATTTCTTTATGTTAGTAGCATCATATTATCTAATCTTAAATTTAAATAAATTTTTCAGTTGATTTTTTTCTTAACTGTTCTATTAAATGATTTTCTTTGGCATCTATAGACCCACTTAAAAATCTTCTGAGAGAATGATTATCAATTTAATTTTTTTTATGATGAACCCAATTTAAGGATAACTTTCCTATTTCAGTCAAGGACACCATCATCTTCCAGTTACTACATTTTGATAGTTCCACAGAATTTCTTTTTTTGTTTTGTTTTTGTTTTTATGAGGCAATTGGGGTTAAGTGACTTGCCCAGGATCACACAACTAGGAAGTGTTAAGTGTCTAAGGGTGCATTCTAACTCAGGTCCTCTTGGCTTCAAGGCTGGTGTTCCATCCACTGACACCTAGCTGTCCTACTCCATAACATTTCTTACATCTGACCTCTTCATTCCCTTGACACTCCCTATTTCAAGTCTTCATCACATCTGGGCAAGATAATTGAGGTAGTCTCCATTTTCTCTGCTTTAAAAAAAATCCTTTCCCCTTTGGTTGCCAAATTGATGTTTTCAAAATATGGGTCTAACACTTCTTTGTTTAAAAAATTGCAGTAGTTCCTTAGTGATTCTAGAATCAAACACAGACTCCTTTTTTGATCCTAAGATCTGTCTTTCTAAATCTAGTTCCCATTACTCCTGCTCATACACTCTATATTCCAGTTAAATTGGCCTGCTTGCTATGCTGACAGCAAGATATTCAGACATGATCTACATGATAGACATAATAATTTGTCTGTTGCTTCCTTGTCTTTGAAGGGACTGTCCTCTAGAACTGGAATGTTCTTCCTCCTAACTATTCTTTTGGATTCTCTAATTCCCTTCAAGATTTAACTTCAAGGCCATTTCCTAAAAGAGGCTTTTTCCTAGTTTCCCTCCACTACCCTCACCTCCCATTTGTTGTCAAGGACTGTATCCCTTTCTCCTTGTATCCCTAGGGCCAATACAGTGCCTGGCACAGAGAGCAGACTTAATAAATGCTTGTTTAATTGAATGGGGTAGTAGTCCTTTTGCTAAAGTTAAAATATTTAAAGATGAACTTACAAAGATAATATTAATTGCCAAAGTCATTAAGTTTAATATCCATGTGAAAGATTGAGTAATGTATTTCCATGTTATGGTTGTAGACTGACTTTGTGTCACTAGCTCAGTGGTACCATGGATAGAGTATGTGGCTTAGAGTCTGAAAGCCCTCAGATGTTTACTAGTTCTGTGACCCTGGGTAAATTATTTAACCTCTGCATCAGCTTCCTTGACTATAACATAGAGATTAATAACAGCATCTATCTTTGAGGGTGGTTGCTAGATATAAGTGTTTGTAAAGCACTTAACACAATGCCTTGGAAGATAGCTATTTAAATGCTTATTCCCTTCCCCTAGAAAATAAATATGATTTTAGAAATTAAGATTTAAAAAATAAAAGAAAAAGTAGAAATTTAAAATCCAGTTTTGAAAATAGAAATAACAATATAAATTTATACTAACATAATGAAATTAGTTTTAAGCAAATTTAGTAATTATATTCAGTCAGAATAATTAAGCGTTCCTCAGAGTAACATTAGAAGTCGTGTCATTTATTTTTCATCCCCTATTACTCCTCTCTAAATTTGGATCCTAGAAAATTGAAGGGGTGGGGGCGGGAAATTTACCATTCTTTACTGAAGGAACTGAATAAATTCCAAATCTGTATCCATAATCTTCAGTAAAATCTTTGGAGGTCTTTTGAAGCCATTTAAAAATAGATATATAATTGTGAGTTAGAAGGTGAATTGATGGCCAAATTTGACCATTAATGGTTTTTACCTTCTTTGATTTGCCCTTCTTAAACTAGTTGTATTTAACTTTGTAATTTAGTCTTGCTGTGTGAGTGTTGGTGAGTGCTATATTTTCAATTTTTAAAAATATAATTTAATTTTCAATGATGAGGTAGTTCTTTTTATCTTAGAGCATAAGTAAAGGCTCATTAAACTGAAAAGACTTATTTTGATTAATAAGTACTTTTGGATTGAAGCTCCTTTATAATAAAGTAAGCCACATAAAGAATAAATATAACTTTCATAAATCAGTTGAGCAGGGTTATTCCTATTTAGCTGTGCATTACAAAAATAACTCCATACATAGTTTTTATCTGTATTCAAACAGTTAAAGATGAACTGGGTTACCTCTGGCCAAATTGAGAAATTGGCAAAATTTGTCTTTCACTTCCATTTTTGCATGTCTATCCCTCCTTCACTTCAAGTGACTCCCTCATTCACTTCAAATACTCATAGTACTCTTGTCCTCTCACCCATTTTTTTCTCAGTGCTGAGAAAAAAAGAAGTGTGGGTTTATTCATTATAAATCATGAACAAATGGAGCCCAGCAGACCTTCTTTTTTGCTTTTTCTGAATACAGGTTATATTTGTTTACCGTTTCTCTCATCCCTTAGGCCTTCTCCCTTTAATTCCCAGATTTGTGTTTTTGTTTGTGATATATTTAATTTTTTTAATGATGTTTTCATACTTGTTGATGCACTTTGTATTTTGTTCTGCCTAGTATACATTTGGCATTTAAACAATGTGGCCAATCCAACGGATTTGCTCAACAGAGATGCTCTCTGCAAAGGAGTTTGAAATAACCACTTGTCAAAAAAGGCTATTTTATGGAGAACTCATCCAGGGCTAGCACTCACAAGGTGGTCAGAAAAAAACATACAAGACACTCTCAAGGTCTCTTTTAAAACCTTTAGAATTGATTGTATGATGTGCGGGACACTGGCATAGGACCGCTCAGCATGGCGTGCTCTCATCAGAAAAGGGGCTGTGTGCTATGAGCAAAGCACAGTTGAATTAGCTCAGAAGAAATGTGAGATGTGTAAAGTTTGAGAGTTTGCTCCAAATGTTCACATGGACTTTTTGTGTCCCACCTGTGGCTGAGCATTCTGAGCTTATATTGATCTGATCAGCCACAGTCGGACACACTAACTTGACTCTAACATAGTGATGCCAATTTGGTCTTTGAGAACAAAGGATGGCAACGAGCCATTTTGTTCTGCCTACCTCAGTTCTCACAGGCTTATTATCAGCTTAGCCAAGCAGTGATGGCTACTTCAACTATAACAACTCCAGAAGACTGTCTGTCCAGTTATAGAGGGTTTGTGATTTGCACTGGTAAAGGGAGTATCCATACCAGTGAACTATAAATGCTTGAAGGATAGAAGTATGTCCTTACTGTGTAAATCTCTTTTTCTTACACCTTAAAATACATTTTATGGCTCCTTATTTTTATCCTTGCTCATGATATACATCTTTAATAAAGAGCAGAAAACTTTTTTTTGGTTGTATTTAAGGATCAGTTTTTTAAAATACCGAATGAATATTAATTAGCTATTGTAGTAATGTCTTAGAACCAAACAGGCATATTAGATGGAATTTACTTATGTTATGGTAGTACTTTTCATTATTAGCTTGGATATTTTGGACAATTTTTATTTCCTAAATTCAAAGATAAATTATTGTTATCTGCTCATCTAACCCAGGGCTGGACTGGTCTGAAGATAGTGGAGAAGAATTAGAGGAATCAGAGCAAGCCTCGCCATACCAGGTTGCATGGTCCATCCGAGAAACCCTCAGATATGAGAGACAAGAGTAAGTATTTCTTTTCTTATTAAAAATAAATCAGTTCTGTCAACACACAGATTTTATATATGGACATTAAATTTCTTTGACCATCACATTGGGTTAGGTCTGATGATAGAGGAAGCTATGGCAAAATGTGTTTCTTCTAAGAAATTCACTTCATCTGGTAGAACTTCCTGGTAAACTCATTTCTTTATTTCTTCTTTACAACTCAATTAGAACAGACATTGGCTTTATTGAATGCTGGTGCTGAAAAGAGACTTTAAAGATCATCAAGCCCAATCCCTTCTTTTATGGATGAGAAAACTGAAATCCAAAGGGCCTATATATGCAAAGTCATACAGCTATTTAATGGCAGAGCAGTAACTTGAGCCTTGCTTTCCAAACTCAGTTTATTGTTATTTTTACTGTTTCATAAACAGTGTCCATATCCCCTGTTTCCAGGAAACAGAAAAGCCAATATATTTGAATTTTTCTTATCTTTGGAAAGTTTAGACCCATCATTATTTAATTAACATTTGTTGAGTTATTGTGCTTAATATTATACAACTGTGTACAAGACAATTTTTTTAAAGGAGTTTGTTGTTTTTTTATTTTTTAAAATTATAATAATAGCTTTTTACTTTTCAAAGTACATGCAAAGATAGTTTTTAGCATTCACCCTTCCAATACCTTGTATGAGACAACTTCAGTAGTTATTTTCAGTATTTTCAATTCCAATGTTAATTTTTTTCAGCTTTACCCCCCAAAATTGAGATGTACTTTGACCTTTCTTTTCTAGTTCTGACTTCGAAACAGGAACTTGAAAAGGTAGTGTTTTATCCCATAATTTTGAGAGACTATCTTGTTTTTTGTTTAATAGTGGAGAGATATACTCTGGAAATATTGGGTTTATTTGACTATTGAGCTCTATTAGGACAGGCACCATCAAGACTAGGAAAATCCAATTCCATTTCTTTGCTTTTTTGGGAAGACAGTGAATATTGCACATTCTTGTTTGCTGACTTCTGCCTCTGGAATGCAAATTCTTTGAGGGCTTGAATTACTTTTTATTCTTTTATCATCAAGTATAATGCTTGACACAGAAATTGATAAATGCCTTTTGATTAATTTATTCACACCTATTTATTCATCCACCAAATACATAAAACACCATTTCCATGATAGCATTCTGTTTCTTAAAAAAATTTCAAGGATTCCTCATAGACTAGGGAACAAATTCAAAGCTCAGTAATTCCTTAAAAACAAACAAACATTTCTTCCCTCTTTAATCTTTAAAAAAAGTATTGATGGGATTTGTTTTGCTATAGCAATCATTTCCCAATAAAAACCTAAATAAATCTGTCTTCAAAACATGTTCCCTAAAAATTATTTTTCAGTTAAGATATGTTTTAACTTTGACCATTATGTTTGGCTTGAGTTTTGTGGCTTTTATTAATATTGTAATCATCATGTGTATTATTTTTTCACTTGGCAAAATTTCATAGAAGTTTGCCTATGTATCTCTGAATCTTTCCTTTACAGTGCAATAATATTCTACTATATTTGTTTATTTCCAATTTGTTCAGCTCAGTTGTTTTAGGACAGATGACCTTTTTTTCTCAGTTCTTGTCTAGGAAAAATGTGTTACTTATTATGTCTTTTCTTTTTTGTATCACATTTATTTCCCATTATTTCTCCCCTCCCAAAGAAAAGCAATTAAGAAAGATTGACCCATAGAACAATTGCATCCAGCATTATTTGTAAGATTCCACAGTCATAGCTGCCCACCCCTCTGTTGAGATAAGAGAAATGTATTTTACCATCTGTTTTCCTGAGCCAGGATTAGTCACTTGAGATTTTAGTATAATTTTGTTGTTGTTGTTATTGTTATTGTAGGTCTTCTGGTTCTGCTTTCTTTGTTTTTTTTATCAGCTGATATAGGTTTTCCTATATCAGTCCTCAGATTTAGAATCTGAGTGTTAATCTCATGTCCCATTCATTTCTTAATATAATAATATTGCATTACATTCATATTTCATGATTTGTTCAGCTCTATCCCAGTGGTGAGTATGGTTCTTAGTGTTCTAGATCCCTTTAATATTTTATCCAACTTAATTATCTTCTGTCTTTTTTTGCCATGAAGCATCATCTTCTTCCTTGGCCAGTACTTCTTTGTTTTATTTGCTTTCCATTTCATTCAATAACTATAAGCTTCCTTAAGGCAATTTAACTTTTACCTCGCAATCATCTTTGATATCTTTTGTTTTCACAACACCTTCATTTCCAATTGATTCCCCCATCTACCTCCAATGAGCTATGTTTTGTAAAAAATACTTTAAAAGAAAGAAAATAAAATCATCAAGACTAAATGACAGAATATTATTGTTCTGTAAGAAACGACCAACAAGATGATTTCAGAGAGGCCTGGAGAGACTTGCATGAACTGATGCTGAGCGAAATCAGCAGAACTAGGAGATCATTGTACATGGCAACAATAAGACTATATGATTATCAATTCTGAAGAATATGGTTCTCTTCAATAATGAGATGTTTCAAACCAGTTCCAGTTGTTCAGTGATGAAGAAAGCCATATTCACTCAGGGAGAGAGGCCTGTGGGATCTGAGTCTGGACTACAACATAGCATTTTCACACTCTCTATTGATGTTTGCTTATATTATGTTTTCCTTCTCAGGTTTTTTTATTTTTATTTTTTTCTCTTCCCTATAGAGCAAGATAACGGTATAAATATATATATATATGTGTGTGATATATATATATATATACACACACATATTCGATCTGTCAAATATTTTAACATAATTAGCATGTATTAGATTTCCTGCCATCTAGGGGAGGGGGTGGGGGGAAGGAGGGGAAATTTTGTAACAGAAAGCTTTGCAAGGGTCAGTGTTGAAAAATTACCTATGCATATTTTTTTGCAAATAAAAAGCTTTAATAAAAAAATTTTTTAAAAAATCTGTTTGAGATACACACCTAGTGATACTGCTTTGTCAAAGTATCTGAACTTTTATAGTCTTTTGAGAATAGTTTCAAATTGCTCTCTAAAATGTTTAGATCAATTCACAACTCCATGAACAGGGCATTAGTATACCAATTTTCCAACATTCTCTCTCAAATTTCTCCTTTTCTTTTTCTGCCGTATTAGCCGATCTCTTAAGTTTGTGATGGTACCTCAGAATTTTTAATGTACAATTCTCTAACTAATAGTTATAGAAGTTTTTTTTTTTAATGACCATAGATATTATTTATTTTCTCTTTTGAAAACTGCTTCTTTTAGCCTTTGACTACTTGTAAATTGGAGAATGGCTTGTCTTACAAATTTGACTTGGTTCTCTTAATATTTAAGAAAGGAGACTTTTATTAAAGAAAATTGGTATAAAACATTTGTTCCAGTTTCCTGCACTGGTTTTGTTTGTGCAAAATAAATCAATAAATAAAGATTCATTTCATGTAATCAGAATTATCCATTGTAAAAAAAAAAGAAAGAAAAAGACTAAATGACATATTTACTATATTTGACAATTTGTGCAGTATTCTATATCCAGTAGTGCCCTACTTCTGTAACAAAAAGAGAGATGGATGTTTTTCTCTGTGACCAAGCTTAGTTATTATAATTACAGAATATTAATTATTTTGCTTTTCTTTTCACTTGCATTATATGATTATTGCATATATAGTTTTCTTGGTTTTGCTTACTGTCTATCAGCTTATATCTTTTTATGCTTTTTGGAATTCTTCATATAATGGGATGTTTGTTTCTTTCGGTGTGGTGATATTTCATTACATTTATGTGCCACAGTTGTTTTAGCCATTCTCCTTTGGTGGACATCCTTTCACAATATGGGGATTATGAGCATAGTGCTTCTGTAGTCTGAAATATTCATGTATTTTTTGGCCCTTCTTTTGTACTGGAGAAGTCTGAATATTTTTCTTTTATAATAAGTACCTTATAATAAATAACCCAAATAAGTAAAGTTTGGGTTGATATTATACGATACTATGCATATATTTTATGCATTTCTGAGTTTCTGAATTTTTTCTGTATTGTCTGCTAGCCTTCACATGTTGTGGTTTCTATGAAAATCCCCCAAAATTCTCATTTAATTTCTTATGCTGATAGCTTTTTTAAAAAAATTAATTAATTAATTTATTTTTATTAAAACTTTTTATTTGCAAAATATATGCATGGGTAATTGTTCAACATTGACCCTTGCAAAGCTTTCTGTTACAAATTTTTCCCTTCTATCCCCCACCCCCTCCCCTAGATGGCAGGAAGTCTAATACATGTTAATTATGTTAAAATACTTGACAAATCGAATATGTGTATACATATTTATAGTTACACAAGAAAAATTGGATCTACAAGAAAAAAAAAATCTGAGAAGGGAAACATAATACAAGCAAACATCAATAGAGAGCGTGAAGATGCTATGTTGTAGTCCACACTCAGATCCCACAGGCTTCTCCTTGTGTGAGTGTATGGCTTTCTTCATCACTTGAACAAGTGGAACTGGTTTGAATCACTTCATTGTTGAAGAGAGCCACGTCCATCAGAATTGATCAGTGTATAATCTTGTTGCTGTGTATATTGATCTCCTGGTTCTGCTCATTTCACTCAGCATCAGTTCATGCAATTCTCTCCAGGCCTCTCTGAAATCGTCCTGCTGGTCGTTTCTCACAGAACAATAATATTCCATAACATTCATATACCATGATTTGTTCAGCCACTCTCCAATTGATGGGCATTCATTCAGTTTCCAGTTTCTAGCCACTACAAAAAGGGCTGCCACAAACATTCTTTTTTTTTTTTTAAATTTAATTTAATTTATTTTTTTTTATTAAAGCTTTTTATTTGTATAATATATGTATGGGTAGTTCCCCAGCATTGATCTTTACAAAGCTTCCCATTACAAATTTTACCCCCAGTCCCTTCCCTTCCCCTAGATGGCAGGAAGTCCACTACATGTTAATAATGTTGAAATGCTTGAGAAGTTATGCAAGAAAAATCCTATTTACAAGAAAAAAAAAGAATCAGAGAAAGGCAACACAATGCAAGCAAATGTCAATAGAGATTATGAAAATGTTACGTTGTGGTCCATATTTCATTTCCCTCTTTCTGGGTGTATATGGTTTTCTTCAGTGAACAATTGGAACTGGTTTGAGACAATTCTTTGTTGCAGAGAGCCATGTCCATCAGAATTGATCATCATGTAATGTTGTTACTGTGTATAATGATCTGGTTCTGCTCGTTTCACTTAGCATCAGTTCATGCAGGTCCCTTCAGGCCTTTTTGAATACACCTGGTGGTCATTTCTTTTTTTTTTTTTTTCTTTTTTTTTTTTTTAAATTTTATTTGCATAACATATGTGTGGGTAATTCTTCAACATTAACCCTTACAAAGCTTTCCGTTACAAATTTTTCCCCCCAACTCCCCACCCCACCCCTAGATGGCAGGATATCCACTATGTGTTAATTATGTTAAAATATTGGCAAATCGAATATATGTATACATATTTCCAAACTTATCATTGTTGTGCAAGAAAAATCTTATCTACACAAATGATATATCAGATAAAGGAAACACAATGTAAGCAAACATCAGTCAAGGAGTATGAGAATGTTATGTTGTGGTCCAGATTTCACATCCCTCTCTCTGGGTGTATATGGCTTTCTTCAGTGAACAACTGGAGGTGGTTTGAAACATTTCATTGTTGAAGAGAGCCATGTCCATCAGAATTGATCGTCATATAGTACTGTTGTTGCCGTGTATAATGATCTCCTGGTTCTGCTCATTTCACTCCTGCTGGTCGTTTCTTACAGAGCAATAATATTCCATAACATTCATATACCATAATTTATTCAGCCACTCTCCAATTGATGGGCATCCCTTCAGTTTCCAGTTTCTAGCCACTACAAAAAGGGCTGCCACAAACATTCTTGCACATGTGGGTCCCTTTCCCTCCTCTAAGATCTCTTTGGGATATAAGCCCAGTAGAAACACTGCTGGGTCAAAGGGTATGCACAGTTTGATAACTTTTTGAGCATAGTTCCAAATTGCTCTCCAGAATGGTTGGATCTGTTCACAGTTCCACCAACAATGTATTAGTGTCCCAGTTTTCCCACATCCCCTCCAACATTCATCGTTATCTTTTCCTGTCATTTTAGCCAATCTGACAGGTATGTAGTGGTACCTCAGAGTTGTCTTAATTTGCATTTCTCTGATCAATAGTGATTTGGAGCACCTTTTCATATGACTAGAGATGGTTTTAATTTCATCATCTGAAAATTGTCTGTTCATATCCCTTGACCACTTATCTATTGAAGAGTGGCTTGAATTCTTATATACATGAGACAATTCTCTATATATTTTAGAAATGAGGCCTTTATCAGAACCATTAAATGTAAAGATGATTTCCCAATTTGATGCTTCCCTCCTTGCCACAAACATTCTTGCACATGTGGGGCCCTTTCCTTCTTTTATGATTTCTTTGGGATATAAGCCCAATAGAAATACTTCTGGGTCAAAGGGTATGCACAGCTTGATAACTTTTTGAGCATAGTTCCAATTTGCTCTCCAGAATGGCTGGATCCATTCACAGTTCCACCAACAATATAACTGATAAAGTTTTGATGTTGAAGGCATAATTGTATTTTGCTGCCTGTTCTTTTTCTATTTTACTTTCCATTTCCATTGTTGCTTCCCCCATTCTATTGTTAACAAACTTCCCTTTATTAGTTTTCTTCTTTAACATACTCCTTCTTGCTTAAATGGAATCAAGCAGAGATTGCATCCCTAACTTCTCTTTCCAGTACTGGATGTACCTTCTCTTGTCTTACCCCACTTATTGGACCAGGATGAGAAGCAGATATCCTCACTGATACTTCTAGACCAATTTCTTCCATTCTACCCTCCCCACCGTCCCCATCCATTATTTAACAACCTTTCCTCCTTTTAGTTTTATGATATTCAGATATGTAGATATGCAGATCATGGTTGTTATCTGCCTTTAGGTCATTTTCCCATCTTTCTAATGCAGTTGAGTAATTAGCTCATGGTCTCCCTTTCTTCCTCAATTGTTGCTATGCTACTTGGGGACTTTGATTTCCTTTAACACACCTTGGCCTCCCAGTTCATCAGTCTCTGCACCTTCATCATACCTTGCCCAATCACTAAGCATTTATTAAGCACCTACCATGTGCCAGACACTTATTGATTGGGTGCTGGAGATAAAAAGATTTACATACTGTTGAGGAAGATGATATTTACATAAATTATACATAACATATACCAAGAACTATTTTAGGCACTTTGGTGCATACAAAAAATTATAATATTCTTAATCTGATAGAGTTTATGAATTTAGCTTGGGAACAATTAAATGAAAATTAAAACACATATCACTTTAAAGCAGGCTATTTAAAAACTCTTGGTGGGTGTGAATTAAAATGGTTAGTGTCAGTATATTATTCTGTATGATATTATGTCAGAGTCAGCATACCACCAATACATAGCTAGTTAACATTACATTCTATAGAATAGAGTTTATTTTTTCGAGGAAAAAAAAAAGTTACTTACTATTGTAACCAGCCTGTTCTTCTAGTTAGAAACCATTTAAAAGAAATCACTACCCATACATATGTTTTGCAAATAAAAAGCTTTAATAAAGAAAAAAAAAAGAAATCACATGTGCATCTCAAGAGAAATTACATTAATTTTTTTAATAGAAGAAAATTTAGAGTATAGTAAGTACAAAAACTTTGTGAATGAATACTGACAGTGTAAATCATTGAAAAGAATCATCAAAAGGATTCATCAAAAATCATCAAAAAAATGCCCAACTATCATTTCTCAAATATGCTGAAACTTGTTTAAAACTTACTTAGTCATGGGGCAGCTAGGTGGCGCACTGGTTAGAGCACCAGCCCTGAAGTCAGGAGGACCTGAGTTCAAATCTGGTCTCAGACACTTCCTAGATGTGTGACCCTGGGCAAGTCACTTAACCCCAATTGCCTCAGCAAAAAAGCAAAAAAAAAAAAAAAAAAAAAAAAACCTTACTTAGTCACACATTTGAACTTACCATCACCCATAACTTAGTCCTCCATATCTAAAAAGCCGAAATTCCTTTCTTGTACCTCTTAATATTTGCATCTCTCCCTCTGCCTCACTTCTTCTAAATTTGTAATCTGTCCTCATCACCTCTAATTATTTCATCTCTCCCTGTTTTTTCATATATCACCCCTACTCTGTCCTTGCTTTATTCTCTGAAGTCTTGTTTTTTAGTTAAGTAATTCAACAAGGATTTATTAATCCTTTAATATTGCTAAGAACATTTCATATTGCTGAGTGTTCAAGTTACAAAGAACTTTCAAGACATTTTTATTCTAATGAGGGAGACAATGTCCAAATAAGTAGGTACATAAGAGAAATATACAGAATATATGGAAGAGCACTTGGGGGGAGGGGAAAGCCTATTGTACAAGGTAGGAATTCTGCACAAGATTTTTAAAAAGTCAAGAAAGCTTGAGAGGTAGAGGCAAGGAAGCAGAGCATTCCAGGCCTGGGGTTAGCTAGATGTTCTGTTTGAGGAATAGCAAGTAGGTCAATACACAACTGGATCATAGAGTATGTAAAGGAGAGTAGAATATAAAAAAAAACTGGACAGATTGGAAGGGACCAGGTTATGAGGAGGTTTAAAAGCTAAAGAGAGGCTCTGTGTGTAATCAAAGCCCTTAGTGAGAGAGTAATGTTAGGGAATGCCTTGAGGAGAGAGAGGAATTTTTGGAACAGTATGGCCTTGAAGAATGGGACAGCCAAATTAGTTAAAGAGGAGCAGATAAAGAGGCAATCAAGGTCATGAAGTAAGGACCCGATTAAGATTAGGTAACAGATTTCTAGTGGAGCCCAGTTCAATTTATTATGTCTTAAATTCACAAGTCTCTTGTGTCCTTACTCTAGACTGTTCGTCCTATTCCAACCCTCAATCCTGGGTTACTCACATCATTTGCTTTGTCACTTCTATGTTAGAGCTCCTGAATGAAGTCACCCAACACTGATATGACATCTAATGTCAAATGGGTGATCATTGCTGTATGGCAGTCCTTTTATTCCTCCCTCTTTGACTATTGTACTCTCCTCAACATCTGTTGTAAACCTACTCTTCTCAAGCTACCTTTATCTCCCTTTCCCTGTCCCTCAGCAAAAAATTTTACTTTCTAATTTTCTGAGGAAATACAACTTGTCCTTAATGAGCTCCCCTTTCTCATCTTCATGTTTCCAGTACTTTCAGCATCTACATTTTCTTCTTCTTTGCTGTAGTCTAAAAGAAGGGATGGTCATTCTTCTTGTTAAGGGCAGCCCTTATATATGATATCCCTAAAATCTTTTCAGTTCCAGGTTTTAGTAGATTAAAAGTTCACAACAACTTTTGAAATGCTCTGTATTTGTACCCTTTATCAATTTCCCTTTGATTATACGATCTCTCTAATTTTTAGTCTCTTTTCACTGGCTTTTCTGCTGTACAGAAGATTTTTTATGTCAAGACTTTCTCCATTGAAATCTTCCCTATTCTCTTCACTTAACTATATCAATCCCTCAAATTATAATTCTATATTTTATTTCCCTTTTATAATCAAAATACTGGAAAATATCATTTAAGTTTGTTTTCTCCAATTTCTCACTCATTTTCTAATTCCTGCCCATCATCCACTGTTCTTTTTTTTTTTTTTTTTTTTATTAAAACTTTTTATTTGTATAACATAGGTATGGGTAGTTCCCCAGCATTTATCGTTACAAAGCTTTCCATTACAACTTTTACCCCCAGTCCCCTCCCCTCCCCTAGATGGTAGGAAGTCCACTACATGTTAATAATGTTGAAATACTTGACAAGTTGTGCAAGAAAAATCCTATCTACAAAAAAAAAAAAAAAGAAAATCAGAGAAAGGCAACACAATGCAAGCAAATGTCAATAGAGATCATGAAAATGTTACATTGTGGTCCATATTTCATATCCCTCTCTCTGGGTGTATATGGTTTTCTTCAGTGAACAATTGGAACTGGTTTGAGACAATTCTTTGTTGCAGAGAGCCATGTCCATCAGAATCGATCATCATGTAATACTGTTGTTGCTATCACCCACTGTTCTTCAAGGTTACTAGTCTCTTAATTACTAAATCTACTGTCTTTTTTTCAGTCCTCATTGTTGAATATCTCTACAATTTTCTACAACGTCGATCATTTCCTTCTTTTGGATATTCTCTCTTCTCTGGGTTTTTGTCATATCACTCTTTTTAAAAATTTTTTATTTTTAATACACATTGTTTTATGAATTATATTGGTAGAGAAAAATCAGAGTAAAAGGGAAAAAACAGGAAAAAAAAGAAGTGAACATAACATGTGTTAATTTACATTCAGTCTCCTTAGTTCTTTTTCTGGTTGCAGATGGCATTTTCTGTCCAAAGTCTATTGGGATTGCTTTGGATCACTGAACCACTGAGAAGAACCAAGTCTTTCATAGTTGATCATTGCACTTTCTTGCTATTATCGTGTACAATGTATTCCTGGATCTGCTTGTTTCACTCAGCATCAGTTCATGTAAACCTTTCCAAGCTTTTCTGTAATTGACTTGTTCATCATTTTTTATAGAACAATAATATTCTGTTACCTTCATGTACCACAACTTGGTCACCCATTTTCCAGTTAATGGGCATTCATTCACTCATTTTCCAATTATTTGCTATCTTAAAAAGAGCTGCTACAAACTTTTTGCACATTTGTCACTATCTTATAGTGTTGGAGTTTGATACACAGTTTGATAACTTTTTGAGCATAGTTCCAAATTGCCCTCCAGAATGGTTGGATCTGTTCACAGTTCCACCAACAATGTATCAGTGTCCCAGTTTTCCCACATCCCCTCCAACATTCGTCATTATCTTTTCCTGTCATGTTAGCCAATCTGACAGGTGTGTAGTGGTACCTCAAAGTAGTCTTAATTTGCATTTCTCTGATCAATAGTGATTTGGAGCATCTTTTCATATGACTAGAAATGGTTTTAATTTCTTCATCTGAAAATTGTCTGTTCATATCCCTTGACCACTTATCTATTGAAGAGTGGCTTGAGTTTTTATATATATGAGACAATTTTATATATATTTCAGAGATGAGGCCTTTATCAGAACTCTTAAATGTAAAGATGGTTTCCCAATTTGATGCTTCCCTCCTAATCTTGTCTGCATTAGTTTTATTTGTACAGAAACTTTTTAACTTAATATAATCAAAATTATCTATCTGGTGTTCAATTATGAGTTCCAGATCTTCTTTGGACATAAATTTATTCCATCTCCACAGGTCTCAGAGGTAAACTATCCTATGTTCCTCTAATTTGCTTACAAAATCACTCTTTATATCTAGATCTTGAACCCATTTAGATCTTATCTTGGTATGTGGTGTTAGGTATGGGTCAAGCCCTATTTTCTTCCACACTAGTTTCCAATTTTCCCAGCAGTTTTTGCTGAATAGTGAATACTTATCCCAAAAGCTGGGGTCTTTGGGTTTATCAAATACTAAATTGTTAAGGTTATTGCCTAGATTGTCCTGATAACCTATCCTATGCCACCGATCGACTGCTCTATTTCTTAGCCAGTACCAAATGGTTTTGATGACCACTGCTTTATAATATAGTTTTACATCTGGTACAGCAAGGCCACCTTCATCAGCCTTTTTTCTCATTAATTCCCTTGAAATTTTTGACCTTTTGTTCTTCCAAATGAACTTTGCTACTGTTTTTTCTAGAACTGTAAAATAATTTCTTGGGAGTTTGATTGTTATGGCACTAAATAAGTAAATTAGTTTGGGTAGTATTGTCATTTTTATTATATTAGCTCGGCCTACCCATGAGCATTTAATGTTTTTCCAAATGATTAGGTCTGATTTTATTTGTGTGGCAAGTGTTTTATAGTTTAGTTCATATAGTTTCTGACTTTTCCTTGGCAGATTGATTCCCAAATATTTTATACTATCATCCGTTTTTTTAAATGGAATTTTTTTGTATCTCTTGCTGCTGAACTTTGTTGGTAATATATAAAAATGCTGATGATTTATGTGGATTTATTTTGTATCCTGCAACTTTGTGGATTGTTTCTAGTGGTTTTTTAGTTGAGTCTCTAGCGTTCTCTAAGTATACCATCATGTCATCTGCAGAGTGATAATTTGGTTTCCTCATGACCTACTCTAATTCCTTTAATTTCTTTTTCTTCTCTTACTGCCAAAGCTAACATTTCTAATACAAAATTATTAAATAGTAATGGTGACAGTGGGCAGCCTTGTTTCACTCCTGATCTTATTGGGAATGGTTCTAGTTTGTCTCCATTACATATGATGCTTGCTGATGGTTTTAAGTAGATGCTACTAATCATTTTAAGGAAAAGCCCCTTTATTCCTATACTCTCTAGTGTTTTTAATAGGAATGGGTGTTGGATTTTATCAAATGCTTTTTCTGCATCTTTTTAGATAATCATATGGTTTTTGTTAGTTTGGTTATTAGTATAATTGATTATGCTGATAGTTTTTCTAATGTTGAACCAGCCCTGCATTCCTGGTATAAATCCTACTTGGTCATAGTGTACTATCCTGGGGATGACTTTCTGTAATCTCATTGCTAATATCTTATTTAAGATTTTTGCATCAATATTCATTAGGGAAATTGGTCTATAGTTTTCATCCTATCTGGTTTAGCTATCAGCACCATACTGGTATCATAGAAGGAATTTGGTAGTATACCTTCTTCCCCTATTTTTTAAAAGTTTATATAATATTGGAATTAATTGATCTTTGAATGTTTTGTAGAATTCACATGTAAATCCATCTGGCCCTGGAGATTTTTTCTTAGGGAGTTGGTTAATAGCTTGTTCTATTTCTTTTTCTAAAATGGGGTTATTTAAATAATTTATTTTCTCTTCTGCTAACCTGGGCAATCTATATTTTTGTAGATATTCCTCCATTTCATTTAGATCATCAAATTTACTGGCATAAAGTTGGGTAAAGTAACTCCTAATTATTGCTCTAATTTCCTCTTCATTGGAGGAAAGTTCTACCTTATTTTTGAGACTAATAATTTGATTTTCTTCTTTCCTTTTTCTAATCAAATTAACGGCTTATCTATTTTGTTGGTTTTTTCATAAAACCAACTCTTAGTTTTATTTATTAATTCAATAGTTTTCTTATTTTCAATTTTATTAATTTCCCCTTTTATTTTTAGAATTTCCAAATTGGTATTTAATTGAGGGTTTTTAATTTGTTCTTTTTCTAGTTGTTTTTAATAGTAAGCCCAATTTGTTGATCTTCTCTTTCTCTATTTTATGCAAGTAAGCATCTAGAGATATAAAATTGCCCATTATAACCGCTTTGGCCGTATCCCACACATTTTGGTATGTTGTCTCCTTATTGTCATTCTCCTGGGTGAAATTATTGATTGTGTCTATGATTTGCTCTTTCACCCATTCATTCTTCAGGATTAGATTATTTAATTTCCAATTAACTTTTGGTCTATTTTCTCCTGGCCTTATATTGCATGTGATTTTTATTGCATCGTGATCTGAAAAAGATGCAAATGGCTTTCTGCATTTGATTTTGAGGTTTTTATGCCCTAACACATGGTCAATTTTTGTGTAAGTTCCATGAACCACAGAGAAAAAAGTAAACTCCCTACTGTCTCCATTCAATTTTCTCCAAAGATCTATCATGCCTAACTTTTCTAACAATTGATTTACCTCCCTAGTTTCTTTCTTATTTATTTTGTGGTTTGATTTATCTAATTCTGAGAGAGCAAGATTGAGATCCCCCACTAGTATAGTTTTGCTGTCTATTTCTTTTTGCATCTTCCCTAGGAATTTGGATGCTATACCACTTGGTGCATATATATTTAGTATTGATATGGCTATATTATTTATGGTACCCTTTAATAAAATATAGTTTCCTTCCTTATCTCTTTTGATTAGATCTATCTTTGCTTTTACCTGATCTGATATCAGGATTGCTACCCCTGCTTTTTTTTGTTCACCTGAAGCATAATAGATTTTGCTCCAGCCTTTTACCTTCACCCTGTATGTGTCACTATGCCTTAGATGTGTTTCTTGTAGACAACATATGTTGGATTCTGGTTTTTAATCCAGTCTTCTATCTGTTTCCGCTTTATGGGAGAGTTCATCCCATTCACATGCACAGTTAGAATAACTAATTCTGTATTTCCTGCCATCTTATTTACCCAGGTTATGTTTTTCCCTTTCCTTTCCCCTTTCTCCCTTACCTCCTCCTTAGTATTTTGCTTTTGATGACCCCCTCCCCCAAACAAGCCTCTCCCCTTTAGAGCCCCTCCCCTTTTTTTTGCTCCTTTCCTCATTTCCCTTCTATTAGTCTATCCCTTTCTTTTCCTCCTTTCCCTCTCACTTTCCTATAAGGAAGGACAAGTTTCTCTGTGAAACCAAATGTGTCTGATATACACTTTTAGAGCCCAATCTGATGAGAGTAAGATTTACACAATGCTCATCTCCCTCCCCTCTTTCCCCTCAATTACATTAGGTTTTCTTTGCCTCTTCATGAGATTTTACCTTATTTTTTACCTCCTTTTTTTTTAAACCTTATTTTACCACCTTTTCCCTCTTTCCCCCAGTATGATGGCTTTTCCCCCTCTAGTTTTCTTTTTTTTATTATCAAAGTAATATCAAATTATACCCCCAATCTTTAAGTAAGCCCATAGTAGAAATAAAGTTCTCAAGAGTCCTTTCCTTTTTACCTTTTTTATGCTTCTCTTGAGTTCTGTGTTTGGATGTCAAATTTTTTGTTCAGATCCGGTCTTTTCATTAGAAATAGGTGAAATTCACCTATATCATTAAATGACCATCTTCTTTCCTGGAGGATAATGCTCATTCTAGCTGGATAAGCTATTCTTGGCTGTAATCCAAGTTCCTTTGCCTTTCGGAATATCTGGTTCCAGGCCCTTTGATCCTTTAGTGTGGAGGCTGACAAATCATGTGTGATTCTAATTATAGATTCTCGGTATTTGAATTGTTTCTTTCTAGCTGCTAGACATATCTTTTCCTTGGTGCCATAATCCTGAAATTTAGCCATGATATTCCTTGGGGATTTAATTTTGGGGTCTCTTTCAGGAAGTAATCGGTGAATTCTTTTGATGGTGATTTTGCCTTATGATTCTACAATCTCAGGGCAGTTTTCTTTCAGGATTTCCTGGAATATAGTGTTTAGATTCTTTTTTTCATCATGGCTTTCAGGAAGTCCAGTAATCCTTAGATTGTCTCTCCTAGATCTATTTTCCAAGTCAGTTGTTTTTCTTAGGAGATATTTCATATTTTCTTCTATTTTTTCATTATTTTTGTTTTTGTTTGACTGATTCTTGAAGTCTTATTGAGTCATTCACTTGCATTTGTTCAATTCTTATTTTTAATGTGTTTTCTTCGGTCACCTTTTTTAGCTCCTTTTGTAACTGGACAATTTGTTCATTGCATACTTTTTCCACTTCACTAATTTTGTTTTTCAGTAAATTGGTGTCTTTTTCATATCTCTTTTGCAGGGCATTATAGCCTTCTTGCAGGGCATTATAGCCTTCTTGCAGGGCATTATAGCCTTGCACTGATCTCAGTTTATTTTCCCATTTATCATCTAGCTCTCTTTTGAGATTATGCAATCTTCCAGGAAGGCCTTGCGGAAGGGGGACCAGGTTATATCTCCCTTGATGGCTTCCTCTGGAGTTGCTTTGCCTATAGGAACCTCAGGATCTGGGGTCTGCCCTTTTTTCTTTTGATAAAAGCTGTCTATGGTGAGAGCTCTCTTCTGCTTCTTACTCATTTTTTTTAGAAAGCATGGGGGTCTGTTTAAAGCTAGAGAAACGGCAGCTGTGGTAGTTTACCCTGGGGCTTCCACTAATTAACTTAAGGTGCTGGGCTGGTGGGGCTAGGACTTTGCCCAATTTACTCCTTAAAAAAGGCAAATCTGCCAAAACACCTGCCCCCAATCAGGGCAGAGTGTCCTGAGTGCCTCAGATACATTCCATGGGTATTTGGAGTTTCTGCCATGCTGAGCTGAGTCCCACCCAGTTCTTTGCCCTGTGTTCCGGAGCTGCCCTCATTTCCAGAGCTGCACCCAGCAAACTGCTTCCACCCCCACCCCCACCCCCGCCCAACTGAAACAGACCTGCTATGAAGTTCTTCAGAGGTAACTGCAAGCAGTGTTTTGTAATCCAAATATTTCTGGATTTGTTGACTTAAAGATCAGTTCAGAGTCTTATTTTATTGTTAATTTTAGAGAAGGTCAGAGGAGAACAGAGAGAGTCACATCTTCACTCCGCCATCTTTCCAGAACTCCTTAGAGATCTTTTTATTTTATTTTAATGGTATATTATTTTTTCCAATTACAAGTAAAGATGGTTTTCAACTTTCATTTTTATAAATTCCAATTTTTTTCTACCTCCTTTTCCCCTCCCCAAGACAATAAGCAATTTGACATAGGTTATACATGTATACAATCACTTTTTAACATATTTCCATATGATTCATGTTGAGGGGAAAAAAGTCAGAACAAAAGAGAAAAACCACAAGAAATAAACAACAAAAAAGGTAAAAATACTATGCTTTGTTCTGCATTCAGACTCCATAGTTCTTTCTCTGGATGTGGATGACATTTTCCATCCTAAGCCTATTGGAATTACCTTGAATCACTGCATTGCTGAGAAGAGCCAAGTCTGTCATAGTTGATCATTACACAATGTTGCTGTTACTATGTACAGTGTTCTCCTGGTTCTGCTCACTTCACTCAGCATCAGTTCATGTAAGTTTTTTCAGGCTTTTCTGAAATCAGCCTGCTTATTATTTCTTATAGAACAATAGCATTCAATTATATCCACGTACTATAACTTATTCAGCCATCCCCCAACTAAAATTGTCATTTTACCCAATCTGATAAGTATGAGGTGATAACTCAGAATTGTTTTAATTTGCATTTCTCTAAACAATAGTGATTTAGAGCATTTTTTCAGATGACCATAGATGGCTTGAATTTCTTCAATTGAAAACTGCTTGTACATATTTTTTTGACCATTTATCAGTTGAGGAATGGCTTATACTCTTATAAATTTGACTCAGTTCTTTATATATTTTAGAAATGAGGCCTTTATAAGAAACTGGCTGTAAAAATTGTTTTCTAGCTTTTGATTTCCCTTCTAATCTTGGCTGCATTGTAGGAGATAAGATATCTAAGTATGATGCCTTTATCATAGCAGTCAGATTGTAGAGATGGCCTCCCTTAAAAAATTATTAATCTTTAACAGAAAAGCAATTCATATTTATATAGTAATTTATGGTGGTAAAAAGGCTTTAAATACATTACATACATTTGATTCAACTAAAAGAGCATTCATTAATCATTTTATGTGTGAGCCACTGGGCTAAATGCTAGGGATACAAAAAAAGGAAAAAAAAATTCCCTATCCTTAAGAAGCTCATATTTTAAAGGAGGTGAAAAGTAGGTTACACATGAACTATAAAAAGAGAGCAGAAGGGAGATAATCTCATGGGCATAGGCACTAGCTCCTGAGGTGATGACATATTGAAGTTATTATGAGCCTCAGTGTCTGGGAGAATGGTAGCACTCTTAACAAGTAATAGAGAATAGTTGGGAGAGAGAAGAGGCTACTACAGAACAATGAGTTCTGCTTTGGATATATTGAATTTGAGATGACTGTGCAATAGCCAGTTCAAGATCTGCAAAAGGCAGTTGGTGATTTGAGACAGGAAAGTAAATAAGCTAGCAAAGGAGACAAAGAAGAACCAGTTAGATGGAGAGGAGGAACTTGGAGGAAGTAGTTATGAGATTCTCCCTTACTGCTAGTATTTTTCTCTCTAAGATTATCCCCAATTTACCTTTTATATAGCTTATTTATACGTGTTTGTCTGTTGCCTCCCTCATTAGATTTTGAATTCTCAAGGGGTAGGTACTGTTTTTCTTTCTTTATAGCCCCAATACTTAATACATTGCCTGGCATATAGTAAGTACTTAATAAATTTTTGTTGACTTGACTGTCCAGAAGAGATTGATCAATAGTGACAAAAGATAAAAGAAAATCAAAGAGAAAGAGGATTGAGAAAATGTCATTAGATTAAAAGAACTTTGGGAAGAAGGTCCAGTGGCACCAAACCCCAAATTGTCCTATGAAGCAATAATCATCATAATAACTTGGTACTAATTAAAAAATAAAGAAGTAAATAAAAAAGAGTAAAATACAAACCAGTGTGCTTTCTCAAGTTTTTTAGCTGAGAAGAATAGAGATACGGGAGTAGAAGAATGGGTTTGTTTGTAGGTTGCTGGGAAGGAGCCTTAATATAAGAAAAAAGAGAGTGATAATACTGGAAGCTATTGTTTAGAAAATTTGGGAGAAAATGTGATCAAGGAAACATGAAGTGAGAGTGGTCAGTCTTGACAAGAAAAAGGGCCTTTTTCATGTAATCTGGATTAAAGGAAAATATAATGAGGAAAGATGCCTTCTTTGGTGGATCTGTGATCTAATCAGTGTCAACATTTCTTTTAGCACAGATATAGATACATATTATCAATTTTATGTGTGTGTATGTATACATTTATCACCATATTTGACCTCAAGAATCCTGTAAAGTGATTATATTATTATTTACATTATGTAAACTAGGTAAGTGAGACGAGGAGAGCTTAAATGAATTGCTTAGGGCTCACATAGCTAATAAATAAATATCTGAGGCAGGATTTGAATCTTGGTCTTCCTGATTCCAAGTCTATACCAGTGCTAAAAGGTGTTGACATTGATTAGATCACAGATCCACCATAGTACACCAAAAAACTATTTTTCATTTTTTTATTGTTGCTTTTTCAAAAAATATATTTTGGGGGCACCTAGGTGGTGCAGTGGATAGAGCACCAGCCCTGAAGTCAGGAGGACCTGAGTTCAAATCTGATCTCAGATACTTAACACTTTCTAGCAGTGTGACCCTGGGCAAGTCACTTAACCCCAATTGCCTCAGCAAAAAAAGGGGTAAATATAAATATATAATCATTATTTTTTGTGTCACCCACTCTTCCTAAGGCATTAGCCTTACCATCCCTTATGACAAAGAATAAAAAAGATATTAAAAATATTTCAGCAAAACCAACATGTTGGATAGCTGAATAACACATTGTTTAGATGCTTATATGCCAGTCAATATACTAGAACTGGGGAGATAAAGGCAAGCAAGCAAGCAAGGTAATCATTTCCCTCAAAAAACTTATATTCCAATGGAGGACACCAATACAAAAAAAGGGTGAGAACTCTGTGTACAATAATGGTATGGTATGGAGATGACCTAAAAATGTGTTGGAACCCTGGACCCTGGCAAAGTATAGTTAAATGTGGCTTCTCAGAACCCTGAATGGTTTCATGGTTCCAAAATTCAGGTGTGGAGGAAGTGGAGATGATGTCATGTTGTAGAGATAGCCAGGAAGAAAATATGATGTTACCTGAGAATATTCTCCCTGTGAACTGACCCCTATCTCCCAGGTGCAGGAGTACCTTTCAGGCTTCAGTCTTTATAATTTTGTGGCCAGTTCCTTACCATTCATTACCCCATGGTCTTTCTGTTTATATCTTTGTAATATCATTTTCTGGTTCTCTTTATTTTACTTTGCATTAATTCATTTAAATCTTTGCATACTTTTCTCTTTTCATTATATTCATCATTTCTTAACAGCAATGTAATCTGTTATAATCATATACCACCCTTTGGCTATTTCTCAGTCAATGGGCTTCTGCTTTGTTTCTGGTCCTTGGCTGCTCCAGAAAGTGCTGGGATGGATATGTTAGGACATTAACAAAAAAAAAAACTATTCTTGTGAACTGGTCTTTCTTCAATAGTAGGTATGCATGGAACTTTTCTTTCTGTTTTTTGACATTGACTAGCAGTGATACATCTGAGTCAGAAGCTATGGAAATTTTACTTTTAGTTATTTTTTAATTTACATAATTTTAAATTATTTTCCAGAATGATTGGACTAATTCTCCAACCTACCGATATTCTACTGAAATACCTTCTTGGGAATTGGTCCTTCCTAATATATATTTGTGTCAGTTCCCTATATATCTAAGATAGGTTGATAGAGATATTGATGCAAAGATTTCCTCTTCACTCCATTTGAGTTTTCCATAGCATTAATAATGTTCATGTAAAAGTTTTTAAATTTGTATAATTGAAATTGTCCTTTATCTTTTGTGATTTATCCTTTTTTTGATTAAGAACTTTCCTAACTAGAGTTATAAAAGATATATTTATCTAACTTTCTCTTTCATGTCTATTTTTTTTTTTTGCCCTGTTCCTAGTTAAAGAATTTACATAAACAAATATTTACATCAAAGCTAAGCTATTCTGGATAGCTAGACTTTTTAGGACAGAGGGTGTAAAAAATACATTCCTAAAATTCATTCTTGAACCTGTGGTTTCCACATACCAAGCTGTAATTATTTTAGTGACATCTGCTCTAATAGAACATACCCACCTCCTCATGGATATTTTTACTTAGATCATGTAGACTGAATATCATTTGTTGTGTTGTAGGGAATATAAGTCCTGTCTTTAAGATATATAGATAGATAATTAAACCTTCTTGCGATAAGAGAAATAGTGGATGAAAATTTAAGTTAAAGTTTTAAATGCCATCCTATTTTCTTTAGAGGGTTAAATTGAAATAGGGTTAGTGGCCTAAAAAGCTTGCTACTGTAGAAGCAATACTATATTCCCAGTTCAGTTAGAAGAATGCTTTCTGCTTGATATAGACACCTGATTCCCTTAGAGTTAATTTGTTAGCTAACTTAGTCATTATGTAAAAGTGAAACTTGATCTTCTGAGAATGTGGGATATTAACACTAGTTTAAAAAAAAAAGTGGTTTATAAAAGATTTCTCAGGAGAATGTGCTTGTGATCATACTACAATAAGAGCCTTCCTGGTTAGAATAGGAAAGCATAAGGTAGTTCTAAAACTTTAGGGATTTCTTTCTTTCTTTCTTTCTTTTTTTTTTTTTAAAGTTTTTTATTTGCAAAACATATGCATGGGTAATTTTTCAACATTGACCCTTGCAAACCATTCTGTTACAAATTTTTCCTTCCTTCCCCCCACTACCTCCCCTAGATGGCAGGTAGTCTAATACGTTAATTATGTTAAAATATATGACAAATTGAATATATGTATACCTATTTATACAATTATCTTGCTGTACAAGAAAAATTGGATCTACAAGGAAAAAAAAAAAAACCTGAGAAGGAAAACAAAATGCAAACAAACATCAACACAGAGCGTGAAAATGCTAGGTTGTGGTTCACACTCAGATCCTATGGTCTCTCCCTGGGTATATATGGCTTTCTTCATCACTGAACAGTTGGAATGGGTTTGAAACATTTCATTGTTGAAGAGAGCCATGTCCATCAGAATTGATCATCATATAGTCGTCTTGTTGCTGTGTACAATGATCTCCTGGTTCTGCTCATTTCACTCAGCATCAGTTCATGTAAGTCTCTCTAGGCCTCTCTGAAATCATCCTGCTGGTACTTTAAGGATTTCTTTAGGTAAATCTCTAATTGTTGCAGTTTTACTTTCCCTCCTTCCTTTGTAGTATTTTATGTGGGAATGTTATCTTTGACTATATGTTATTTTTAGAAAATTAGTGTTACAATAGATCTTCAGCCACTATAAAAATTGATACTTGTAGTTTTCATCAGATAATAGGTTTCCTAAGGGATTTTTCCTGAGCTGTTATTTATTTATTTTTGTTATTGTTGTTTACTTGTTTATTCGTTCATTTGAAGGATATAATTAGATAAGAAAGTGCTCAGTGGGCAATCAGCCAAATTTTTGTTTTTTAATCTCAATTTTGGTAGCATGCAACCCTACTCTATAGGGATATCATATTTCATTTTGAATTATAGTTGAAAAGGCAAAAAGAATTCTATTATAAAGATCATTAGTGATATTGAAAGGTAAAAATTTCAAAAATAGGATTGCAAGATGTCCTATACTTATGTATCTATACTTATTTTCACATTCTGATTTCATCCTTATGAATACTTCCTTAATCCATGTAAAATGCAGCCCATTCATGCCTCCTCTTTTTATATGATTCTGTCATTGTTTCTATAAATTCTTCATAAGGTTAGATATCCTGGCTCTCCTAATGAACCTCTTTTTAGTTATCAGCCATGGAGAGTTAACATGATCTGCCCTAGAGATCCTACTCAAAGCTTTTCCAGTTGAGTAGAACCTGTTACAATTTGAGTAGAACCTGTTACAATTTGTATTTCACTGACAGAGCCTTGAGAATCCCAAGGTGGTCTCAGCACCACTGGAAAGCTTGAGAGTTAGTACTTTTGTAGAGAAAACATTCCTGTGTAGTACTTATGGTTTATAGACTGATCATAACTCTAGAACCAGAAGGAACCTTAGCATCTTCTTGTTTCCTATCTTCCTATGCCCTTCATTTTTACAGGCAAGATCAGAGAGGGAAAGCAACTTACTTGAGATCACTAAGTGGCATCCCCAATCTGAACTGGCATTAGCCCTCCAGACCCCAGACCTGGGTGATTTTCATTATTCTGTGCTATACCTTGGCAGATTTGGGTCACACCCACACTATTCACAACCCATTGTTTTGAGTAAATGCTTTCTGTGCTCATTCCTGACCTGTTTCCTTAGTTGCAAAATTGGGGGTTGGACCAGTGAGCTATGAAGGACTTTTAAACACTAGATTATGGGATCCTTTGGCAAGATTTTCCTGAGTATCTGAGCCAAGTCCAACCCCCACTATCTGAGGGACTCCTTCAGTGCCTCAATCAACTCTCTAAAATTATATATTACTACTGACTTGGTTACTCTCTTACTGAAAAAACTTGTGGCAGAATTTGAAAAACTGGAGGCTATTAGTTAGTTAGCTAATCATCTAGCTAATCACTTCCTAAACTCTTTGTGTCTTCGCTTTTCCCCAGTCCTAGACAAACGTTTCTGGTCTGCCACATCCCCTGCTGTACTTCAGGCAAATGTAACTCTAGGAGCTCTTCCAAATGGCATCAGTTTTGCTTTTGTGATTTACTTTTTTATGCAGATATTAAGGGAAAGCTTTCAATGGGATTTGCCCTGGTTTGCTACTTTTTAGGGACAACCCAGAAATACTAAACGATTCTAGTGGATCATATACTTAAGATTTTTTGTTAGTAGGTTTTTGTTAGTAGGATAGGAGTATGGTATGATTTAGTAACGATTATGGTATTTGAATGTAAACTGAGATTTGTACTTCACAGAAACAAGGAAAGAACTTGACTTTGGTAGATTCATTACTACTTAGTAGTACTAATTCCTTTTTTTTTTTTTTTTTAATTTGTGGATATTAAGTGATGCTTTGCATTTTCATGTTTCTTCCCCTGAACTTTCTAAATCATTTAAAGGGAATATAACAGGGATAATTTTCTTTATCATGTATTTCACACAATTTATTTTTAGAATAGTGTATGTAGTATCTATATATTTTTGCTCTTTGGCCAATTCTGTAAACATCCTCTCCAGCCAATTTTTCCCTCTTTGTTTTTCAAATAACCTACACCCTACTTAGTTTAAAAAAAAATACTTTACTATAGTAAAAAATACTTTACTGCACTTGATTTTCCTAGCTTGTCATTTATAAAATATCTATTCTTGTGTTTTGTCATCTCTGCTGATGCTTCCCAAATGACCAATTTTGGTCCTGAACTCTTAGCCACATTCCAGCCTCCTATTTTTCCATCATCACCTTAAAACCAATGTCTTCATCTCCCTCTTGGAAATTTAGCTCTTGTTTATAGCCTCCCCAGCCATTAGTTTGTATGATCATTCGCTGAGTTATTCTAGATCAAGGTCATAACCCTCTTTGCCTTTTCTTCATCTTCCATGTCTAGTCAGCTAACCATCAGATCCTGTCCATTTTTTCTTCCTCCTATTTCTCACATATGTTTCTTCTTTTCCACTCCCTGATAAGACCTAATCCAGGCTCTTAAAATCTTATACTTAAATTTATGACAACAGTCTCCTAATTGGTCTCTTCCTCTTGTATCTTTCCCTTCTAGTGCTACCATATGAATTATCCTGATAGTTCACTTTAATCTTGTTGCTCTTTTGTTCAAGAAATTTCTCTGACTTTACATTGTCTTTAAGACAATTTTTTTTGCCCTAGTACTCAAGATCTTCCATACCCTTTTTCCTCAGGCAGATTTTCCATTATCTGCTCCTTCCCCCTGTCCCTCTCCTTATCCCTCCCCTATTTTAACTCTGTTCCTTGCAGATTTTTCTTCTCTTTGTACTTTGAAGCATTATTACTTATATCATCTTGAGACAGAAGGGATTTCTTGTAAAACAGAAAGCAAAGTAATTTGGCCAGGTCATCAAGTTTAATCAATGGCATAGATAGAACTGACCACCTGTTTTGTGGTCTTCCACTGTACTCTGCTTTATCTCCTCCAAAAATACTCTTCTTTACTTCCTTCCGCAATAATCATTCTTCAAGAAACCATTAAGATTACTTCAGAATGCAGCAGTAATGTCTTATCTTTGATTTCCTTTAATACTTATCAGCTGTGTTACTTTTCCTTCTTAACAATGGTGTGTATTTTCAAATATATGCATGTGTATGTACACATATATACACCTATGTAAATATTTAAGTTTTAAAAATGTGTATGTATTGGTATACACATACATGCATGTATCCAAAAATATCTTGCTTCTTCCCAACAAGATTGTAAGTTACTTGAGGGAAGTAAACTTGCTTTATATTTTTTTATCAGCACCTACCTATCTCACAAATAGCAAAATAGGCATTCAGTACATTTTTACTGAATGACTGAAAGAATAAAATGGGTTCTTTGATTTGTCTGTGTGTACTAAGAGGCTATAAAAGAGAAACTTTTGAAAGGGTTGACATTCTACTTTAGTTATCAACAGTTGTACTGTTCTGGGCATGGTGGTATCACAAAAGAAAGAAAATACACAGATTTTAGTTCTAGATGGGAAGAGAAAACTAAATTATAATTGTATAAGAACATGTGAGTCTTCAGAATCCTTCAAAATGAGAAGTCAGTGCCACAGGTGACAAAGATCTTTCAAACACTAGATTCTGGGATCCTATGTGATTCTAGAGTGGTATCTATAGTTTTATAATATAGATGAAAGTGGAACTAATCTATAATATTACCAATGTGGGCAGTCCCTTTCCATGATGCAGAATACAACTCTTCCATACCTTCTTAGCTTGTTGACCATTTCTTTTCATAAATCCAATAAAGCTTAGGAACTGAAATTGTACTTTAGTCTTGCTCTCTTTCATCACAGCAGAAGTCGGTTGATAATCTGCAAAGACTTGTGTTTATCAGAATAAGGGCAGTAAAAATCAGCTCAGAGATTGCTACTTTTATATTGAAGAGGGGAGGAATAAAAAAAAAAAGTGTCAGACATCTGAAAAAGGTCAACTCTTTGATATTCTACTGCTTAAATTCAAAGCAGTTTTTGTGTTGTGACCTTTCTCTCATGAAATTATGCTGAGTGCTTCCTCATAACTGTTGCCTGATTTAAAGACATGTCTTTTACTGAGACATTTATAGTAAGTAAAGGTAAAGATATGGATTTCTTTCTTTTCCAGAAGTCTCTTGACAAATATGTAAAAGACAATGCTATGATGTATTGGTTCAGTCACTAATTCTGATGTTAAACATCTTCAAATTCAGAAGGCATATTAAAATGTCTTCACTGTCTATTTCCTTTATGAAAAACTGGTTTTTATTCCTATTTAGTGGAATTCTCTTAAGCTTTGCTATGATAGATGGGTGTTAATGCACATTGTATACATTAGAAAATTTGTTTCTCTATTCCCCTAATTTTACTCACATAAAATGAATAGAAAACTTGATAAAGTAACTTTTTTTTTTCCTTTTCCTCTTCCTTATCTTTCCAGGTCAGATGATGATGATACAGACAGCAGGAGTTCTAGGGTGACCCAACTTTGCACTTACTTTCAGCAGAAATATAAGCACCTCTGCCGCCTGGAGCGGGCAGAATCTCGTCAGAAGAAATGTCGGCATACATTTCGGAAAGCCTTGCTGCAGGCGGCCAGTAGAGAACCAGAATGTGCTGGGCAAGTGATACAAGAACTCCGAAAAGCTGCATGCACTCGAACCAGGTTAGCACAAAGATGCCATGTTCAACTCTGTAGGAGCATTGCTGTCTTTACCTTTGTTTTGGCTGTGTATTTGTTACTGTAATTGAGATCCAGAGGAAGATGTGCACTCTAATAAAAAGAGTGGATTACAGCTCTTTATCTCTGTGGCTGAAATAATGTTCTACTCAGGAACCAAAATAACCCTGATCACATTTCTGCATAACATAACTTTATTTTTCCTGGAGTTAATGCTTTAACCAAATGCACATTTTAAGTCAATTTTTCCATTAAATGAGCAAAATAAAAAAAATAAACCTCACACAAAATTTGATGTTTCCCAGTCATTTTGCTGTGTACTTACTGCTTATTAATAGCTTGATCATTTGTAATTGGTTATCCAAACCACTAAAAAAATCATTTTTAACCTTTGTGTTGATATGTGGAAAATATATTAACACCTGTTATAAATTTATTGTCTTATGACTAACTAAATTTATTCAGTATCTACAAAATTCTCTTAAGGTAAAATTTTATATATGAAAATCAATTCTTTAAAAATTCATTGAAAACATTGGGGTTATTTTTCACTTAATATAATTATTGTTTTACTTAGTAGCTTTTTACAGTTTAGTTATAAGAACATCATTTTATTTTATTTTATTTTTATTTTTTTATTTGCAAAACATATGTATGGGTAATTCTTCAACATTAACCCTTACAAAGCTTTCCATTACAAATTTTTCCTCCCTACTCCCTACCCCTACCCTAGATGGCAGGATATCCACTACATGTTAATTATGTTAAAATACTTGATAAATCAAATATATGTATACATATTTCCACATTTATCATTGTTGTGCAAGAAAAATCATATCTACAAGAAAGAAAAATCAGATAAAGGAAACAAAATGCAAGCAAACATCAGTCGAGAGCATGAAAATGTTATGTTGTGGTCCACATTTCACATCCTTCTTTCTGGGTGTGTATGGCTTTCTTCACTGAACAATTGGAACTGGTTTGAAACATTTCATTGTTGAAGAGAGCCATGTCCATCAGAATTGATCGTCATACAATATTGTTGTTGCCATGTATAATGATCTCCTGGTTCTGCTCATTTCACTCAGCATTAGAAGAACATCATTTATAGAATATAAATAAAATTCTTATTTAAATATAGCAACATATAGAATATCTTTGAAGCCACTTTATATAAATTGGTTTGCTTTGTTTTCAGAAACTTGTTGTGTATGTATGCATATGAAAGAACTATTTGATCATGTATTTCCCGTTGTTTTCTTATATATAGGCCACTGTGTGCTTTTAACATACTAAGTTGAATGTTTTTTAGAATTCCTAAGGTTTCCCCCCATTTGAACCAAAAATTTGTAGTTTTAAAACTAAAATACTTAGCTCTTCAAAGTAGTTTAGGTAGATAACACTACATTTTTATTCTTTCAGTAAAATCTCAGTCATGTAATTTTTGATCATGCTTTCTACTCTGTAAACATTCACTAAGTGAGCTATTTTGGTTTTTCTGTCAGCTTTTTCAATATATGCAAACTAAGTATCTTAATTTTTAATTGTGTATTTCACATAATATACCCTCTAAGAGTACCATGATTCTTGGCATATGTGATTGTTCAGTTCTCATATGAATGTGATGGGCCAAGACAGCCTTTAGTGCTGTGTCAGCAGTTCCTGTTTTCTAGTTCTTAGCTTTCCACAGCTTTCAAGGGCTGTATAGAGAGTACCCATCCAGAACTAGGTAAAGCAATATCATGTCTACATTCAATGAATAAACTGATTTAAGACCCCAAAATACAGTTAGCTCAGCTCAGTTTGCAGTTGCTCATTGCTTATGGTAGAACCATGAAGTTCAGATTGCATTTGTTATTCTTCTAGCATGAATTGAATCTCTGCCAAGTTATAGACTTTGCCTCTAGTATATTGTGTTTAGATGGAATCTGCCATTGCAGTTATACTGTGAGGTAGGGACAGTTTGGTATCAATGGGAAGTTGTTTTCTGTCCATAAACATTAACTGAAGGAGATACGTTACGCAGAAGCCACTTCTACCATAGAGGAATTTATACAAGTTTATTTTCAGTAATAGTTGTTGCTGTTGTTTTAAATATGCATGGAATCTTAGCTTATAATAAATAGGTGAAAAGTAGATCCCAGTATAGTTCTTCACTTAGTTTGGTGAGTTTACTTGAGAAAAATTACTGGGTTTTCAATGTTGTTTTATTACTTAGGTGATGAAAAAAAAGTTATAATTTTGCTGGCACTTTGTATATGTGACAAACTGTCTTAATCTTGTGGTGACTCTAGGCAACCAACCTCTTTAAGCTAATAATTAAGAAAAAACATAGTCAAAGATTTTTCTTTGCACTGGGCTCTGTCTTTAAATTATAGGCTATTAAATGAGCTAGGATAGCATATTGTATTTTCTATTTTAGACTATCTAGTCTTAGAGAGCTATCTGAAACTTGAGGTTAAGTAACTTATTCATAACTATATAGCTAGAAAATTTCAGAGGCAGCATTGGAAAGGAACTCTTTTTGACTTTGTCAGAGGATTGAACAACTCTACTAATACTGCATTAATATACTTTTTTTTTCCCCATAGCCCTTCCAACAGTTGTCATTTTACTTTTTTTTTCCACTTTTGACAATCTAATGGATGTGAGATGAAGCCTCAGAGTTATTTTAATTTGCATTTCTGTAATTAGTGATACAAGTAGCTTTTAGAGGTGATAATTGTACTCACTGAAGAAAATCTATAGATTACATTTCAACAATTTCAATAACTGTTTATAGATCCTGCAGAATAACTACATAATTTTATAATGTACTTTTCATGAGATTAAGTTGTGTAAGAAATTATTAGAGTTAATAATTGTAGAGATAGTCTTGAATATATGAAATTTAAATAAGGTATATGATTAAATTTAAATAAAGTATATGATTATAAGTTGATTGATATTAAGATACCCTCACTCTTCTATTTCTTATTTATTGGTAAATACATTTGACAAATAATTCAGGTGAAATCATTTACATATTTTGGAACAAAATCTATGATAGCTTATAATTAATAACCTGATATAACAAACATTAGTGAATTACATGTAATATAAATGTCAGTATTAATTAATATAGTTTACATTTTATAGTAATATTATATTGAAATGCTTAACATATTTTTTTCATGAAATCTCTTCCTCTTCGTTTTTCTTCCCCCAGCACAAACCGGGCTCAATTGAGGGAGGTGGAACCAGCACCATGTAGTGGAATGGTGAAGGGGGAACCATGCACTAATAAAGCTCTTCCGTTCACCAGACATTGTTTTCAACGTATCCTCTTCTTAGAATTCAGTGTGTACTGGAAGCAGCAACCTATTATCTATCCTTCTTATTATCTAATGAGAGTCATGAGAATTAATTTACTACTCTTTCTTTCTTTTAAGTAAATCACTGCAATCCTGTATTAAATAGTCATTTCAGAATAAATACAGGAGTAGCAGCACAAGAAGCATTTGTTTTCTCTTCCTATAATTTCTCAATTGAAAGGAAAAAATAAAACCAAAAACACTATTAGAATTATGCTTGGTCAAACAAAAAAAATTGAAAAATTATTTTTCAATTTATTTTGAGGCCATGTTGCTTTGGACAGTGTTTAAACTCTCAGTGAAAGATATGAACTTAGTTCTAGAGAGACAGTTGCTGAATAGTTATAATTAATTAATTATTTAAAGCTTTTTATTTGCATAACGTGTATGGGTAGTTCCTCAACATTGATCCTTACAAAGCTTTCTGTTACAAATTTTTCCCCCAGTCCCCTCCCCTCCCCTAGATATCAGGAAGTCCACTACCTGTTAATTATATTAAAATACTTGATAAGTTGAATGTATGTATACCTATTTCCATACTTATCTTACTGTGTGAGAACAATCGTATCTACATGAACAAAAAATATCTGAGAAAGGAAACCCAATGCAAACAAACATTGATAGAGAGCATGAAAATGATATGTTGTGGTCCAGATTTCATGTCCCTCTCTCTGGGTGTATATGGCTTTCTTCACTGAACAATTGGAACTGGTTTGAAATATTTCATTGTTGAAGAGAGCCATGTCCATCAGAATTGGTCATCATATAATCTTGTTGCCGTGTATATTGATCTCCTGGTTCTGCTCGTTTCACTCAGCATCAGTTCATGCAAGTCTCTCCAGGCCTCTCTGAAATCATCCTGCTGGTCGTTTCTTACAGAAAAATAATATTCCATAACATTCATATACCATAATTTGTTCAGCCACTCTCCAATTGATGGGCATTCATTCAGAGTCCAGTTTCTAGCCACTACAAAAAGGGCTGCCACAAACATTTTTGCACATGTGGGAGACTTTCCCTCCTTTAAGATCTCTTTGGGATATAAGCCCAGTAGAAACACTGCTAGGTCAAAGGGTATGCACAGTTTGATAACTTTTTGAGCATAGCTCCAGATTGCTCTCCAGAATGGTTGGATCCGTTCACAGTTCCACCAACAATGTATCAGTGTCCCAGTTTTCCCACATCCCCTCCAACATTCATTGTTATCTTTTCCTGTCATTTTAGCCAATCTGTCAGGTGTGTAGTGGTACCTCAGAGTTGTCTTAATTTGCATTTCTCTGATCAATAGTGATTTGGAGCACCTTTCATATGACTAGAAATGGTTTTAATTTCATCATCTGAAAATTGTCTGTTCATATCCCTTGACCAATTGTTTATTGAAGAGTGGCTTGAATTCTTATAAATATGAGACAATTCTCTATATATTTTGAGATGAGGTCTTTATCAGAACCCTTAAATGTAAAGATGATTTCCCAATTTGATGCTTCCCTCCTAAGCTTGTCTGCATTAGTTTTGTTTGTACAGAAACTTTTTAACTTAATATAATCAAAATTATCTATCTGGTGTTCAGTTAAAAGTTCCAGATCTTCTTTGGACATAAATTTTGAATAGTTATAATTTAAAGCAACCTTTTGGCATTAAAATGCCATCTTACATCTTTAAAAGTAGAGCTTTTATTTGGAAATTTGAGCTATAAAACTCAATTCTATACTGATTGGTAAGTCAGTCAATGATTTGGATCTATTATTTGTATTTAAAATTTAATCCTTGGGATAGATTGCTTGTGAAAATTTTCCCTTTTTATGAAAAAATCTTCTTATCATAGGCTTTTATGAACTAATGAGTTGGTAAGGAAATTTAGATACTGGCCATAATTTTCTAAAATCTCAAAATTGATCAAAAAGTATAGTGGGAAAGGAATCTGGGAAAGTTGGAAGACAATTAGCAAAATGGACTATCTCCAGAAACATATCCAAATAAATGCCTGGCCATTCAGCTTTACCATTTCTCCCCATGTTAGTAGTTGGGCTGCTGTCTTAGTTTTAGTTTTAATGATAAAATTCAGAAAGTTATGTTTAACAAGCAGTGTGAGATACTTTTAAAAAATTTTCTCCTTAGAAAAATTTTTATTAATCTCTTTTTAAATTTCACATTCATTTCTGAATATATTCTTTTCCTTTTCCAATATGCCTTCTCTTTGTAACAGGGTTTTTAAAAATGCAGTAAAACCAAACAATAAATAACCACATGTAATAGTACATGCATTATTCCAAACTGATAGCCTCTCGCCTCTCTTAACAAAAAGAGGTACATTTTATTTTACATTTTAAATGTTACATATTTATCTCAAGTATATTTCATGTATTATATGATTATTATTATTTAAAAATTTAAATAGAATTTTCCATTATTACTTGCCATATGTTGTTCTTGACATTGAAAAACACAGATATCCTCTTGAACCGATCTCAGCAGCTTTTCTCCAGTTGCACAGCTAAGTTTGCCGATGGACAGCAGTGTTGTGTGCCAGTTTTTGACATTACGCACCAGACACCTCTGTGTGAAGAACATGCCAAAAAAATGGTAAGTTTAGCCTGGGTTCCAGTGTTGCTTCTGACATATCTTGTTTCTGTAACTGAGGGTAAATTACTTTACCTCCTCATCTTACTTAGGCAGGTGTTTGTTCCAGAAAATTTCCTATCTGCATTGCTAAAGAGAGTTCCCCACATTAATGAATTCCCAGGTTCAGATCTTGCCCCAAAACCAACTAAACAAAACCCCAGAAGAAATAAAGTTCCTGTTTTGGTAACAGGATCACCAAATTTATAGCTGAAAGGGAATTTAAAGGTTATTGTGCCCTGTTCTCTCACTTTGCAAATGAAAAAACTAAGCATTCTCTTCCCTACCAATAACTCTACTCCTCCTTCCCCCATCCCTTTATATTCCTGAACCATATATAATGTTTTCTTAATTTGCATCATTACAGTGTCAAACCTCTAGTATATTCCAAAGTTTTTTATATTTATAATTTCTTCCACATTTGCTTTTATATAATCCTGAAAAAATTGGGTTTAATTATTGTTTTGGCTCATGCCAAACAGGTGCCCAGATTCAGAACAATTGAGGAGGGAATGAAGTAGGAGAAAGGAAACCAATATGACTTAGTGAATTATTCAAGTTAAAAAAAATCTTTAAAGAAATATTGTTTAAATGCTTTAAAAAGAGAGGGTCCCCTCGACTAAAAAATGATCAGGGTCATAATAATGATAATAGTTAACATTTATGTAGTAATGCCTATTCTGTGCTAGGTACTATACTAAATACTTTCCAAATATCTCATCTACTCCTCCAAATACCCTTTGTGGCAGGTGCTAGTATTATCCCCATTTTATAGTTGAGGAAACTGAGGCAAATAGAAGTAAATGACTTTGTCCAGGGTCACATAGCTAATAAGTGTTTGATGATGGATTTGAATTTTGTTTTTCCTGAATCTGGCGCTGGGCTCTCTCCAGTATGTTACCAGCTGCCTCAGTTTTACTTTTCATTTTCTTCATCTATCACTTTAGACTAGATGATGTTCTTTAAGATTTCTTGGGAGCAGGTAGGTGATAAAGTGGATAGAGCACCAGCCCTGAAGCCAGGAGGACCTGAGTTCAAATCTGGCCTCAGACACTTAACACCTCCTAGCTAGTGTGACCCTGGGCAAGTCATTTAACCCCAATTACCTCAGCAACCCCCCCCCCCCCAAAAAAAAGATTTCTTTCAGCTCTAACATTCTGTGATGTGATATGGACAATGCCTTGCATATAGTAAATACTTCATAAATACCTCTTAAATATTTTTTGAATGAATATAGTAACCAACTAGGCTAACAAAATGTTTCTAAATAAAATTGCAGTATTTCAGAACTTGCTTTGGATTGATAAGATGATTTGTAAATGATATCACTTTTTTGGGGAAATGAGTGCTGCTAAAAGGGGTTTAAAAGTAGTTCTCTTAAATAGTATTCTTTATGTTTCCATCCAAAGGGAGCTATAGAATCTTTAAAAGTTAATTTATTTCATTTTAAATTTTTATTAAATAGTAAAACTATACAAGTTATCCTTCCCATTCATGGATGACTTTATGGGACTCTACCAGAGTACTTACTGGGCCTTCAGGAATGTGCCAAGTAGAGAGAATCAGCTTCAAGCTTCATGTACCCTTAAAAAAAAGGAGGGGGACTAAAAAGCTCCATCATGATATGAGCTCTTTCCGTAGTGAAGGAGGGAGAAGAAGAAGGTATAATTGACCAAAGAGGCCATGTTCTGACAGGCTTGTAAGGTGTGGTTTTCTGAGTTGTGTTTGAGCTCTTCACCATAAATTTTTCCTGTTTCCCCAGTCCTTCCTTCTTCCTTACAATTCCATTATCTCTACTCAAATACATTTTTTTTTTCTTTTTGCTGAGGCAATTGAGGTTAAGTGATTTGCCCAGGGTCACACAGCTAGGAATGTTAAATGTCTGAGACCAGATTTGACCTCAGATCTTCCTGACTTCAGGGCTGGTGGTCTATCCACTGCACCACCTAGCTGCCCCTACTCAAATACATTTTAACAAAAGTAGTCTCAAAGAGCGCTGGTCTGCTGAAGGTAAAAATGGGAGAGCTTGTGCACAGTCAGTCAGTCTTGTGCAAGTAGTGAAGTGGCTGGGCAAAGTGCATTTTATAAATGTTCAGAACTGCAAATCAGAAAATTCCCAGAAGTCTCATTCTGCTGCTGTTCCCTGTTATTATTATTATTGATAAAATTGAAAAGAAAGAGAAGGTTGGTACTTCAGAGCTAGAAGAGAGAGGTTTTGGTATTTTCTGAGTTCTACTATTCCTTACCATTTTTCTAGGTGAGGAAATAGAAGGCCAAAAGGGTTGAGCTATGCCCAAGGTTACATGGTTGAACAATTGAAGAGGTGAGACTTCGAGCTCCCAACTCTTAGTTCAGAGCTACTTCTGCATTTGTCTTGCGAGGGAGGGGGTTAACATAAACCATCCAAAAGAGACCAAATTGTGATGAGAAGTACTCTTTCTGGTCTCCAAGAAGTCTGTCAATCCATTTATTCTGGATGTTGAGAGTTTCCATATTTATTATAGTAATTTTGCTTATATACATTCTTTATATATGTACATCTAACTACCTGTAATGACACAAATTTCCCATAATGTTGATTATAGAGTTTTATTATGACTGTCAACATAACTGACACTGTACTTTTGAACTTCTTGAATAAAGTTTTTTTTTCTCTCACTACGAACATCTTTCATAGCGACATATTTCTTGAAACTCACTTTATATATTAAATATGGGGCTTAAAGCATTTCCTAGAACTGCTACCACTAATATATTTTTGTTCTGACTTTGTATTTATTAGATAGATACAATTAATTTGGTTTCTGTACTTTAAAGTATTTGTGAAGATAAATGATCTCAGGTTGGTAATTGGTTTGGGGAAACTTATTTGTAGTCTAATTCAGTTCTGTGTTGCAGAGCTTTAGGTTTGGTGCTGCAGGAAACAGAAAATTTACATTGAGATACTATGGGACTTACCTTTAGTGATTCCTTTGTTCCCCTTGTATGATTATCTTTTATATAAATTGTTAATAAAGAATTCCTTTGAAATCATTACTAAAATCAACAAGTATAACAAAATAAGTGTTTTCTTTATTATGGAGGCTTTTTAAATTTGGGGGCTTTTTTATTAAAAAACATAATAAGCAGACCAACTGAAACCATCATATTTACTGTTTTCATTTCATATTGTTTACAAAAGGATAATTTTTTGAGAGGAGATAGCTCCCGTAAAGTTCAGCACCAGCAGCAGAGGAAACCCAGGAAAAAAACAAAGCCACCTGCACTTACCAAAAAACACAAGAAGAAAAGAAGACGTGGACCACGTCGGCCGCAGAAGCCCATTCCCCCTGCAGTGCCCCAAGGAAACCTCAGCATGCCCACCAGCGTCTCACTGCCATTGGAAATCTCCCAGCTGCGGTCAGTTACCTATATTATGTATTTTGAGTGTTTATTCCTCTTAACAGGAGGAGGAGTGTGATTAGGTGAGATGAAGAAAATTAGGTCTCAGACATATTATCCAAATCTTTCTAATAATACCTGTTCCTTTGGAGTAGTTCATTCTGAAAGAGAAAAACTGATGATTTTTTGTTTTTGCAGATAGTAAAATCTCAATAACTTTCTTTTTTTTTTATTAAAAAAAATTTTTTTTATTAAAGTTTTTTATTTGTATAACATATGTATGGGTAGTTCCCCAGCATTGATCTTTACAAAGCTTTCCATTACAAATTTTACCCCCAGTCCCCTCCCTTCCCCTAGATGGCAGGAAGTCCACTACATGTTAATAATGTTGAAATGCTTGACAAGTTATGCAAGGAAAATCCTATCTACAAGAAAAAAAAAGAATCAGAGAAAGGCAACACAATGCAAGCAAATGTCAATAGAGATCATGAAAATGTTACGTTGTAGTCCATATTTCATATCCCTCTCTCTGGGTGTATATGGTTTTCTTCATTGAACAATTTAAACTGGTTTGAGACAATTCTTTGTTGCAGAGAGCCATGTCCATCAGAATTGATCATCATGTAATACTGTTGTTGCCGTGTATGATGATCTCCTGGTTCTGCTCGTTTCACTCAGCATCAGTTCATGCAAGTCTCTCCAGTCAATAACTTTCTTTTCAAAATTTTCTTGATTTTCTTGGATTGCTTTTTTTTCCCCTTATTTTTTCTTTGTTTCTCTTATTTAATTTTTGAAGTCCTTTTTAAGCTCTTCCAAGAACTCTTTTATTGATTACATTAAATTAAAAAGGTTTTGCACAAATAAAGCAGATGTGGTCAAAACAGAAAATTGGGGAAAACAATTTTATAGAGTTTCTCAGATAAAGGTCTCCTATCTCAAATATATGAAGAGCTTTATCAAATCTATAAAATTATGAATCTTCCCCAATTGATAAATTGCCAAAGGATATGAATAGGCAGTTTTCCAATGAAGAAGTCAAAATAGTTTATAGTCATATGAAAAACATGCATTTAAATCATTATTGATTAGAGAAATATAAATTAAAATAACTTTGAGATATCAATTTACACCTATCAGATTGGCTAAAATTATTGAAAATGAAAGTGACAAATGTTGAAGGGGATGTGGAAAAATTGGGACACTAATTCATTGTTAATGGAATTGTGAGCTGATCCAACCCATTTTGGAGAAAACTTTGGGATTTTGCCCAAAGAGGTTTTTTTTTTTTAAATTATTATTATTATTATTTTTTGCTGAGGCAATTGGGGTTAAATAACTTGCCCAAGGTCACACAGTTAGGAAGTGTTAAGTGTCTGAGATCAAATTTGAATTCAGGTCCTCCTGACTTCAGGGCTGGTGCTCCATTCACTGCGCCACCTAGTTGCCCCCAAAGAGTTTTTGAACTGCCTAAGCCCATATATCCAGCAATACCACTATTTGGGTTTGTTTCCAGAGATGATTAGGGACAAAGGAAAAGAATTTGTATGTTGTAAAATATTTATGAAGCTTTCTTTGTAGTGGCAAAGAATTAGAAACTGCAGGTGATGTTTTGGAGAGTGGCAAAGCCAGTTGTGGGTATATGATTTTGATGGAATACCACTGTGCAATTATGAATGATGAACCTGATCTTAGAAAAACATGGATAGACTTCCATGAAATAAGAAAGAGCAAAATTAACTAAGAAAATGCTGTATATAGTTAATAGTAATGTTCTTTAAGAAAAACTTTGTGTGACTAAGTCATTTTAACTATTATAAATGCCCAAATTAACTACAAAGGATTTATGAATGAAGATTTCATCTACAGCCAGAGAAAGAACTGATAAATAAAAGTATGTATAGAATAATTTAACATATGTGTGTGTGTGTGTGTGTCTCTCTCTCTCTCTAATGACTAAACAGGGGATAGAGCAGGGATGAGGGAATAGAAGGAAAAAAGGTAATAAAAGAAAATTACATGATAATTTTAATATATATTTAAAAGGAATAACAAATTACACATAGTAGATTTGTAATTTTATGTGTAGTTATCTTTATTTTTTCCTGTTCTTTTATGTCATGGAAATGCTTGTTTTACCTTAAGTTCACAATAAATTTTTTTAAAGAGAGATATTTCGATGATTAGTATCTAGCTATAATATACAATTATATCTACATACTACCTAGTTATATTAGATTTAAAGCAAAACTTTCTATAAAATAAGAACAAGTACAAAAATGGAAAATTGGGGAGTGCTAATTCTTCTATTTTACCAGCTGTGTTTTAGGGAGTTGTGTGGCAACTCAGTCAAAAGAGCATTGCATTTGAACTCAGGAGCCTTAGGGTTAAGTCCTGGTTCTTCCTTTTTATAAACATGTGATTCTGGCTAAGTCTTTAAAGTTCTGTGAACCTGTTTTTCCATATAAAATAAAAAGTACATTTTTTTCCCTGTTCACTTCACAATGTTCTTAGGAGCAGATAAGATATTCATAAAAAGCACTTGGGAATAAGCTATTATTTTTTAGTTCCAAATTTTCTTTTCTCTAACCCCTCCCCCATCCATTGAAAAGGCAAGAAAGAATATAACTCATGTTTCTCTAATTTGCTTATGTTGACACCCTTTATATATAAATCATGTACCTGTTTTGGCCTTATTTTGGTATGTGGTATGAAATGTTGGTCTATGCCTAGTTTCTTCCAGGCTGCTTTCCAATATTCCCAGCAGTTTTTGTCAAATAGTGAGTTTTTACTCCAGTAGCTGGGATCTTTGGGTTTATCAAACACTAGGCTACTGTGCTTCTTTTTTTTTTTTTTTTTTTTTTTGCTTTTTGCTGAGGCAATTGGGGTTGAGTGACTTGCCCAGGGTCACACAGCTAGGGAATGTTAAGTGTCTGAGACCAGATTTGAACTCAGGTCCTCCTGACTTCAGGGCTGGTGCTCTAACCACTGCGCCACCTAGCTACCCCGGCTACTGTGCTTCTTACCTCAAGTATATAATATACTTAATCTGTCTCACTGATTGACCACTCTCTCATCTGATGCCAAATTGTTTTGGTGATTATCATTTTGCAATGTGATTTGATACTGCTAGTCCCCCTTCCTTCACTTCTTTTGTGGTTTCAGTTAAATGTGTTGACCTTTTGTTCTTCCAAATGAATTTTGTTGTTTTTACCTCCTACTCTTTAAAGAAATTCTTTGGTAGTTTGATGGTAGGGCACCAAATAAATAAATTATATCATCTTACACATTATTAATTTGGGTAGAAGTGATGAAAAGGATACTAGTCACCATGATTGTTGGATTCACAAACTGGTCTTTAAGATGTATTTTTTCAGTGACTAAAGGAGAAAGAAAAGTTTTTATTTTTCCTTTTATTTATTTTTTTACAAAAAAAAAAAAAAAGAACAACCTATTTAAATTAAAATTTAAAAGCCAGGTGAAAAATTCCTCCTTTTAACATCTCTATTTTATATGTGAGAAATTCTCTTGGCAAAACTTTTCTGACTTTTGTTGTCCCTGTATTTAGGCAAATTTGATGATAATAATAATAATCAAAATGAACACAGTAAAAATTTTCAAACGGGCATGTTTAATGTATTTTTAATATGTCAGTAATTTTTTGGAAAGATTATTTATCGATTCTCATATATCAAATGCTTATTGAACAGAATCTTGTTTTATAGAACTTCATTTTTATAACAGTGTCAGGATAGTTTCTGTCAAGTCATTGACTTGTAGGAATTGCCTACTTTCATGTATGTTTTCTATTCAAATAGGAAGAAAATATGAAACTTATTCCTACAATAATATTTCCCTCTTTTGGATAAAAATGAATCTGTTTGAGTAAGAAACATAAGAAGTTAAGGGAAACTGATTAAAGATGCAGTTTCTTCTATTCTCCCAGGAGCCCTTCCACACCGGAGCTGAGTACTGACGAGCTGCCTGATGACATTGCCAATGAGATCACTGACATTCCACACGACTTGGAATTAAATCAGGAGGACTTTTCAGATGTCCTGCCACGGCTACCCGATGACTTACAAGATTTTGATTTTTTTGAAGGTATTTTAAATTTCTTGTTTTGATTATTTGTTTGTCAGGAAGCAGGTTCAAAAAATGAATTGAAAAGAAAGGAATTAACTTTTTGAGATGTAATTGAAACATTCTTACCAATTAAAAGGAGAGACTGCAAAATGCTAAAAGCTGCTTTTTACCTTCTTGGAATTTATTGTCTGTGTGATTGTGGTGCTGTTTTGGTAGGTTCATTATTTAATATTGCTACCCCTGTAATTGTCATTTGAAATTAGTCATTTTAAATGTCAAAAAAAATTTATTATAGATCTTCAAAGAAATGAATACTTGGCCTAATTTTATTACTCCAACCTCAGCTGAAGTATACATGTCAAAAATCATGTTTGCTTATCCCACTAAAGTTTTGTTCTTTTTTAGAAACTTTCCTGGACATTGTAAAATTTAATTTTGTAGTCATTCATTTCATGCCTTTTTGAATATTTCTGTCAGTTTTTTGCATTGGAACTTTTTCTCCCTTGGGGTAATTGCTTATAATGCCATCAGAAAGCAGAGCAAAATAGTTTCATGGACTTCAGTTTATAAAAGTTTTGTGAATATATGGAAGATTAGAAGGGAGGGAGAGAGCAAAGAAAAGAATTTTAAAAAAATCTATGAAGTGAGCCAAACCCTTAAGTCTTGACATGAAACATAAATGAATTTCTTTGTTCTAGTTTTTCACAGCTTGCCAGTCCAGGTGGAGGAGCCTCAGCATGGAAAAGCTAAGAGTGGACCTCCCCTTCTGAACTTTTTGTTTCAAAGCTCAACTGATAAGATATGCTTGCTGTATGTTATAACGTTGGTATTATCTAGGCCTATATGCAAAGCCCATAAGCAAATAAACATTTAAGAGTTTTGAACTGATATTGAGTAGTTGGCTGCTTTAGTTTTGAGCTGTAGATTGATTCATACGCATACAATTAAGCTGATGATTCAGTTGCTACGATGGTGTGAAATTTGAATTGTGTTCCACATTTTAATATTTATTTTTTCTCTTTCCAGTCGGATTTCTTGAAATATTTTCTTTCTTTCTATTCTCTGAATAGAGCGCTGTTTAAATGCCACTGTCAGATGGCCGGTTAATTGTCTTGGTAACTCTTGTTTCCGTAGGTAAGAACGGAGATCTCCTTCCCACAACAGAAGAGGCGGAGGAACTCGAGCGGGCTTTGCAGGCTGTGACTTCCCTTGAGTGCCTGAGTACCATTGGAGTACTTACCCAGTCAGACGGGGTGCCGGTTCAGGAGCTTTCTGAGAGAGGCATAGGGGTGTTCTCCACGGCTGCTGGAGCTTCAGGAATACAGTCCTTGAGCCGAGAAGTGAACACAGACCTCGGGGAGCTGCTGAACGGGCGCATAGTGCACGATAACTTCTCCAGCCTAGAGCTGGATGAGAACCTGCTACGTTCGGCTGCCTTGTCTACCCCGCCGACACCCCTGGCAGGGCAGATGCAGGGGCAGTTCTCGGCCCCAGGCACTGTCGGCCTTACTCCGGCTGCTCTGATGAGCCAGAGCGCGCTTGGGGAGAGAGCCTTCCCAGGACAGTTTCACGGACTTCCTGATGGCAGCCATACCTCCCAGAGGCCCCATCCTGCCCAGCTGCTGAGCAAGGCAGACGACCTGATCACCTCACGACAGCAATATAGCAGCGACCATTCACACTCCTCGCCCCACGGAAGCCATTACGACAGCGAGCACGTGCCGTCTCCCTACAGCGATCACATCACCTCTCCCCACGCCACCACCTTCTCCGGTGATAACATGGCAGCTACCTTCTCGGCAGAAATGCCCATCATGGCGCAGCACTTGCTCCCTGCCCAACTGGAGGTGCCCCTGGGCGGGGTGGTGAACCCCAGAACTCACTGGGGCAGCCTCCCCGTCAACCTCAGTGATCCTTCTCCGTTCAGCAACCTTCTTGGCGCAGATGGACACCTCCTCTCCACGTCCCTGTCCACGCCACCCACCACCTCGAACTCAGAGACCACACAGCCTGCCTTCGCCACCGTGACCCCGAGCAGCTCCAGCGTGCTTCCGGGGCTGCCCCAGACCAGCTTCAGCGGCATGGGGCCTCCTTCTGCCGACCTGATGGCCTCCACCTCTCCCAAGCAGCAGCTCCCCCAGTTCAGCGCGGCCTTTGGCCACCAGCTGAGCTCCCACAGCGGCATCCCGAAAGACCTGCAGCCCAGCCACAGCTCGATAGCGCCCCCCACCGGCTTCACGGTCACAGGGGCCACTGCGACAAGTACCAATAATTCATCTTCTCCCTTCAGCGCCCCTAACTGAGCGGCGTGTCTGTGTGTGTGCAGGCAGGTGGGACCGTGTTTTCTGTCTTTAGTTTCCTCTGTAGACATCCCCTCCCGCTTCCCCTTCTTCAGCATTTGAAAAATAAGGTCGGGGCCGGCGGGAGGGCCGGCAGGTCCCCCAAGTGAGCCTTCCTGCAGTGTTCACGTGTGCTCTGTCCACGGTGCTCCTTTCCTCCCGACAGGTTCACGTTCCCCTCACGTTTTCCTTAGCGGTTCAGCACAGTGACTGGATGCCATTGATTTTTAGCAGTGAGACTGAGAAATGAGAAGATACCTCAGATAACCAGTGCCCTTTACTACTTCCTAGGGTTCAGATCAATACTTTCCATCCCATTGCCAGATTTTATAAGAGGCGGTTCTGGAGAGATTGCTAATTTACCGAGTCCCCATTGAAGAGAATAGCTAATGGTGTGGAGAGGTGGATTAGGCCTCTGATTTAGCACTAGTCTGCCGAGACCCTGCATTGAGGCTAGACTTCCATTCTTAAGTAGGACAGTGCTTAAGAAGGAGAAAACGTCTTTTGACCTCCTCTGTGTATGTTTGTCCTCGTGTGCTTGTGTGTATGAATGTAAAGGCAGGAAGCAACAATCCCATATTTTTCTAATAAGGATAAAAGGTGGTTTTTGCTTACTTTTCCTCGTTTTCCCCCAATTCCCAACCTTACTGAAATCCATCATCCTTTCCTACTGCTTGTTAACTTGAATCTATTGATTAGTGAGGGAACTGGCCTGGTCCTATGAGTTGCACTTTTGTAATCAGCAGCCTTTTCTTCTGAAGGTTAGCAGTCCGAGGGGAAAAAAGTCAAAGGAAAAGTTGAACTGGTAAACAGAAGGAGAGACTCAACAGTTCCAGGAAAAAAAAACAGGCCAGAATCGTTTTAAGTTTCTGTGGCCTCATTGCAGCATTATTGGGCTAGCATTAATTTTTTAAATCCTTTTCATGAAATCTATTTGCCAGAAGTTATTGAACAAATTATTTTGGTATGTAAAACAGGATAAATCAAATGGATTTAAAAAATTGGGAATCTATGAACTCCTTAAGCCATCTCTTGCTTTAGAAATTTTTCATTTTCTTAGTAGTAACTTTTCAATAGGAATTGTAAAATGTTGAACACACTTATGAAATCAATGTTCCAATTACGAAATAATTGTAATACCTGAAGGGTACATGGATAGTTTTTGTTCAAGCCAACCCGGAAATTAGAATTGATTCTTAAATTCACCTACCTCCTAATTTTATTAAAATAATTTAAATACTTAGGTGCAAGTAAATCTGGATTTGTTAGTATAAGTAGAATTGGACTTTTGTGGTGTTCTCTTTGCGAAGGAAGTTCAAAATTGGTTTTGGGAAATTTTTCAAGATTATAGGTTGATTCATGATTAATAGGATTAAAATATTGGGTGATTTAGTAATTTAGTGACTGTAAAATTACATACCAGGGTTCCCTATTGCCTGCTTTTTGTATCGTTTAGATGTGTGATAAGAGATTTTAAAAGCAAACTGCTTCCATTTTTTTGCAGAGAGATTTCACCATCTCATGAGATAGGTTATTGGCTGTTTATTACTGAATCTAGTCTAATTTATATATTTAAAAAAATACAAAACCAGGTAGAGCATAACCTTTAGTGAGGTGGGACAATAGGTTCCTTTGAGTCAGGGAATATTTGAATTTAATTCCTTCCAAATGAGTGAAGTTTTGGATATATTTTCCTACTTCATGTATGTATCTCTTTATGCCATGCTAGTTTTAGCCACTCCCTTCTTTTGAAAGCTTCTTTTCTTTGCTTTTTAAAGGAATGGCAGTGATCAGCATTTATAATGCTGAAACCATGTGCCTGAGCTTATGGAGGGGAAATGTCATGACTGTCTTTAATCCTTATATGCCCTACTTTTAAAACAAGTATTTATTGAACTCTTTTACTTTTATGGGCCAAAAAAATGTTTGTAATGTATTTAATTTTTTTAATCATGAAAAGTTGGTTGGAAGATTTTATTTTTTGAATAGCTTTGTCTTCAGATTAAGAAATTTCTAAATTATAAATTGTGTTATAAAGCAAGATTTCTCACCAATAAATTTATTCTGCTGTGGTGAGGAAGACATAATTTGACCGCTTTCCATCAGTGAACCTTATGTTTGTTAGTGAGCTTTTCTTAATGTACATATTGGGATAATTATGGGTAGTTAACCTTGGCTCAGAAAGTGTCATTTAGTTTGCTGGGTATTTTCCAATTTTTTAGTACAGACTCTTTAAGCATCATTGAATAATTGTCATCCATTCCTATAAATTTCACTTAGTTCCCATTGTGTACTAGTTAAAGCTTGTTACAAAATAATATGTCTTCCTCATCACCTCTCCTTTTTGAGCAAAAGGAAATTCATAATCATTGTAATCATAGATTGGAATTTTATCTATCCTGGCTCTTTGTCCTGTGCATTGGCTGCTTAAAACTCTTCAGTTAACAAAACCTGTAATAAATTGCACATTATGTTGTTTGCAATTTTCTGTTTTGTGTGCATCGAAAAGCCCTTTTCTGCTTTCCAGTAAGGAGGCATGCAATGATCAGGAATGTTGCCAGTTATAGCTTCACACCAAAAACTTTTGAGTAAGTAAATGTTCATGTAGTCCCCTGTGCTGAGGCCAGAGGGAGGAACACCATTAGAAAGCACTGGTGCAGGGTTGAAGATAGTGCAAATACTCCTTTTCCTCTCATCTCACCCAATTGAAAGATTGCATAGCTTTTGATTTGATTTGCGCTTGCCATTTGCCTGGATTGTTCCCTTGGTTGAAAAGAGAAGTACATTTTTATAATACTAAAAGGTTAGAACAATTACCCTCTTGCCAAAGAGTCAGTGTAGCAATTTTGATCTCTTGGTAGATTTATTTATTTATATAAGAACAGTGGAATAAAGCTTTTTTTTTTTTTTTTTTTTTTTCCCCATTTTGAAAATCTAAAAACTAGCTACTTCTGTGGAATGTTTAGAGGTAATACTGGCATCAAAAGCAAATCTTATATTAGGAATATGGTCCTCTTTGGGTGGAAAATTGCTGGTATTTTAGACTGAGGTATACAATGCATAGTAGAATAATGCCATGACACAAGAAGAGTCACTTTCTTTCTGCAGTGGTTTGGGACCATTTGTAAAGGCCAGTTAGGTACAGTTTATACTGATTTCGTTTACAGAGTTGCTGCAGTTAATGGAATTATCCTATGCTGTAGGAGTCAGAATCACCATTTCAATGTAGGCTATCTTCTGCTTGTGTATTAGATTACGAATCTAATATAGCATCTGAAGAAAAGTTGTATTTTCTGTCCTTTATTACCCCCACACAATAATAATTATTGTTATTTGAGTTAAAATACTATTTCATTTCCTCTGTGGAATTGGCTTAGCATTTTGCACATCTGGGTAGGTTATGTAGCTAGTATACAAGTTGTTCACAATAATGAATGGCAGTTACACTTAACCCACCAAGTACCAGACTATGCAATGGAAGGATTTTCTAATATTTCTTCTGTAGGTTATATAGTGAAGGATTATTTTCTTGAGTAACCTACCACATGTGGGAAAATTGCTTGTAAATAACTTTTCTGAGCAATTTCATGTTAGCAAGCAATGTGGCATATGTATAAAATGTCCCTCCATGAGAAAATTATAATTTATTGGGGGAAAAAAAAAGATAGTGAATATGGAGATCATATAAGAAGTGTTGTGTGTTTTTTATTTGTTTTATTTTTTGTTTTTGGTAGTGGTATAACTTATAGTTTTAAGTCTAAAGAAAGCTAACAGCTTTTTTTTCTTCAGCCAATAATTCTGTAGGGAATTTATTTCTTCCGAAGAAATGTTTATGTAGTTGACTGCATATTTAAAAACTCAGTGAGTCTCAAAGTAGAAAGTTCAGAATAATCAATCAGTATTGTTTTCTTTAATGACACTAAACTTGAGCTCATTTTCAGCCTATGATTACATTAATCCATAGAGGGAAGTTTTATTCATTAAAAGGTAAGAAAATTAAATATTTGCTGCACATTGGTATCCCTTCAATTTTCCTCTTGAATAATTGTTTATATCAAAGAATTTATCTTACTAGTAAGATACCAACCAGCTAGCTAAATTGGAATTACGAACTTTGGGCACATGTGTATGAGAAATTATAATCATAGTAATTCAGAAATCATAGGTATTTCATTATTAGAAACTTCCCTTTCATTCTTGAGCAACATTTAAGAGGGAGTATTAGTGATGGCAGGAATAAAGCAATAGCTGTTTCTGCCAATTTTGAATAAAATGTGTGTCAAGTGCTTGCAAAAAGGACAGGTAGGAAGATTTACAACACTAATTGTTGAGTAATTTTGCAATTAATTTAAATTAATTGTTTTTTCTTTTAACTTTTAATGTTTATAATCTGTTTTCTTCCTCCTGTTCCTCTTCAGCTCTTTCCCCTTCCTTTGTAAATGAAGTATGCCAAAAGTTTTGAATCTGGTGTATTTTAAGGCCTTAAATGCAGTCCTTTTCTAAATGTGGTTTACAGAACCCTGGGGTTTTGTGGACATTTCTAATGATTCCTTAAAAGAAAATCTAGTCACATTTAACAAGTGTCATATGTGTCTGCCCCGTCTCTGTGGCCCCTCAAACTACACCAAAGGTTGGTTGGGGTTTTAGGGTAGTCAGAATAATGCAGATAGATTCTTTTGTAGTCACCTCAAAATTTGTAAGTAGTTATGAATAAGTGGAAAGGCTTCCCTATATCAAACATTTATATTGAATGTCTGACCAACAGTATATTGTTTTTGGAGTAATTTTTTCCTGACTAAAAGCAAAAGCTATCACATTAAATAAATGTTTTTATTTGTACGTGTGTAGATGTATGTGTATATGCATACATATATGCAGATGTATATGTGTCCATGTGTGTGTATATATTTTTATACACACATACACACACACACACAATAGAGTAGATATTTTATTTCAATTTGGAAGCAATTATCCTCTCAGTCAGTCTACAAAGAAGTAGAACCATGTAACCGTTTCTGTAGGGTAGCATTTTATAAGATTGAAACTCATGATTTAACCCATGGCCAAGAGAAAATCCATGTTAAAAACAACTGACTATTTTGGAAAGAATAGCTCTCAATCAATGATTTTTACTGGCATACTGGAAAGGAGCTGAGTTTGTTCATGTAGCTCTTGTTGTTTTTCCTCCAAACATTATTTAGGGAAAAAAACTTAGAAACACATGGCAATATGGATTCTTCTTCTCATTGCCAGTTGCTATGTAAGTGAATGCTGAATATGAATTGACTTCAGGGAGCTTTTTTTCTAAACAGCAAACCTTTTCACTGTTTTTGGTTGTTGGCTTTCCTCACTTTTACTTTTTGTGATATTACCTGCTTTAGATCTCTCAGTACCTTAGTATTAATGATAAAGTGTTATGAATCTTGTATTTGGTAGAAGGAAATATATTCTATATGGCAGTTTGGAGGGAGACTATGACATAATTTCCTTTTTATTAATCATCTCCTATCCCTGGGGGATTTTGGCTAGTTTGTCTAACATGTTTTTTGATCTTCTAGAGCTTAGTCTACATAAAAATCTATATGAGAAAAAACTTAGAAATCTATATATAATCTATTTAAGACAGCACAGTTCTTTTCTTTCTCTTCTGCCTACTTGCCTCTGCCCACTTTTCAGTAATGAAACACATACACATAGTATATGAGCTATACTTTATTCTGGTCTGAGTAAAGAAACATCTTTCACTTTTTTTTTTTTTTAAGCTGGGGACCACTGAAGTAAGCTCTATATACACCCAGAGTTCCCCATGGAAAATTTTCAACATGCAGTGCAGAAGGCTTCAATGCAGCTAAATGCCACACCATTGCTTTTACTTTGGGAGTAGACTGATTTGCCCTGAAATGACTCCAATCTTCAGCATTAAGGTACAGTTGGTTCCAATGGATCAATGCTGCAATGATGGAAAGTTTGATACTTGTTGATAGTATCTTCATCTGCTTGGATGGGTTGAACCAGTTCCTCTGAACAGTGATGATTATTTTCACTGTACAGTTTGAGTATGTCTCAGGGATTCCTTGTGGAAATAAGGGCAATTTAATAAATTAAAAAAAAAACAAAACAAAAAACTAAATAGTTTTTAAAAGAAAATAAAGGTAGAATATCATCAAAGAGAGCGCAAGAAAGAGAAAACACATTGAATTTTGTAGTCTGCAGTTTCTTGTCTAGGAACTCTTGCTTTCTCCTTGGGGCTCTCATCTCAATTTCAGCATACAGAATATTTTTCCATCACGCTCAGCTTTAAAAGTTTTATTTAAAAGTTCCCTTCCCCAGTGAGCTTTCAGAATACTTATTGTAGATTTTAAGAGAAAAAGGTATATTAATTTATGCTATTAACATCACCTCATAAATTATAAGTTTTATACTAAAGCTGTATTGAGTGTAATGAATTATGTTTCCTATGTGTTTTAATAGCTATAAAATTATATACAAGCTTTTTTTTTTTTTATATTATTTATTTTTTTTTTTTTTGGTGAAAAACAAACTAGTGAAGCACCTTTTTACACTGGATCTCTGCCGTGTCAAGGTGTATAGCTATTCTTTGCTACCTTGCAGATATATAAAATAAATGATATCCTGCAGCCACAAAATGTAGAACATCTTTTAGCCCATTTATTACTGCTCATAGAATTCTTGAGTATTTCATTCTTTAGTAAATGATCGTGGTTTACACTTAAGACGGCTAGAAGCTTAGTTACAGGGTAAATAGAAATACATAGATCAAATAAAAACTCCAACTACTGTAGCTGGAATTGTGAACTAAGTTTGTAAAACCTCTTTTTTTCCCTATGGATTTATTCTTTAATTTACAGTTCATTCTGTAAGTTGGGAAATCAAAAAGAGAGAAAATGTCAAATCTAGATGTTCTCAGTGTCTTATTCAGGAAATTTTTAACCCCTCCTCACTAAGGAATTCCCACTGTGACTTAAAAATAGAATTAAATTACTTGTGTGCATGTATGTATTTGTGTTTTACATACATGCAAAAATATGCATTGGGGGAGTGTGTGAGTGTGTGTGTGTGTGTGTGTGTGTGTGTGAGAGAGAGAGAGAGAGAGAGAGAGAGAGAGAGAGAGAGAGAGAGAGAGAGA
>JAJPUD010000891.1:416345-438578 GCA_023553655.1 Myrmecobius fasciatus
AGAGAGAGAGAGAGAGAGAGAGAGAGAGAGAGAGAGAGAGAGAGAGATGAATGTGTGTTTAGGGTAAAATAGAGAAAAATAGCAACACAAGGTGATGGAATGTATTGTAGAAATATGATTTATTTAGTTGAGGGGATTGGACTTATTTTCTCATTGTCACTATTGTATAAATACACCAAATTCTTTATTATGTTATGTTAAAAGGCTAGCTCTGATATCATGTGCTTTTTATTTTAAACCTTTTGATTGACTTGCATTGTGCTCCATTTTTTTTTTAATGGCATGAGAAATTCCAGGCTCTAAGACACCCTTCTGTCCCCTCTTTTTTTTTTTTTTTTTTTTTTTTAAATGAGAGAGAGGAAATGAAGTGTTATCTGTATTTTATTATGGGGTAGTGGGACCAGATATCTGTTGTAAATTTTTAAGTTAAGAGTAAATTACTTTATACTCTAACTTTGAAAACATTGTCCATCATCCTTATTTCGATTTGACAAGTATTGTGGTTGGCATTTTTTTTTTTTTTAAAGGATGCCATTTTCATAGGTGACTGCTTTGTTTTCCTGAGGAGTTGGTGGGATCATTTCATTATGCTTCAAAGCTTGGAAAAGTTTAAATTATTTTAAACATATTTTTATCTCAACTGGGCTATCCATTTTGAATTAGGACAATTTTATTTCCCATGTTTTGTCCAAGGGGATGATGATGTTGTCTCTTAGAACTTTAAGAGTTAACTTCAGGTGAGACATTCCTATTTGTTTTGGTTTTTAAAGTCATTGTTCTGTTATACTTCACTGTAATATTCAGCAGTCTGAAGTAATTAAAACCATAGATGTTACTGAATTTCTCATTCATATTTTTAATAATGAAAATCATGTATTTTAAAAATCTTTTAAAACAGCTTCTCATGATACACAAATATTTGATTTTAAAACCACATTTACTTAAATGCAATCAAAACCTAGGAAAGCTCTGTATGTGGTTCTTTTTATAGTTGTACTTTTCCAGCATCTCCCAAGTTCACTCTCTCTGTGGATTTTTAGAAAATTTGTTTCCTGCATATTTCTTGTACATAAGCATGAAAGAAGAGAGTTTGTACTGGTGCCATTCTCCCTTCAGTTGTTTGTGATGGAATTTACCAAAATAAATTCCCCATTCATCATTGGAGGGAAAAAGACCCTTTTAATGTATATTTGTACAGAGATGTGTATATCAGATGTGGTAGCACTTTGCTGAATGTAAACTTGCCCTTGTCAATGGAAAGATTAAAAGTATTATGTTTATTTATCCATTTATATAATCTAAATCTATATATACACGTATGTATATGTGTGTATATAGATAGAGCTATATACATATATTTCCCCAAAAGTGTGTGTATAATAAATAAATAGCCTTTGTTAAAAAGATTAATATGTCAGCGGTTGGATTCTAGATCAAACTGTAAACCAGATAAAATTCTTATCTAGGGCACATCACCATAACTCTCTAGAATAGAAATCCCTTGGGTTATAGTCTTGTTTCTGTTTATAATCAATTGATGCCCTATAAAAATTATTTCTATTGTCCATTTCCCTTGGTCTTAATGACCATCATCACCAAATGTTGTTCACTTTCATCATTTAAAAGCAGAACTTCAAATCTCTTCTCACTTTAATCACTTCCATTCTAGCCTAGGATATTCGGTTTAATCATCCTGTCTTTCATTGATATCACTGTTGTTTGTTCCTTTTAAAAAGGCCTTTATTTCAGAGGTTTCCTAGAAAATTGAGGTCTCAATAACGTACACGGCACAGATTTGGAAAGGTGGGTTTAAATTCTATTTGAAAAAATGTCCCACCATTTTAGGAATTTTATCTAGAAAATTTTATGAAGCTGTTGCTGAAAGAGTAAAAATTGTAACAGTTAAAGCTTTTTATAAGTTACACTAGTGTCTGTAGAGAAAACATTTATTTCCTCCTTTATTCTTGTTAATTTGGCATTTGAAAGTTTTGGTTCACATTATAGTTAACTTGCCATTTTCACTTCCTTTTTCAGTGACAGTTAAAAGCCTATTCACCCACATGTAAACTTCTTAAAATCTGTGGCTAACCCACATTCTTAATTCATGTTATAATTCCTCTTTAAATTCTCATCTCTTTCTAGTGAAAGCTCATTCTTATGTGATAAATTCTTGGCAATATGGCCTTTGATAGTCTTACAATAGTGATGTTGAGTTTTAACTTTGCTGCAGTTTTATAGAAAACTTACATCCATTTATAATTGTGCCTTCTAAACTCTTATGCACACACTAAACAAAGTGTATATATACATGTTGGAGCATGTGTACATATACTAGCATATATACTCACACAGTATGTCTTTAGTATATATTATGTGAGTGAATACATAGATATTCAGAGGCAATGAATAATTGTTCTCCTGATATATACTCATGCATATGTATATTAATATATGTATATAAGTAATGTGGATATACTGTATATACACATGTATATGTATGATTTTTGGACGGCCATCTTTTACATTTAGCAAAATGCTGCCCCTCCTAGAATATTGTCCCTGCAGTGGCAGGTGTATGTAACAAGTTGTCAAAAATGTAACATTATTAAAAAAAATTATTTAAAAAAACATTTAAAAATTTTAAATCATCTAAAGTCATTGGAAAATTATTTATTTATTATTTTTTATTTGTTTCCTTGCTGTTGTTACTCTAAATTAAATCATTGGAAGCGTTCCTAAAAATTGTCATCTGTTCAAAGGGAGTGAGAGAGAGAGCTGGAGGTGCACTTGAAGAACTTGTGTGGTTTTTCCTGTCTCTGAAACAGAGATGTGCTCCAACCAGTCTGGTCATTTCAATTACAAAGACACCCTAACCTTTCCTTTAGTACACTTTGTCTACTATCCCCTAGATCAATAGTGGTCCACCATTGGTTGCCTGTTTATTTCATTAATATATAATGATAACTAAAATTGATTTGACTGAGGAGAGTTAAATATTCTCCTCCTGCTGCAGGGAGAAAATATCACCTCATTGTTACCTAGCCTTGCTCAAAGTACACCTTAGAGAGTGTGGATTTCTCATGAAGCTGTCTGAAGCGAGCCTTTCACTTATTTAATTAAAGTTATTTTCACTAAGAATTCTGTTAAAGGAATTTTGAGACTGTTCATACTGGACATAGGCCTAATTCTTCATTAGACCCACAGCCTCAGCGTTTTTCAGTGATTTATCATGCTGATTGCAAGAAAACTCTTTTAATTGCCATTTGATTTTGTGATTGAATGGCAGAACAGATTACCTCCTCAAGACATAACTGAGAAAAAGGTAGATGGACAATCTTAAATTTCAAGATGTTACAGAAAACTGTGGACTTAAGAGTATTCCTCATGACTGTCCGAGAGAGGTTTGTGTTTCTGTCATTTGAAAAGTTAGCCTAGCCACAACCAGGTATCAGAAGCAGCCTTACAACAAAAAGCCTCAACAATCGCATGGTTGTTGAGCTGCTAGAATGCTATAGAATGTGAACCAGTTGCAGTGGGGAAGGCAGTAGGAGGCAGCAGCCTGAAACAGTGAACGACAGCTTGCACACTTTCATTTTCTTTCTTCTCCTTTTTTTTTTTTTTTTTTTTTTAAAGTAGCTGCACGGTAGCAAGGACTAGCAGTCCTTTCCCTCAATCCTTCTTTTTCATTGTCCCCTTTCACCTTGGCACACAAAATTTGCTAACATGCCATACATTGAAAATGCTCACAAAAAACCCAGAAAAATAATAATTGCTTAAAGGGAACATACAAACTTTAATTCTCCTCTGTATTAGTAGTGGCTGAAAGCTTAGTTAGTGTGCACAAAAACCCGATGTCATTTGTTTCTGCAGAGAGCGCTTTGAAACAATGTGTGGGAGCAAGATGAGCAGAGAAATGGTTTTTGGCCAGAGCCCCCAGTTCTGATCAAAATTCACACCAGTGGCTTTTAAAGCAGGTGTGCTGGAGGACCACATTTTAGGAGCAGGGAGGCTTCTGGTTTGTATTTTCCCTTTAAACAAGAAGACTTGGCTCACATTTTCCATATATATCTCAATGAATGTACTGTATGACCATTTTAAAAAATTTGATGAAATAATAATGGATTGGTCTCCTTTTGTTATCTGGTCCTTGTTTAATTTGTTTAAGGGTTTTTGTATACAAAAGTTTACATTTTTATGTATATTTTTCTTGTGTAAAAACTGATGTAATATGTGTATAAAACACTGTATGTATTATCTGTATATAGTGTGACAAAATGATTTTTCTTTCTTTCTTTTGGATGTATTAATAAATCTTGCTGTGAAATAGCCTTGTTTTATTTTAATGTAATTTTCATTACTGGGGATTTATATTTACCACATTTTTATTCTTTATGTAAATATAGAGAGTTTAAATACTAGCTGGTACATTACTGTCGTGTATCATTTATTGCTCTCTGGGCATAGACAATAATCTTTTTTTTTTTTTTTTTAAATAAGCTTATCTGGTTCATACCTCTATAACTAATAGATTAATTTATTTAGTAGTTGGTAACCAACTTAATGATGTTGCAACACTTTGAAACCTTGAAATTTAACATAAGTTGCTATTCTTTCCCAAAACTATTTTATGCTCTCATTTCCTGACATAATATCCCCAGTGTTTACTCATACCTCTTGAAATTTCTCAGGATTTTCAGAGGTACAAGATTGACTGTGAAAGCTGCATGGCCAAAGACAAAAATTGTTTTTTCTCTTAAGAAACAATCTCTTTATTCATGGATGATGCAAAAGAGCTTGCCTTATATCTACTTCTAAGTGTTTATTGATTGGAGTATTTCTCTGCACTTCCTTTTCTTTGTATGGAAACTTTTGTGGACGTTTAAAAATATATGCAAATGGGTAAGCCTTCATGAAAGTCCCAGTGTGTCGGAGTTGGAAGAGACCTCATCCAGCCATCCTGTACTTGACCAAGAACCCTTTTTGTGGCATTCCCAACTAGTGAACATTCAAACTGCATTAAAAAACCTCAAGGGAGAAGAAGCCAACTTCTTCCCAAAATAGTCATAACATTCTGGGATAGCATGGCAAGCAAATTTTTCCTTACATAAAGCCTAAGTTTTCTTCTTCCCCACTACTGTCCCATTGTTCCTGGTTCTGTGGCTAAGTAGAATCATGTCTAATTCCTCTTCCAAGAGACTGCCTTTAAATACCTGAGGTCAGCTTTCACTTCCTCCCAGAGTCCTACTCAAATGCTTCATCATGGCATAGAGATGACCTTGGATTCTTGAAGACTGTTCCTTCAAGACATGAAGACAGTTCCTATCTAAATGGAAAGGTTTTAGGAATGGTCCTAGCAATGGCAACTGTGTGCCTGTGGGTCTAAGGACCATCTACGTATGGAGAGCCATTGCCAAAAGGTTGGCTAGACATGACAATTTTTTGTGTGTATGCACAATGGCAAATGCCATCTACTTAGTCACAAATGGGTTATATTTGCCTCAGTAGAGGGAATTCTCATACCTCTGGAAATCGACTAAGACCAGATTTATAAACTAACATCAGCAATCTTTATGCAACAAGATTCCCATAATAGGTTCTCTTTTGTGTTTGCATGTGCATGTGTATAGAGCTTGCATGTATTCTACCCTTTTGGTATTATCCTATTTTTAACAGATTACAAGATAAATGCCTTAAGTCTGCCTTAACTCTAGTAAAGGCAAGGCTTGATATGTGTGAATCCAGAGAAATGTATATTGATTGGTGCAGCAGACCAAACCAATGGTCCATTGATGCTAGAACTTTGTTCATTCCATTTGTGTCCTTTTAAAAGTTATATATGGTGGTGATATTTGAAATTGATAAGGCACTATCAGTATCACCAAGTGTTGAACTTACAGTAAGGAAAACCTGGAATCAAATCCTTGCTGTGTAAATGTGGGGAATCTCTTGATTTCCTCATACACCAAAAAAGGGAGCTAGATGAACTGGTCTCTAAGATCCCTTTTACCTCTAAATTTATAATCTTTAATCAATTCAATCCTACTCTACTATGTAGAGGTGAAGTTGTCAATTTTTGACCAGTTGTTTGGTTTTTTTCTCCTTGCCTTTGTATATTATGTTTTGCAAAAACAAGGTAAAGACATTTAGAAACCATATACTAGTTTAGTTCTTGACTCGGATTTTTAAAAATAAAAAAATCATACTCTTATGTGACAAGTTAATTAGCTTAATGTCCATGTTGAACTGACATCTTTAAATGGGTACCATTGAAATCTTATGGATTGGCAAGTGAAAAAAAAATTGAAATTTAGAAAAGAATGTATTTTTACTTTTCCTCTTGAACATATCACTACCACTGTGGACTTTTTTCTTTGCTTGTTGAAATTTAATAGCAATTCTTTTAAAAAACATCAGCCTGCATTATTTGCAAACCTATTTGCATTAATTTATACCTTTCATGAATGTGTGGATCTGAAGCTTAAAGCAGTATTAATCTGTTCCTTTTTTAGAGCTGACTCACTGGAAATTCATCTTTATCCAGTCTTTTTCTACTACAGTTACTTGAAAGCCATGAGAATGAGAAGCTGCCTAGTAGCTCAACATTCTGAATGAAAGAACTCAGTGGTATGCTGGGCAATTTGAAATCCATCTAAATTTTTGTAGAGAATAAAAGAAAGGATCACAAGGGTAACAGCCTAAACAAGCAAGCTCCCTGTCTTTCAGGACACATCTAGTTCTTGAAATTCCATTCATTTAAATTATAATTTGGTCTCTCCCTTCTCTTTTCTTTTCCTTTTCCACTGCATTTTATATAATAGAAAGCACCATTTAATGGAGCAAAATATTGTAGCCACGCTACTGTGCACTGGGGTAGAAAATCTACTTTGGTTTACAAAGCACTATTGATGTATGTGAATTTAACAGACTAGAGTCCTATATCTCCTATCTATGTCAAGTTTAATGAATAAGGCAATCACTATACCAACTGCTAATCTAGAAATTACAAATGACAAAATTAAATTGAAACAAAACTATAGGGTAACATATCCATTATTATACTTAGCAGTACAATATATATAGTGTCCCATATCACATTTATTGTCAGTACGATGCATGTTAAGATTTGATTCTTGTTACTCACCTATCTAAATCTGACCTTTCTTTCAATTCACAGCTTGAGTCCTATCTCATTTCTTAGAGTTATAAGAATCCTTAGAAATTAAAATTTAGACATTATTGCTGTATTGTAGTAAACTTTCCTGTACCTTCTTTCCCATCTGCATTACCTTCAAAAATAATATGCCTATATATACATTCATAGTGGACCATTTGTTCTTCCCTGTCAATCTTTATCCTTTCTCCCACTATCTTTTTTTTTTTTTTTTTTTTGCTTTTTGCTGAGGCAATTGAGGTTAAGTGACTTGCCCAGGATCACACAGCTAGGGAATAGTAAGTGTTTGAGACCAGATTTGAACTCAGGTCCTCCTGACTAAAGGGCCGGTGCTCTATCCACTGCACCACCTAGCTGCCCCTCTCCCACTATCTTAAAGTGGACACAGTTGGACTTCTAATTTGAACTCCCTTATCCTGTACTATAATTATTCTTTTCTTTCATAAGCTTTTCAATATTATATTACTTTTCATCATCAGACATAGTACATCTTTTGTTTATAACACTTCTCTGAATTTACTGTATCAAATATAGAAATTTATAAGCATAATCTGAAAGGAAAAGATTGGGAAGCTCTTATTTATAGTATCTGAAAGAGAGTCTCTTATCTGCGGCAGCCACTTTTACTCATGGGTATTTCAATTTAATCATGTCCCAATTTCTTAAGTGCACTTTTGTAAAGTGAGTTTTCTTTCTTTGGAATATACCTAATACCCATGTACCTTTTGGAGTTGGGGAAATTTCTGAATTAATTTTATTACTAATTAGAATGTTTGTAAAAATAATTACTTTGGAGCCTAATTAATCAATTATTCAAGGAATAATTATTGGATCTATTTGTTCTCCAAATCATAAATAATTTATTGTTCTTTATGGCTACTTGTCTTCTATCTAAATATATAATTCAACTTATATACCTTGACCTGAATGATCTGGGGAAGTAAAGGAAGATAAAACTTAATATTTCTTTTCAGGTTTTAGTTTCCTAGCCTCTCTGGAAAAAGGTTTTGTGAGAAAGGTAGCTTTGAAGTGATTTGAATATTACAGTTATTTCTTTCTCCTGGGCCACTTTCCATACTTTCTGCCTTATCTGCCCATGTGCAAAACAGCCCTATTGGGAAGACACCACTGGACTAAACCACAATAGATAATAAGTTTAGGTATTGTGGATCAAACCTCCCCCACATTAAGAGTTAGCTTTTAACAGAATGAGGGATGATCAAGATAGTAAGCAATCAAGCTCCAATGATATCCAATCAATTTCAAAAGCACACCAGAAGGGTCTCTTCCACACTAGATGAACCCTCTATAGAAGATTTGTGGAAAAGATATGAATGAGAATGGATGGGTTGATCTGCACTGTTGGAGGAAATAACCAATTCGATTTGATCACCCATCCATTGGAGTATTGCTGTGTATGTGTAGCAAAGGGTCTAATTAGCAAAATCATTAGTGTTCTTTATATACATTTCTGTCACTGTAATGCTAATCTTTTGATTATTTAAATTCAATTCTTACTCCTTATAGTATGCATTCTTGTCCAAGAATTTCATAAATATGTTATCGAATATCACAAGACTAGCATTTCATCCAAGAGCACCAACTTAGGGTCTAATCCATGCTCTACCATTCACTAACATTGTATGATTCTAAGCAGGATCAATCCCAGTCAAATCACTTAAATTTTTCAAATTTTGATGCCTATAATCAAAAAACGAATTAGTAACTAATCAACCCCTTTCCTTCCTCTCTGTTAGAATGTGAACTCCTTGAATTCAGGTGCTATTTTTCACATTATCCCCAGAACTTAGCATATAGTAGGAGTTTAATAAATGTTCCTTGATGACTTCATATTTCAGTACCTTAAAATATTCAGGATAGCATTTTCAGGCCTTAGTAGATGTTGACTGTATATTGCTGTGGCTAAATAATTCATCATCTAGGGGATGCCTTTCCAGTGATAAGCCTTGGAGCTTAATTAACCCATGCTAAAAAAAAAAAAAAAAAAAGTACTGCTCTGGAACCCATATGCAATATCCTTCTAGTCGGACAGACCTTATACTCCACTGGCATAACCTTGAGGACCCAAAGTCACATACGTGCTGAGATGAGAATTTAGAGTGAAAAACTTTTCTGAGTGGAAGTAGGGGAGGGAGAGAAAAGGCTCTTTTGTTTCATACCTGATTTTTGCTGTCACATAATTAGATGGGCTTTGCCCTTCCTATAAATCTGGCTAGATAAGCATTTTTTTTAATGGTTGTGGAAGGGGGGAATGGTGAGACATGATGATTTCCTAGAAGTCTTTTCAAGTCTTTCCTGAGAAAGAGAGACTTGATGTGCTCTGGTGGTTCTATAGGATCTTGCTGGGTTTTACTTTCCATTTCTGCTAAAGTCTTCGGAAGGGATAATACATACCTGGTCCCCAAACTACATTGAGCACCTACTGTTTGCCAGACACTTATTTTTAGTATTGGAAAGGACCTAAGAGATCATCTAGATCAATCCTTTTATTTTTTTTTTTTAAACAATGGTAAAACTGAGACCAAGAGAAATGGAGAAATTAGCCCATGCTTATAAAATTACTTGCAGATCCAGGACTAGATTCTAGGTTTCCTAACTAAATGAGGAATCAATGCTTGTTTGTTTATTTGTTTTTTTCCAGTATGCCATAGCATGCCTCTTAAATATCTGGAATATTATATAACCACAATTATCTAAGTTATAGGTTATATTTCTCCATCAACTCTATAAATGGCAAGCACTCTCCTTCAGCCTCTTTTGTTGTTTAGTCATTTCAGTTATGTCTAACTTTTTGTAACCCCATTTGGATTTTCTTGGCAAAGATACTGGAGTGGATTGCCATTTCCTCTTCTTGCTCATTTTACAGATTAAAAAAAAACAAACAAAAAACTGAGGTAAATAGGATTGAGTCCAACTCTTTGTGAGCCCATCTGGGATTTTCTTGGCTCAGACTGGAGTGAATTGTCATTTCCTCCAACAGCTCATTTTACAGATGAGGAAACTGAGGCAAACAGGATTAAATGACTTGTCCAGGGTCACACAGCTAGTGTCTGAGGCCAGATCTGAATTCAGGAATTTTTGTAATTCGAAGTCCAGTGCTCTTTCTACCTAACTACCCTTCACAACCTCATAGTATGTGTTCCCATAAATGTGATTTAGTGAGTGCATGTATGTGCACATAGACACAGTTTTTATTGCTATTTTGCACCCAACTCTTAGTGTATGAGAAGAGATTATCCAGTAGAAAGCAAGTCTTCATTAACACATAGGAAAAATTAAACATTAGAGAGGAATAAGTTCTTATTTTTAAGCCCTTGAGTTAATGGTCAAGCACTCAAAGGAAAAGGACAGTTAAATCAGTGGACTTTATATGGCCCTAGCAGAACAGCATCCCCAGCCTGGGGAATTACAGAGAAAAGATTGCACTTAACAAAACCAGGAAATCATATTTATCAGGTGTTTTAAGTCACAGAAAAGGGAAAATTTGAACTTTGTACTTCCCTTTAGTTCCCATGATCTTTGTGCTCCAGTGTTGTAGGTCCTCCACCTAGGACAGGAAGTTAGGTGATCTGATGGAGAAACACAATGGGCCAGGAATCAAGAGGGTCAACTTCAAATATGGCCCTTGACACTGATTAGCTGTGTGAGCCATGCAAGTCATTTAACCCCTGCTGGCTTCATTTTCTAATCTGTAAAACAGGGATAGTGGTACCTACTTCCCATAGCTGCAGTGAGCATAAAATGAGATAATATTTGTAAAGTGCTTAGCACAATGTCTTACATATTGTAGGTGTGCTTTATGAATATTATTAGAAAAATGTTACAGAAATAGAATGCATATTGGTTTCAAGAATTTTTTTTTCCCTTTTCAATAGAATGAGAGGTAGGAGGGAGAGAAAATAGATTTTGATTCCTTTTTTTTTCCTAATAGAGGAGGGAATAATATAGATGTGAAATGTATATATACTTTCAGATGAGGTTATTATTAATTTTACTTAACTGTTTTTGTCTTGTTATAACAGACCTCAAAAATTGGAGATAATCTATAAATGCATGTAATATGAAAACAAAAAAAAATCAATAAAATTGAAAATAATAAAAAAAAACCAACCTGAAAGAAGTAGGAATATACTAGGCTTCTTCACCTGGGGTCTGTCCATTCATCCATCACTAGATTACAGGTTATATAGAGATTGGGAATGGGTTCTGTGAACTTGGATAGTGAAAAAAATTACATCTTTATTTTCATTATCTTCTATCAGAAACTTAGCTTTCCTTCAATTATTTAAAGATATTATTCTGAAAAGTGATCTACGTATTTCACTCAGTTTCCAAAGAGGACACAAAAAGTTTTACTACTATTACTACCACTAATTAGTATATTATAATAACAAAAATAATAATAAAATAACATTTATTTGATACTACGTGCTAAACACTATATTAAAGTGTTTTACAAATATTATCTCACTTAATCCTCACAGGTCTTTGAGGTAGGTACTATTATTATCCCCATTTTGCAGATGATGTAAACAGGATTTGGCCCAACTCTATTATGCTACTGATTTTTTTTTTTTTTTTTACTATCGCAAAGCAGAAAACTGATGGTATTCTATCAGCCCATTTGTATTTAAAGATGCTTATGTCAAAATTGGTTCAGGGCTGGAAAACATTTTCTTTGAGAATTTTCAGTTAATGCAGCATCATCTCAAAGTTCACATCTTTTGTAAAAATAAATTGTACCAGAGATATGTTACTTAAACCTAGACGTAACAGCCAGATTTTTCCAAGTAATTTCTCTTTATACTCTAATTCATTTTTAAGCTTGGAAATGGATTTTTTTTTTTAGCAAATAAATCTAATAATCAACTTTTCTTGAAAAATGTATTTCTTCCTAATATGTAAAAGGAAGCTGAGAATCTCAAGGGAGATCTCAACATGTAAGTATATTGTTGCTTTTTTGAGGGAAAAATATATTTTATGATTTTCATAAGGAAAATAAATATATAAATAAAAGGCATAAATGTAAATGGCAAACTGATTAATATATACAGAGGATAAATAGTTAAAATCCCCATGCTTCAACATACCAAATGGATTTTTCTAACAGAAACAGAAATGTGGAATATTAAAACGCTATTTCATTTTTATTCTAAATTCTTTGATAACACAATTGGGAAATGCATGTTTGATGGTAGTTATGAATACTCATTTCATTTGTATGTGTGTATTTTTCTTCCCTGCTTGGCTAAAAACAGAGATAATGACATTTCTCATAATCCTATTCCTATAATTTCTCTACAGAAATTTTCGAAGGGATATTTTTGTGTCATTAGATAAAAGGAACAAACAGAGAAGACTGGACTTTATTGGATATTGGTATACTGTGCATCTGTCATCCCCTAAACTTCAGATGGCACTGGTGAGCTTGGGGAGCTGCTCTGCCATTAACCTAGTCAAGAATAAGGTACTTTTGTTCAGCTGAAAAAGTCAAGTTGATCAAGTTCTCTATGCAGCTTTTTAGACCTAAAGGTGAAATCTATGAGAAAAAAGCACAGTCTATCAATTAGCATTTATGAAATGCCTAGTATCTGCTGGACATTGTCCAAAGCAAAGGGGTTTGCACGCACAAAAGCAAAGCAGACTCTTGCACATAGGGCTTATATTTTAACACATTTGAATAAAGGCCACAGAGTTTTACTGGATCACAGAGTTAAAAAGAAGCTTAGAGATTATATCTTTATGGAACAGTCCCCTTTGACAATGTCTGATAAAGCCAATGCACAAAATAAAAGGCATAGGAAAGAAAGGAAAGGAACACAAACCAATTATATTAGTTATATTTTATATAACAGTTATACACATATATACATATATATAAAATTCATGGAATCCAGGTTAAGAACTATTCATCATAATGTTCAAAGGATATGAACAGACAATTTTCAGATGAAGAAATTGAAATCATTTCTAGTCATGAAAATGTGCTCTAAATCACTATTTATCAGAGAATACAAATTGAGACAACTGTCAGATTGGCTAAGATGACAGGAAAAGACAATAACGTATGTTGGAGGGGATGTGGGAAACCTGGGACACTGATACATTGTTGGTGGAACTGTGAATGGATCTAACCATTCTGGAGAGCAATTTGGAACTATGCCCAAAGAGTTATCAAATCCAGCAGTGTTTCTACTGGGCTTATAACCCAAGAGATCTAAAAGGAGAGAAAGGGATCCACATGTGCAAGAATGTTTGTGGCAGCCCTTTTTGTAGTGGCTAGAAACTGGAAAATGAATGGATGCCCATCAATTGAAGAGTGGCTGAATAAATTATGGTATATGAATGTCATGGAATATTATTGTTCTGTGAGAAATGATCAGCAGGATGATTTCAGAGAGGCCTGGAGAGACATGAACTGATGCTGAGTGAAATCAGCAGAACCAGGAGATTATTGTACACGGTAACGGCAAGATTATAAGATGATCAATTCTGATGGACATGGCTCTCTTCAACAATGAGAAGATTCAGGCCAGTTCCAATGATCTTGTGATGAAAAGAACCATCTACATCCAAAGAGAGGACTGTGGGAACTGATAGTGGTTCACAACATAGCATTTTCATTCTTTTGGTTGTGGTTTGCTTGAATTTTATTTTCTTTCTCATTTTTTTTTCCTGTTTGATTTGATTTTTCCGTGCAGCAAGATAATTGTATAAATATGTATGCATTTGTTGGATTTAACATATATTTCTACCATAATTAAAATAAAAAAGAACTATTCATCAAGATCAAACCTTTCATTTTAAAGTTTAGGAAAATGAAGCATGTCGTGATTTGCTATAGTAGCACATAATAAGTAGAGATTCAAGGTTAGATCTTCCTTTTTGTCTTCTAATATATCATGCTTTCTTCCATGGATATAGCATTGTGGGAAATCTGGGAGGGACAGAACTACTCCATCAGAGCCTGGATAAGTTTCAGTGATCATGTTCATTATACAATGAAGGAAACTGAGGCAAAAAGGTAAAATGACATGACTGGGGCCACGCAGCTAGTAGTATCTGAGGGCTGTATTCGCACTCTGGTCTAACTGACTCCAAGCTCAGCACTTCATCCACCCTGCACCACCAGTTTTAGTAAGTGGACAAAGATAAGATGTACTATAAGTTCTGGGCACTTATAGTATAGTTCTTACATTATAGCACTGATCCTTTTTGTTGTTGTTGTTAACTGTAACTAAATAGCTTCTTGCTTATATTTGTAAGTTCATCCCTAATATTGCACAACCACATTTTCCCCAGTTCATTTTTATTGAACCTCAAAGCTGGGCTTTTATAAGAAAAGATGGTAGCTTGTGGAAGTAGGAGATGTAAATTTAGCCTTCTCTGCTTTCGAAGGTTTTTAGGTCTCCCTAAAGAGGAGATTTATTTTAGATGATTTTCCTTTTATTCTCCAGGAATCAAGCTAAGGGGAGTCCCAAGTTACCTGGCTTTTACCAATCTAAGTCAAAAGAGATTTGCTCTGTGGTTTGTGCATCTCTTCCTTAAGAACCCCTCAGAGCTTCATTTCCATTGAAATCGCTAAGAAGATGTATAATTACTTTAAAGACTTGACAAGGACAAAGCAATCATTGGCACATTCATGCCCAATAAGGCATATCCTGCTGTGTATTCTAGCTTAACGATTTTATACTCTGCATCTAAGTAGGTGGTTTCCCCCCTTTATGTATGAAAAGAGTACCAATTTCAATCAAAAGATTTCCTCTAAGTATAACCCAAGAAAAATTTGCATAATTCCATAGGTAGATGAGAACAGCTTAAAATAATTGAAAGGTTAAATATAAATAGCCTTTTTTTCCTCCTATCTTCCCAAGTTTATGCTTTATCTTTATTCCTTGCTCCCTTCTTCTCAAGGTTTCATCTGCTTTAATATTTTTAAATTTTCTATATTAACCAGAGAGACTGAGTGGCTTAGTGAATAGAGAACCAGTATTAGTCATAAAGGCCTGGATTCAAATTTAGCCTCCTCTGGGTACTTCAGTGCCCCCTGGCAATGTTCTGAGACAGTAAATTGAGAGAAAATGTAATTAAAACAAGAAATTCCTCACTTGGAGCTCCTGACTGGATGAAATCTAGATCCAGTTACATATAACATATATAAACTAATAAAAACGTATAAACTAATGATAATACCACTTACAGGGCATGTCAGTGTTTGCAAAACACCCCTCCCACAATCCTGGAAGGTAAATATGGCTATTGTCCATATTTTACAGATGAAGAAACTGAGAACAAATGAGGTCATCTAACTAGATAGTGTCTGGGGCTGAATTTGAACACAGGTTTTCTTATCTCCAAATCCCATGCTTTAGCCACCGTCTAGCCTAATTTTTTGATGTTGCTCTGTTGCCAGACAGCCAGATGATTTTCCAAACTAAATACAACATAGATACTAAAAAAGAACCTGCTTTTAGAACTGGAAGGGATCTCAGAGCTTACATCTCTATATGACCTTAGGGCTCACATCTACATGCAGATCTATCTACCATCTTTCTCTGTGTAATGTGCATGTATGGTAATAATTCTATATCTGTAGCTGTTATCTCCTACCTTAGCAGTCAAGGTCTGAAATTCTGATAGGTCTGGGTTCTTTTGGTATGGACTATAATGCAAATCATGGACTAATGCAAATATTCAGTGGGATTAATGACAATCAACAAGCCAATCAAGTTCTCAGTGGGATTACAAAGAAAACCAAAAAAACTATCCCTGCTCTTCAAGGAGCTGCTGGCAGAGACAAACATGCAAAGGCTACATACTAGCAGGAGACATTGGCTTATCCTTTCTCAGATTTCAGTTCCCTCATCCATAAAATAAATGGTGATAATAATAGTACCTTATAAGGTTGTTAGTTTAATTATGGGTGGTAAAATACTATGAATGAAAGAGGAGATTGGGGTTGGAAATCAATTTTGATTTTCTGTTTTCAGCTTAAATTTGTATACTAAGGAGGGAGGGAACTTATTGGATTAATTCACATTTCAGGAGAAATGATCTTTGTAAAATAATGATAGTAGCATTCATACAGTATTTGAGGGTTTGCAAAGTGCTTTACAAAAATATTTCATTTTATCCTCACAACCATCATCTGTTCCAAATTTCATATGACAAATCCAATATATGTATATATATTTATATAGTTATCTTGCTGCACAAGAAATATCAGATCTAGACAGAAAAAAAAACCTGAGAAGGAAAATAAAATGCAAACAAACATCAACAGAAAGTGTGAAAATGAGTAGCTACTATTCTTAAACCCATTTTACAGATGAAAAAGCTGAGGCACAGAGAGGTCAAGTGATTTTGCCAAGGAATTATATAGCCAACTCTGAGGTTGGATTTGAAAGCAGGTCTATCTAACTATGAGTTCAGTGCTTTATCCACTGTACCATATACCTGTTTCTATTATCCTTATTCTATAAATGAAAAAATTGATGTTCTGAAAAGTAATCCCGGCCAGGTTCAGAGATCTAATAGGTGCCAGGTCTGGACTTTTTCTGCTTCACTCCTTTCCCATCTACATTAATACTAAAATTTGAGAATATATTGCTAATGATTATTGTAACTTTTTAATTTTGGTGCTCCTCTTTTCTCCATATTCCCTTTTTGAATTTTCCAAAGCTTAAGGATTTTAAATCACCTTTATTTTTCAGTTCTCTTTTCATTCAAACTTTTAAGAACATTATTTTCTAATACTCACTCATTATTTCCCCTTCTGTGATCTTTCTGTGGGCCTCATACTTAAACATTATCCCCATATTTACATCATCTTGCTTGTGCTATTTTAATATCTCTCACCACAATCCTGACCATTCTGGTCTCCCAGTTCCCACTTCTTGATTTTCTTTCCTCTCTCCCCTTCCCCACCATATCCATTATAACCAGTACTTCCTGAGACCTTGGATAGTTCACAATACTGATTCAGCATGTGTACCCTGGAAGGAAAACAAAGACCTAAACAGCTGTAAGCAGTAAATCCAACCACAGCTATTTTCTCTGTTTTCAATAAATAGCAGTTATTCTGATTTTACTCCATGGACACACAACCAGTGTTGACCAGAAATTCCCTCATTCTTTCTATTCTACATTTTTTTTTTTTTTTTTTGAGGCAATCAGGGTTAAAAGACTTGCCCAGGGTCACAAAGCTAATAAGTGTCAAGTGTCTGTGGTCAAATTTGAACTCAGGTCTTCCTGACTCTAGGCAGGTAATCTCTATTTACTGCACCATGTAGCTGCCCTTATCCTACATTTTAAAATTCATCTAGGTATATAAAGAAGAGGGTGAAATTATGTAACTTGCTGACTGACTCACTGATTTTCCTAGAGGTTGTGTGGCCAAATAATATTTTTTATATTCTCTCGTCCTTCTTCTTCTCCTTCTCCTCTTTCTTTTTTCTTTCCTCACTTTATCCCTACTTTTCCACTTTTTAAAATCTGGTTTGACTTTGTAATATTTTTCTGTAACAATTCTTTATAAGGCCATTAATGGGCATTTTATCACCAAACCCAATAAAATTAGTTAGGTATCTGGATGGAAAGAGTGCTAAAACTGGAATTAGGAAGAACTGAGTTCAAATCTCTTCTCATTTACTAGTTGTGTGACCCTTACCCTTCTTTTACTTTAGCTCCCTCATTGTAAAATGAGGAAAAAATATATAAAAATGCGTCATGTTATTGCACTTTGCTTTACTGAATACTTCGCAGTTATTATGTTTGTGGTAAATTGGTGTTGAACAAGTCTCAGTGTCATTTTTCCAATAGTATCTGCTCATGTTATATCTCCATGTCACCTTTTGGTAATTCTTAGACGATTTCAAACTTTTTCATTTTTGTTGTATCTATTATGGTGATCTGTGATCAATAATATTTCATATTTCTCTTGTAATTTTTTGGAACATCATGCACCATGTTCAAACTTAATAAATGTTTGTGTTCTGACTGCTCCAGTAGGGAGGTGACCAGCCATCACTGTCTTTCTCCACCTTTTAAACTCTCTTCTGGTTTCCCTTATCTCTCAGTCATAACCATATTGACATCAAGCCAATTAATGACTTTACATTGGCCTCCAAGTATTCAAGTGAAAGGAAGAGTCAATCACTGTAGCAGATTTCATTGCTGTCTTTATTTTAAGAAATTATCTTAGCCACCACAACTTTCAGCAACCATCATTCCAATCAGTCATCAGTCAATCAACATCAAGGCAAGACCTTCCACCAGTAAAAAGATCACTGAAAGCTCAGAAAATGGTTAGCATTTTTTTTTTTTAGCAGCTAAGTATTTTTTAATGAAGGTGTGTTTCTTAAAAAAAGACAAAACTTTTGCACATGGTGTAAACATAACTTTTATATGCCACTGAAAACAAATTTGTGTGATTTTTTAATTATGATATTTGCTTTGTTATAGTAGTCTGAACACAATATTTCTGTAGTGTGCATGTGCTATCTTCCAAGATTGTTATAATGATCAAATGATATATGTAAAACATCATATAAATGCTAGGTATAATTGTGCCTTTTTTTCAGGTCCTTATTCTTCTTGACTTGCCTGTGGCATATATGATGTATTGCTCTATACCATTATCCTCTTTGACACTATACTCTGCTAGTTTCTCTATCTCTCTTATCTCTCCCTCTTGACTTGTGTCTTTCCTCATCCTTCTCTTTATCTTTTTTACTAAAGTTCTGTTTTAGATTTTCTTCCTTTATTTCTATTTTTTTCTATTTTTGGATTTTTTTCTAATATTGTTTGGTCTCTCTTGGAGTCATCAGTTTCTTTTTGCTCTATTCTAGTTTTTAGGAACTCTCTCCAATGAGCTTTGCTACTTTCTCTTTTTAGCTATTCTCCTTCTAAATCTTTCCTCAGTAGCTTTTTTTTTAAAAACCCTTGCATAGTTTTGTGTTTCAAATTTTCCCCTCCCCCTTTCCCCTAGATAGCAAGCAATCCAATATATGTTATACATGTTAAAATATATATTAAATCCAATACATGTAAACATATTTATAAAATTCTCTTGCTGTACAAGAAAAATCAGATCAAGAAGGAAAAAACAATTGAGAAAGAAAACAAAATGCAAACAACAGAAAGAGTGAGAATGCTATGTTGTGATCCACATTTGGTTCCCACAGTCCTCTCTGACTATAGATAGCTCTCTTCATCATAAGTCCATTGGAACTGGCCCAAATCATGTCATTGTTGGAAAAGAGAGTCACATCCATCAGAATTGATCATCACATAATCTTGCTGTTTCCATGTACAGTAATCTAGTTCTACTTTCTTCACTTGGCATCAGTTCATGCAAGTCTCTCCAGAGTTCTCTGAAATTATCCTGCTGATCATTTCTTACAGAACAATAATATTCCATAACATTCATATACCATAATTTATTCAGCCACTTTCCAATTGGTAGGCATCCTTTCAGTTTCCAGTTTCTAGCCACTACAAAAAGGGCTGCCACAAACATTCTTGCACATGTGGGGCCCTTTCCCTCCTTTAAGATCTCTTTGGAATATAGGCCGAATAGAAATACTACTGGGTCAAAGGATATGCACAGTTTGATAACTTTTTGAGCATAGTTCCAAACTGCTCTCCAAAATGGTTGGATCTGTTCACAGTTCCACCAACAATGTATCAGTGTCCAGTTTTACCATATCCCCTCCAACATTCGTAAATTTTTTTTCCTGTCATCTTAGCCAATCTGAGAGGTATATAGTGGTACCTCAGAGTAGTCTTAATTTGCATTTCTCTAATCAGTGGTGATTTAAAGCACCTTTTCCTATGACTAGAAATGGTTTTAATTTCTTCATCTGAAAATTGTCTGTTCATATCCTTTGATCATTTATCAATTGGAGAATGCCTTGAATTCTTATAAATTCCTCAGTAGCTTAAAATTTTTTTTTGCTTCATTTATTCTAGATTTTCATGTTATCAAAGAAAAAATATTAATACTAACAGTGTACTCTGCAACTTAGGTTCTTCTGCCAGAATCATATTTATTTAATAATACAAGACATTAATAGTTTGGAGAGAGATGTCCAAATTGGTATAGTTCATCCTGCCTCCAGTACCCTACAATGGGATTCTAACCCTAGGAAATTTCTGATAACATTTATAGGAATCTTGAATAAGGAATCTTAACATATTGTCAGAGTTTATTATAGAACTGCCTAGTTAATCACCATTATTTATTTAACAGATTAATTCACCAAATCACTGTCCCATTCTTCTTGGACCACTTCTGGAGCTAAACCTCCTCTCTTCTATGAATATCTTAATTCTTTCTCAATGGAAAAGGGTGGGTGCTTGCCTGCCAATCACTTCAAGAGATGGTCCTTAGTTGGGTCAATAACCAAAGCACTTCTAGGATAAACTGGACTGGAATTATTTTTTGTTGGAAGGTTTGTTGGACTGGAATTACTTTTTGTTGGAAGGTTTGTTATCACTTTAATCTATTTCCCTTAAGAAAAGTCTTTTTATTCTTTTGTCCTGAATATCGCCCATCTATTCAGGGTCCTTTTCTCAGGAGTCTGGAAAGGGCTTTAGAGGAAAATATTATTTTATTTCTTTATACTGCTAAAGAAACCAGAAAAAAGATGTTTTTAAAATATAATTATTGTCAAAAATCATTTTTTCCATGCTTGAAGTTGTTATGACATAACTCTGAGATTTTTGAGCATTTCTAGATTTAGTAATTTTTTTCTTTAAAAAATTTTAATTTATTTTTATTTTCAAAATATATGCAAAAATAACTTTCAACACTCACTCCCACAAAACCTTGTGTTCCACATTTTTCTCCCTCCTTTACCCTTGCTATTACTTAACCTTCCCCTGCCCATGGATCCCTCCCTTGTCTTCTTCCCTCACCCTTTGCTTCTTCATCTGCCCATCCCTCTCCCCTTATTTCTTTATAGATTTTGGAGGGTGCTATACCCTTCATGGTATCTATGTAGTGTTGCGTATTTAACCCATTTCCAATGTGAGTAGATTTTTAGAATTGTGAGCCCCCTTCCCTTCTCTAATGCCTCTATATCTAATCTTCCTCCACATCTCATTTGTATAATTACTATTTTTACCTTAACTCTGCCCCAATCTTTCTTTTGAGTTACCCTATTATTGATGTCAATCTTAAACATATGATATACATTTCCGTGTTAAAAACAAAACAAAACACAATTTGTCCATATTGAGTTCCTTGAAACTGATCTTTGATATTGGCTGCTATATGTTAAATTTTCTATTGAGTTCAGGTTTGGTTGATAGAAAGTCCTGAAAATCTTCAAGTTTATTGAATGTCCATTTCTTCTTATTACAGATAATTTTTCTAGATAAAATATTTTTGGACACAGGTCTAGTTCTTTTGATTGTTGGTAGATCTGATTCCAGGACCTGTAGTCTTTTATTGTGGCTGCTAAGTCTTGTACAATTCTAATTGTAGCTCTAGCATATTTGAATTGTTTGTTTTTTTTTTTTCCTTGTTTCTTGTAAAATTTTCTAATTGATCTGGGAGTTAAAAATATTCCTATATGTTTTCTGTGAAGGATCTCATTGAAGTGGTGATCAGTGGATTTTTTTTTCTCTATTTCTACTTTCCCCTTATGTTCTATCACTCTAAGACAATTTTCTTGAATTATTTATTATTGTGCTGAGGTTCTTTTTTTTTCTTTTTCTTTTTCTTTTTTTTGGGTCACAACTTTCAGGCAGTCCAATTATTTTTATATTTTCTCTTCTTAATGCGTTCTGCAGATTTGTCATTTTTCTTATATGATGTTTCACATTCTGTTCCATTTTCTCATTCTTTAGAATCTGTTTTGTTATTTCTTGGTCTCTCATAGCTTCACTGATTTCCTCCTGCCCAATTATAATTTCCAAAGAATTATTTTCATCTTTGAGACTCTATCTCCTTTTCTTGTTGGTTAGCTTTTTTTTTTCTCCATAAGCTTCTTCTTCTTCTTCTTCTTCTTCTTCTTCTTCTTCTTCTTCTTCTT
>JAJPUD010000891.1:438588-455172 GCA_023553655.1 Myrmecobius fasciatus
TTCTTCTTCTTCTTCTTCTTCTTCTTCTTCTTCTTCTTCTTCTTCTTTTAATTTTTTATTAATTTTTTCCTCAATATCACTCATTTGATTTTTAAATTCTTTTTTGGGTTCTTCTATACATTCTCCCTGGGCTTCTGCCCATTTTACATTACTCTTTGGGGTAGAAGCTTTTTTTTATTTCAGTGTCTACCTCTGAAAATGAATCCTGATCTTCCCATAGTAGATTTCTGTAGTGGGGTTCTTTCTTCTTTGACAATTCTTCTTCTTCTCCTTTTTTTTTTTTTTTTTGGTTTTAATTTTTTATTATTTTTTTCTCAGCATCACTCATTTGATTTTTAAATTTTTTTCTTGGATTCTTCTATAAATTCTCCCTGGGCCTCTTTGGGGTAGAAGCTTTTTTTATTTCAGTGTCTACCTCTGAAAATGAATCCTGGTCTTTCCATAGTAGATTTCTGTAGTGGGGTTCTTTCTTCTTTGACAATTCATTTTTTTTTAAAGAGTTATTAGTATAAATACTATGGGGGAGGATGGGTCGAGGTAGTGACTAACTAAAGCTCTCTCCTGTGGTCTAGAACCCCAAACCAAGAACTCCATCCTCCTGCAAGTGCCCGCAGCTTCCCTGCCCCACACTCCCAGTGTGCTGGTTCCTTCTTGCCCAGGTCTGTGTCTCAGCAGCACAGCTGGATTTGGCGTTCCTGAACTGCAGAGGTTCTTTCAGTCTTCCTGACTCTACACTTTGTCCAGGAGGTGAAAATTTCTGTGGTTCCAATAGAGCTTCCGGTCACACCCAGCTTGCCCCAAGGGTCCCCAATTGACAGTTCTGGGGGGCTAGCCTGAGGTGTTTGCACTTCAAAAGGGTTAATCCCCTGCTCCAGGTCTTTCTTCAGGTTTTCTTGGGTTATACCTGGAGGATCCCTATTCTGTCCCATCTTTTTGATTTTTCACTAATCTCTGTTCACTCTGAGGTATAAATTTGTTTTATTTGTTGAAATCTGAAAAGCTTGAAATTTACCAACACACTCCACCATCTTCCCAGAATCCTCTCCAAATTACTCAATTTTTCAAAAAAGGGAAGGACAAAACTACAAGTCAATGAGCTGATTTCAATTCCTGGGAAAATACTAGCATAGATTGCTAGTAGGTATCTAGAAAAGGAAGAATAACTCCCAAGAGCCGTGCTGATTCCATCAAGAACAGATCATTTTAGACTTCCCGTATTTCCTTTTTTTTTTTTTTTTTTTTTGACAGGTTTGCTGGGCTGGTGCTTCTAGAGAATTCTATAGTCATAATTTATCTAGATTTGATCAAGGAATTTGAGAGTATCCTCAGAGTGATTAAAAATTATTGTTGATATCTTTTGTTTTTAATCTCATATATTTTTCACTATATCCTTTCCCTTACACTCTCCCAGATTCAATCCTTATGATTAAAAAAAAAAGAGATTAAAAAATGTTCAGCACAACTAGCCAACATATGGAGAAATCTGACATTATATGTTTTCTACAATCATGATCTCATGTATCTTCAAAAAGAAAAGCATCTTGGCCTTCTTTGGGGCCAGACTTGGCCATTATAATTATAGTTTTGCAGCATTCAGCACTGATTTTGTTGGCGCTACTGTTCTGTCACTTATATAGTTGTAATCACACATATTGCTATTCTGGTTTGACTTACTTCATCTGGCATCAGTTCATATGTCTTCTCAGTATTCATCATAGTCATTGTTTCTTACAGCATAGTAATGTTCCATTATATCCATGTATCACAGTTTGTCCAGCCATTTCTCATTTGATGGGAATCTGCCTTGTTTCCAGGTCATTGTGACTTTTCAAAGGACTGCTATGAATATTTGGATTTCCATGGGACTTATCTAACTGTTGGAAGGGTGTAGACATTTTAGTGACGTTTTTACCATAATTCCAAATTGCTTTCTACAATGATGGGACCATTGCACAGCTCCATTAAGAGTATGTTAGTGCCCTATCTTCTCTCAGCCCTTCCTGCACTATTTTCATGTTTTGCTAGGAAGGGGAAATTTCAGAGATGTTTTGGTTTGCATTTGTTTCATGATTAATGAAAAAATTTATGTGACTGAAAACTGTTTATGTCCTTTTATCACTTGTCCATTGGGGGAATGATTCTATGAAAGAAATAGATAAAATCTGTGTAATGTGAGTTTGGAAGGAACATCTCTCCCCATTAAAAGTAACCTCAATGCTTTATTTAAAAAAAAAAAAAAGATGCCACAGGGTTGTGTAAATAGACCCTCAGTCTGTATTTTATTCAAGAGCAGAATAAACTCCTAGGTTTTGTGTGGAAAAAGCTCTGCTATCTTAATATTCTGATGAGATCAACTGAAGACTGTTGGTCCCACCTAGATGGACTAATGGGATTAACTACAAAGATACATCTCTACTACAATAAACCTAATTTTGGTCAATTCATGAGACACCAAGGTTAACAAGTTACAATCCAAGATTAAGACATTCTTCTTCCAAATTACCTGACATCCTGTTTCTATTATTTAACCTTCCAAAATAGGGAAAGTGGATGAGCAGCTGTACCTCATAGGCTCCTTTTGCAGTTTGTAATGTTGCTCTAAGACTGTATAAAATTGTATGTGTGTGTCTTTTTGTTTGGAAGAATTGCCAATTACCTGGCAATTGCCCACCATGATCTGGTACTTATTCCCCCTTTAACATCTAGCTTATTTCTTGATTTATTGACTTCCAAACAACCTTACCATTGTTATCACTATCAATTGAAAATAGAAAAGTTAGGAAGAAATGGTCTTGGAGGAAAGTAGGGGGTCTTGAAGGAAAATAGCTCAATTTTAGACATGTAGAGTTTGAGGGGTTAGCTAGACACTCAGATGAAGATATATTTGGCAAACAGCTGGAATTTAGAAATTCATGGGAGGGTTCAGAGTAGAAAGAGATTTGGAAATCATTTGGTTGAAGGTAATAATTCAAACCATGGTGGTCCTTTACATGAGCAAGAGAGAGAACCTAGAGGAAGATCATTGAGAAGACCTTGAGGGAAGCAACTACTTTTAAATAATCTATTTTAACCAGAATAAAAATAAAGAAGTTATCTGGTAAGATTATCAGTCAGCAATGAATTGAGGAGTGGTCTATGCAGAATCTGACTGAGTGGGAGGAATGAGGTCCCAGGTAGCCAGGTGAGTGTTAGCCTAGAAAGTATGAATCACTGTAAACAATCTGGAAGCCTAGCTACTTCCCCAAGTGGAGGAGCACTGATAGGATCATCTCAGCCTTCAGTGGGCTTTTTGTTTTTAAGTATGACTTTTTTCCCTAATCTTGACAAAATCATCATAACTCCACAGTTTACTGTATCCACTCAAGAAAATCAAGTATGATGTCAAACTCTTGAGGTTATATTTTCCCTATAAAAGACCTGCTCATACAGCAGATCCTCAACTCCTTTTTGGGGTTAGTCTGCTTGTTAAATGACACAATGTCACAATAATTTCTTTTTAGGGCCAGCCAATCAATAGGGTATTCCTGCCTCAGGGCATCTTTCTCCTTGTTATAGCTAACTCCTTTTGGATTTTTGCCAACTCTTGGCACCATATTAAATCTTTGCCCTTTGGTTTGGAGGTTTATGCCCACAAATTCTTTTGAAACACTTCATGACACTAGCCTGTAAACCCAATATACTTTTGGGATATCACCCCATATTGCATCATTTTGGTGGGCAACCTCATTTTGTTGGCCTGGTATGGGGAGGGTCTGACAGCACTCCCCTGAACCTCAACAGGGGAACCATAAGAATGCAGTGTTGCAAAGTTCTAGGGCAGAGAGGTTACCCTAGGGAGGAGAGGGTTATAAAGTCAGGTGAATATAGAGAGATCAAGAAAGAAAGATTTTTTGATAAGATCTTGCATTCCCTATCTCCTATCACTTTCTTTCTTTCTTTCTTTTTTAATTTTTTATTTGCAAAACATATGTATGGGTAATTCTTCAACATTAAACCTTACAAAAGCTTTCTGTTACAAATTTTTCCTCCCTACTCCCTACCCCTCCCCTAGATGGCAGGATATCCACTACATGTTAATTATGTTAAAATACTTGACAAATTGAATATATGTATACGTATTTCCACACTTATCATTGTTGTGCAAGAAAAAATCATATCTACAAGAAAGAAAAATTAGATAAAGGAAACACAATGCAAGCAAACATCAATCAAGAACATGAAAATGTTATGTTGTGGTCCACATTTCACATCCCTCTCTCTGGGTGTATATGGCTTTCTTCAGTGAACAATTGGAGGTGGTTTGAAACATTTCATTGTTGAAGAGAGAATCCATCAGAATTGATGTAATATAGTATTGTTGCTGTGTATAATGATCTCCTGGTTCTGCTCATTTCACTCAGCTCCTATCACTTTCTTTAGGTTTATGGTAAGATAGTATTTATTCTCACAACAACAACAAAAACTCTTCTGAACTTGCAGGATATGACATGTTCTTATGAACCATAGAAAGAAAACATATTATCTGTCTTGTTTTTAGCTGTAGATATATCTCCTTAGATTGCTTTTCTCTGTAGCATGGATTTCTTTTTCACCACCTCCAATTTGCTGTTGGTAATCGAACTTAAAAAAAAAAAAAAAAGCTATCAGGCAAGGTATATTTTAGGATGTTTCTAAAATGTATTATTTTAAAGCAAAGGCATTTGACCCACTTACAGGTGGTCTTTTCCATTAATGGGCCAGTTTTTGCGACAAGCAAGTCAGCTCTAGATTTTCTAGATTAATTTAATTTTATTAAGGCTTTTTATTTTCAAAACATATTCATGGACAATTTTTAAACATTAATCTTTGCAAAACCTTGTGTTTCAAATTTTTTCTCTCCTTCCCCCTACCCTACATATCCCTACATGTTGATCGTATAATCTTATTGCCATGTACAATGATCTCCTGGCTCTGCTGATTTCACTCAGCATCAGTTTGTGTAAGTCTCTCCAGGTTTCTCTGAAATCATCCTGCTGATCGTTTTTTATAGAACAATAATATTCCATGATATTTATATACAATAACTTACTTATTCAGCCATTTTCCAACTGATGGACAGCCACTCAGTTTCTAGTTCCTTGCTGTTCTAGATTTTTTTTTGATGTAGCCATTAGAAAGGTAATCTATTTGCTGTTTGCCTCATTTGCCCAAGTAGTATTCCTTCCTCTTTCCATTTTTGCTTAGCTAGGTTTGCCATTGCTGCTGCCATCAGTCTTCCAAAGTTAATTCTCAATTCCCAGATTATCACAGGATCATAGATTTAGGCTTGGGAAAGTACCTAAAAAGTCATTTAGTTTGCTCCCTCTTTTTAAAAATGGGGAAGTTAAGGCTCTGATAGATGAAGGGAACTGCTTAAAGTCACAAAGTTAGTAAATAGCAGACATAGTACTACAACCATAGTTTTATGATTTTAAATCCAATAATGCTCTTTCTACTAGAAAATGCTTATAAATGGCGCATATACCCTACCCTTTCAGGCATCTGCTTACAGAGTCTCATTTATGGCTTTGCTCTCACTCCACCTGTTTATCTCTTTCAATTTTACCATCAAAAAAACTCTCATTTACCTTTTTGCTGACAATAGAGAGCTCAGCATCACTGGTAAACCTACAGAGTTTCCATATTAATAAAGAATGGGCATATTTTATATTTATTATTTTTTTATTTCTTGGTTGATTATTTGACTCAATATACTTCTAAGACTAAGGGAGGTGGGGGGGGGGTCCCGAATTGAACAGGAAGAAGAAAGCAGGTCTCCTCTGGGAGACTGCAGTTTTTTCAGTGACCTAAATCTTCTCTCTGAAATAAAGTCCCATTTTTAAAAAAGATTCTTCTTCTCCTGGTTTGACTAGGTGAAAGAAGAGATTCTTTGCCTCAGTTTCTATGGAGCCTTCATTCCTGAATGTCTACAGCTTCAATTAAACTGAGACCTGTTGGATCTTAGCTTAAAAAGGCCAAGGTCTCCCATTCAATCCAGGGTCATTTCCAGTATGATCTGTATCTGGCCACTGGACCCAGATGGCTCTGGAGGGAAAGTGAGACAGATGACTTTGTATAGCCCTCCCTCACTTAAAAATAAGGCATGATACTTGCATGTCATGATATCACTTCCCTCTTTGAGAATGAAGGACGGATAATTCTTCTGATAATATTATTTGGCTGTGAGTCACAGAACACCAGTCTGTGACAAACTGAATTTGAGAATCCTCCAAAGGGAAGTGGAGAGATCCATGGTGGACATGGACAAGTAGTATACTCTGTAAATAAAGAATTATGCAAGAGAAAAGGTCCAAAAAAATGTCATCTGAGAAAGTTGAGTCATTGTCCCTGCATAGCTTTTGTGTCTTACTGTTGTCATGAGAACTATAGGAAGATGCTCAGCATGTTGGATGGACTCCTTTTGGGTAATTTATGGAAGGATATGGGCAAAAAAAATCACAGAAGGGCCATCATGGATGGATTATGCTCTACTTTGAGGCAGCTAGGTGGTATAATGGATAGAGCATTTGGTCCTAGAGCCAGGGAAACCTGAATTTAAATTCAATCTCACACACTGACTAGCTTTGTGAACCCAGACAATTCAGCCGCTGTCTGCCTTAATTTCCTCAACTGTAAAATGGGATTATTCTTCTCAAGGTTGTTGTGAAAGTTAAAAGAAAGAGAGAAAGATTATGTTTGTAAAATGCTTAGCACAAGCCTGATGTGTAGTAGATGCTGAATTAATACTGATTTCTATCCTACCTTCTTTTCCCCTTTCCTTTCTGCATTGCCAGGTGTGCCTGTGGCCTAATGATTGCATCCAATAATTTTTAATCTTTTCTCTACTGAGTAGGTTTAGACCAAGAAATGCTTAGTTCTTTTGTTTCAAATTTCCTTCCGGGTCATAAGTTTTTTTTAATTTTTATTAATAGTATTAAATTTTTCCAAATACATGTAAAGATAGTTTTCAACATTCATCTTTGCAAAACTTTGTATTCCAAGGGGTCATAACTTTGACTGCCTGCTTGTCAAATTTGTGCTTAGGACAGTTTTTGGCAGTCTTTAAATATTCATTTTCATTAAAATGTGGTCTAGATTGTAGATAAGATAATTTCACTTTTGGCCACCAGATGGTGCAGCAGTGACATTAGAAAATTATTTTTCAGTCGATTGAAAGTGGCTTTTCCTTATTTCTTGAAATACCTGGAAGAAACAATATACTGCTGCCTCTTTTCAGTGTATTTATTTTAAGAAGAAAGTTAGCTTTTTGGAAGCGCTTTGGAAAGTTAAATCCTGTGTTTTTTTGTTTTAAATGTTGGTGATATTTTCTGCCAGTGTACCATAAATACATGTTCCTACCTGCACCCCTCAATGCAATCTCACTTGTTTGCTCATTTATTTGTTTGTTTATTTATTCATTCATTTATATTTAGTTAATAATTTATATTTATTTATAATTTTTAAAAAGCTTTTTTTTCTGAGAGAATACAGTTTCAGTTGTTTTTTTTTTTTTTTTTCTTTTTCTTTTTCTGAGGCAATTGAGGTTAAGTGACTTGCCCAGGGTCACACAGCTAGGGAATATTAAGTGTCTGAGACCAGATTTGAACCCAGGTCCTCCTGACTTCAGGGCTGGTGCTCTATCCACTTCGCCACCTAGCTGCCCCTCAGTTGTTTTTTAATGACACAAATAGATGAAGAAAATTGACTCAGGTTACTATTTTCCAAATAAGTGAGAGGAATTGTAGGGTCTTACTCTGCACTTTGGAAAGTAAGAACCCTAGGATCAGAGAAATATCTATAAGACTTCTGTATTTTCAGGGAAAGAAAAGACTGTCTTATGGATAATTATCATCATCATCATCACCACCACCACTTCCATCATAACTGACATTAAATTTTGCAAAGTGATATACATATACTTTTTTTTAGACTAATTTCCATATTTATGCCTCTACTCGAGGTACAGTTGTCAGTCCTGGGCCCAATCCCACTGTCCACTGACATGGAAACTTTCACCTGTACTGTTTTTCTGAATAGATCAGTTTGTTGTTCCTCAGGCAGCTGTGTTATCTCCTGTTCCCAGGAGCTTATCATATTGGGGCCAGACTGAGTAAGAATAACGGTCAGCTTTAGTCCCACTGTAACTCAGTTCAAGTGACCCACAAGTCTTAGTTTCTCTACTAGTAGGGAATGCGTCTTACTTATATGATCTAATCTGATCTTTAGAACAATCCTGTGAGGTAGATGCTATAGATCTTGTTACAGATGAATAAATCTTTTACAAATGAAAAATTAAGGTCCAGAAAGTTTAAATGGCTTGCCCAGGGTCACATACTTAGTATCAGAGGAAATATTTGAACGGAGGCTTTCCAGACTCCCTGACCCATGCTAGATCCAGTGCATCCATGCAAATGAAATGCAAAATAGGCAGAACCCTGAGGGGAGGAAGGGAGAAATGCCAGGAGAGAAGAGAAGAAGCTTTACTAAGGTTTTTAAATCCTAGTGCAAGTGTTGGGACTGGGATAGCAGGGTTTATGAAGCCATATGTGGATGTGTGCTCTAGAGAGACCAATAATGCCTCAAATGAAGAAAAATAGGCAAAACTCAATGCACAACAGGATTCCAAGACCTTCTCTTCAACTCAAGCCCATGAGTATTGTGTGTGTAAATAATATGTGCAACGATATGTTCCCCACTAAGAAAATGTATGTGCACTGAAAAAGATGCCAGTGAGGTCCACCGGGAAGACCATAGGGGATTGTAAAGAGGCTCTTCCCCCCAAACCCTTCCCCTTCCTCTGCCCCTCCCCTTGAACTCAGCTGTAGGAAATAAGTAGGCAGGAGAATTTTTCTTTCTTTTTTGCATCCTTTTCATTCTGCAGATTACTATTGTGCTCACTCAAATTAAATCCCACCCAACAATCATTTATTAAATTCCTATTATATTTGAGGCACCTTGCAAAGCATTGGCAGTACAAAGACAAAAACCGGTTCCTACTCTTAAGGAGGCTGGGCTCCCTAGGTGTTGGGACAGTTGCATCAGAGCTGAGGTTATATACATGCATACATACATACATACATATATATATATATTTTTTTTAATATAAAAAGTACACATATATATTTAAAGTGATATGATGTCAGAAGACTGACTAGGATGAAGTTTTGATAGAAGAATGCTAAAAATAATTTAATTCAGCACATTTTTATTAAGCACATATCATGTGCCAGCCAGCAGCTGGATATACAAAGAGAAAACAAAAACCAGTCTTGAAGAAGGTTTCATTCTACTGAGAGATCTCAACATTTGCACAGGTAAATAAATGCACGATAATTTGAGAAGAGAAAGAGCACTAGAATCTGGGAGGCAGCACTTGAGATGAGCCTGCAGGGAAGTGGCAGAGGTAAGAAAGGAGGGTTTTTAAATACATAGGGGATGACCTGTGCTGAATTTGGTAACTATAAGTATTCTAATTTGATACAACACAGAGTGAATGTATTATCAATTTTTAATTAGAAAAATTAACTGCCAGTGCTATTAGACATTATAGTAAGTTACTAAGGGTAGTTACCTTTTCCTAAAACTCAAAGGAGTTTTTTTTTTTTTTTCCTTAAATGGAGAGGCTGCAAAATGTAGCAGATCTGTCTTTGATACTTCCTATTTGTATGATACTGGAGAAGTCACTTAACAGCTGAGCCTCAGTCTTCTTATCTGTAAAATGTGAATAATACATGTAGTGCTTACCTCACAGAGGCTCAAGTGAACTAATGTATTTAAAATACTTTGCAAACTTTATTACAATACAAATTTATGTCAGTTATTATTATGGAGATTACATACTAGCTTATTCTGACAGAATAAGGCCTGGAATGCTCTTCCTTCTCCTATATCATCTCCTACCTTCTCTGGGTCCCTTCAAGTCTCAGCTAAAGTCTTACCTTCTGCAAGATGCTTATGCTACTCCTTTTTTATCTTGGTGCCTTCCCTCTCAGACTACTCCTAATTAATCCTTATAGTACATAGTTGTTTTCCTCTCGTTTCCCCCATATAATGTGAACTCCTTGAAGTAGGGACTGGTTTTGTTGTGTTTTGTTTTTCTATACCCAGCACTTAGCATTGCACCTGGACTTTAGTAGGAATTTAATGCTAACTGACTATCCAACTGCATTGTGCTTTGGATATCTATCCATCCTCTCTTTCCTCCATGTTTACCTCTATCCTAACAGTCCCAGTTGCCACTTACAGGACCCTAAGCTCAGTTTCTTCATCTCTTATACAAAGGAATAAGATTAAGTTGATTTTTAATTTTCTTTTTATTCAGAACTTAAATACCATATAAATACATATACAAAGTAAAACAAAGCAGGTCATATGTGGTACTGCAAATCATTCCTTCCAGAATTAAATCCAAGTGTCCTCAGAACCCAGTTTACTCATCCCATAATTAGTGACCTGAACTTACTGCTTTCTGCATGGGAAGCTGGGAAGCTTCATTTCTCTCCCAATGAAATGAAGCAACCAAATTCCATAAGCCATCTACTTTGGCAAAAGCTTCAACAAGAGTGATAGAAGATCCAAATACAAACCAGAGCCAGATGTTTATAAGAGTGTATTTGGTCTTGATTTCTTTCCTTTGGATTAGAATCCTGTTATATAGTGGAAAAACTACTAACTGGCTTAGGTCTGATGACCCAAGTTTTAGTTCTTTTCTGCCCACTAGTAGTTGTGTATGACTTTGGATAAGCTATTTAACCTGAGCCTATTTTCTCATCTGCAAAATGAGAATAATAAATCCTGTGCCTTTGGCTTTACAGGCTTGAGATCCAAGGACCTTTCCATCCATACCTAACATTTGGGATTTTTGCCCACTCTTGGTGGATGTGGCTTTCTTGTAAAAGGGGGACCATGGGTAATCTCAGCCTGGGAGAAGCTGTGGGCTAGAAATCCAGGCAGTAGTTGCTCGAATTTATTTTATTGCTTCTATGGTCATGAATAAAGAAATTACATACTGTCAAATATCATTTTTGTGCCATCAGTTTCATGTTACTATGGCTAACTGATTAGTGATTATTTCAATACAACCAAATCAGGGAAAAGGATCCCCAGTGGGTGGAGGCTCAAGACTTTAGATTCTTATTGGATGAAGTGCACTATTCATACTAACTTAGACTAAAAAAGTGAATGATATGGAGTTGACAATGGCTGCATTTCTCTTAAAATCAAAGAGTTGGGTTATTTCACCTAAGCATCCTCTAGAGTACCAGAATGACTCTGTAACTTCTGAATAGAAGAGTGAGTGAGTGAGTGAATGAATGAAGCATTTATTAAATGCTAATTATGTACAAAATACTGACCAAGAGCTGGGGATACAAATAGAAAAATAAGCTATCCCTTGCTCTCAGTGAACTCACATTCTAATAGGAGAGACACTACCAATGGAAGGTTTCAGCAAGCTAGATGAAAAGGTCCCCTGGTCCCCTGTCTAGTTTCTTATACAGAAAACTGGGGGGGGTGTGGTCTAAAGAATATTATCATACATATATATGATTGGGGAAAAGAGGCAGGCTGGGCATGTCATTTGAATGAGGGATAGTTCCAGAATGCCTATGGAGGCACTTGAATTAAGAAATCCAGAGGAAGGTCTCTTGAATGTTGAGCAGGTGATTTGGAGGAGGGTATGGACAAAATTCACATGGAAGAAAGCATGGATATAGTTTTGGGAGGAAGTACCCATATCTGCAAAATTAAATATCAAGGTAGGTGAGGCAGTCACAGGAAAGCAGTCTTTTTACTCCATACCTTCTCTCCAGTAATCAGACTTCTTTGTTGCCAAATGTGAAAAAATGCCCTCGTTTCAATAATAATTACTTAAAACAGCAGTGTGACAAGGCATGGTGGCCCATGATTGTAATCCCTGCTAGCTGGAGGCTGAAGCTGATGGATTATCTTGAGCTGCAGAGTTCTAAGCCAAATGAATAGAGCTAAAGTCACAAATATTGTGGGAGCCAAAGACCACCAGGCTGCCTGAGGAAGGGTGAACCAGCCTAAATCACCAGAATGGAACAGGTCAACGCTCATGGATCAATATTGGGATTAAGCCTATGAATGGCCCCTGTACTTCCAGGCTGGACAAAAGAAGACCCAATCTCAAAACCAAACCAAAGCAAAACAAAACAACAAAACCCAATATCTTAGAATTTTCCCATTGAGTTTGGAGAAGGAGCTGTGATTATTAAGGATCTCTTCTTAGATAGAGATCTCTTCTTTTTACCTCCAAAGTAGAAATTTTGGTCCTTTCCTTAGTTACCCAAATTCTTAGTTATGGTTTTTAAGTGAAGGAAGTTTCCATTCTGGAAGTTACTCACATGAATGAGTTGCAGGTATAGACTTTGCTCATTGTCCCCTGCCCCCAAAATATTTTGTTTTCAAAGTTTGTGTTGAATTTTTTTTTTTTTTTGCTTTTTTCTCTCCTATGATTGATTTTATTGAGGAATTAATTGGGAGTGGCATGAGAGGGGAGGATGTTTGTTTCTTACTCGTTATTTTGCTAGCAGCATTTTTCCTTTGTTCATATTTATATATTGCTTCTATCAGTCCTATTATAGTAAAAGTAAAATTTGTCATATTACAAAAATTTCATAGGATTTAAAACTAGAAGGATTTTTTGGGATCAGATAAGTCATCATTTTCATAGGATCATAGATCTAATGCTTGAAAGAAACTTTGAGTCCATCAAGTTTAATTTCATTTCACAGAAGAAACTGAGATTTACCTTTTTCACACAGCTATTAAATTCTGAAGACAAGATTTGAACTCAGGTCTTCCTAATTTCAAAGTTAGTGCTCTATCCACTTCAACCAACTACCTCTCATGTTATAGCTGAGGAAACCAGGAGTAGCTACATGGTGCAGTAGATAGAGTACCAGTTCTGGAGTTAGGAGGATCTGAGTTCAAATCCAACCTCAGACATTTAACACTTACTAGGTGAATTTGGGCAAGTGATTTAACCCCAAATAAATAAACCCCAAATAAAATGCCTCACCCAAAATAAATAAATAAAGGAACCTATAACCAAGGAAACCAAAACCCAGAGAATTAAAATGACTTGCCCAGAAATCATAAAGGAGGGAAAAGGACCCATATGTGCAAAAATGTTTGTAGCAACTCTTTTTGTGGTGACAAAGAATTGGAAAATGAGATGCCCATCAGTTAGGGAATGGCTGAATAAGCTGTGAGATATGAAGGTAATGGTATATTATTATTCTATAAAAAATGATGAACAAGCTGATTTTAGAAAGACCTGGAAAGATATACATGAACTGATGCTGAGTGAAACAAGCAGAATCAGGAATACATTGTACACAATAACAGCAAGATTGTGTGATGATGATCATCTGTGAAAGACTGGTTCAGTGATACAAAGTAATCCCAAAAGATTTTGAACAGAAAATGCCATCTGCATGCAGAAAAAGAACTATGGAGATTGAATGTAAATCAACACATATGTTCACTTCTTTTTTCTGTTTTTTTTTTCCTCTCCCAAGATTTTTCCTTTTTTTCTGATTTTTCTCTCCCAACATGAGTCATAAAGCAATGCGTATTAAAATAAATAAATTAATTAAAAAAATAAAATGACTTGCCCAATTTCAAAGAACTAGGAAGTAGCAAACCTGGTATTCTAATATTCGAATTCCCCAACTTACACCTAGCTATTTGTCAACATTGACACTAAACCAAAGGATATGAACAGACAGTTTTCAGAGGATGAAATTAAAATTATTTCTAGTCATATGAAAAGGTGCTCCAAATCAGTACTGATCAGAGAAATGCAAATTAAGACAACTCTGAGGTACCACTACACACCTATCAGATTGGCTAAAATGACAGGAAAAGATAATGACGAATGTTGGAGGGGATGTGGGAAAACTGGGATACTGATACATTGTTGGTGGAACTATGAATGGATCCAACCATTCTGGAGAGCAATTTGGAACTATGCCTAAAAAGTTATCAAACTGTGCATACCCTTTAACTCAGCAGTGTTTCTATTGGGCTTATATCCCAAAGAGATCTCAAAGGAAGGAAAGGGACCCACATGTGCAAGAATGTTTGTGGTAGCCCTTTTTGTAGTGGCTACAAACTGGAAAATGAATGGATGCCCATCAGTTGGAGAATGGCTGAATAAATTATGGTATATGAATGTTATGGAATATTATTGTTCTATAAGAAATGACCAGCAGGATAATTTCAGAGAGACCTGGAGAGACCTGCATGAACTGATGCTGAGTGAAATGAGCAGAACCAGAAGATCATTATACACGGCAACAGTAATACTATATGATGATCAATTCTGATGGACATGGCTCTCTTCAACAATGAAATGTTTCAAACCAGTTCCAGTTGTTCAGTAAAGAAAACCATATACACCCAGAGAGAGGGATATGAAATGTGGACCACAACATAACATTTTCATGATCTCTATTGATGTTTGCATTGTGTTTCCTTTCTCAGATTTTTTTTTCTTGTAGATATGATTTCTCTTGCACAGCAAGATAAGTGTGGAAAAATGTATACATATATTCAATTTGTCAAGTATTTTAACGTAATTAACATGTAGTGGACTTCCTGCCATCTAGGGGAGGGGTGGAAAGTAGGGGGGGAAATTTTGTAACGGAAAGCTTTGTAAGGGTCAATGTTGACGAATTACCCATACATATGTTTTACAAATAAAAAGCTTTAATTAAAAAAAAAGAGAGAGAAACATTGACACTAAAGTTTGAATCAGATAGGAACCTTTTCCAAGATCCTTCCCCATATCATAGCTTTAGCACCTGCTATATTTTAAGACCTCTTAATTGACAAGGCTACATAAACATTAGGAGTACATCTTCTATCCCAATCACCGTTTATCTAATTTTCTATAGAGAACCAAGTCTTAGTCCACACTCTTCCCTCTGTGTAGTGCTGCTTTTTTTTTTAAGTGAATTAAATTAGGGGCAGCTAGGTGGCACAGTGGATAGAGCACCAGCCCTGAAGTCAGGAAGTCCAGTTCGAATTTGGCCTCAGACACTTAACACTTCCTAGCTGTGTGACCCTGGTCAAGTCACTTAACCCCAATTGCCTCAACAAATAAATAAATAAATAAATAAAATGAATGAAATTAGTTTTTAAACATTTAATATTTGTAATAAACAAAAATATATTCTCTGTGTGTTTTTATGTGTTTCTTTCTCTCTCTGATAGGAACAATATTCAAATCTTCCCCATGTTAGTTAGACTAGTTTTTCCCTAAGACATGACAAAGTTGTCTCTGATACTTGATTGGTCTAGGGAGCTGAAACTCAGGTGGACTTTCTTTGAAGCAGCCTCCTATAACTTCTGGTTATAGTGACAAGGTTTCTTTATCATCTGAGGGCAATGCAAATATGCATTGATTAGGTTCAAAAATAAGTATGTCCATGAAAAAACTCTTGAAAGGTCTCTAACATTCAGGGTCATGTCTCTTCAGTGTCCAAACTAGTCAAGGCTCCCTGACAGTAACCAAGAGTCTGCTAAAGAAGAAAGATTATGAGCAGGACCCCCTCAAAAGGCTGAATTCTTATTTTTGGCTGGGAGACTGTGTAGACAATTCAGCTTTGCTTTCTTACATCTTAAATCCTTGAGTAAGACATACTATTGGTTCTGCTGCTTCTCCCAACATTAGAGAATTTTTTAAAGCCTAGTCAAGAAAGATCTTAATAAAAAATCTATAAGCATGGCTTTTAATGTATTTCATTTTTATTGAATTCCTTTTAGAAGGAAAAAGTAGCCTGTTTTGTAGTATTCAGCACAGGGTCCATCTATAGATAGAATACACAGGACAGAGAGCTGAGAGGCAGGGGGAGATAAGAAAGGGAATAGGAAAAGGAGGGTGGAGGTGGAAAATAGCAATCTTTATTACTTTCTGAAGTGAAGTCTCTCCTCCACCTTTCATTTCCGTTTTTGTTTCCGTTCTATATTTGTGTTTTGTGTGGGTTGGAATGATATTTCTGATATGATACAAGAATGGCTTCCAAATTTGATTCATTTTCTATAGCATATTTTCTACACTGTCTCTCCTCTATTTCCCTTCTTTTTTTTTTAAATAGAAAGAGTAAGAACATGTATATCAATATAGTGAATAACTCCTCTAAACAGCATTCCCTTATTCCCACCCCAACAGTGGTCAGCTGCAACATGCACTGTAATACCTGTTTACAGAGTGGGGAATTGAGGCTGGGTCCTATTTAAGGGTCACATTGGTTGTCTTAATGGCTGAACCAGAATCAGAATTAGAGCCAAAGACTGATTTTCCCTGGCTCCTAGCCCAGATTTCCTTCCCTTAGGCTCCAATCACAAACCACACCTAATTCAGAGAAAATATAGGGGGATATTCCTAATAGCTGGGGAAATAAAAGTGGGTGGGTTTTTCTTTCTTTTCTTTTCCTTTTTTTCTGTCTTTATTTCCTTGTTTCCTTCTCTCTTTTCCTCCTTTCTTTCTTTCTTTCTTTCCTCCCTCCCTCCCTCCCTCCCTCCCTCCCTCCCTCC
>JAJPUD010000891.1:455572-477792 GCA_023553655.1 Myrmecobius fasciatus
TCTTTCTTTCTTATTGAGACTTTGATTTCTTTGGAACTGGAGCTTGGAATGCTAACTTATTTTATTGTGAAATTTAGGAGGTATAGTACTGGAAGAGAAGCCATTCATTTAAGAGTTTTGAAACTCTGGATCAAATATAAGCTCCTCTGGCTTTTATAGTCCTTCAATATGACTTCAGTCTACCTCTCCAATCCCGCTATATAATACAATGTGTGCCCCTATTAGATTGCAAACTTCTTGAGGACAGGGACACGTTTTTGTCTCTTTTTGTATTTTCAGCATTTAGCATAGTGCCTGCCATGTGCTTAATAAATGTTCATTGATTGACAATATTGGTCTTCTTTCTGTTACATTTGACAACTCATTTTTTTTCCCTTCATCCCTTAGTACCTCACTTCCACCTCTAAGAATTCCCTTTTCTTCAGAACTCTGCTTGTGTTATCTTTTTCATAAAACCCATCCTGTTCCGGCAGATATTAGTGCTTTCTTTCCCCCATTTTTTTAACCTTCTGTTTCCAGATGACTTTCTTCCCTGTCCTCCAGCAACTTCACCAGAGGGGAATCTGAGATTCCAGTGAAAGTGTCTGGCCATCTGGCTGTCACTCTTCACTTTCACCACATGCCCAGCCAATCTTGGGGAAAGTCTGGCATCAGTAAAAAAGGTTTTCAAATTCCCCAAAGCAATCCAGCCTACTCACTCCTTTTCAACTCTGGGTTCTGGACTCATTGTTCATTTGTTGGATGACCCATTTGAGTATCCATTCAGATATGTTAACATATGGACAATAGATATTCTTTATCCACTTGGTCTTTCCTAGATGGATGGATAAATTCCTTTGATTGTAGATCCCCACCAGGTGAATGTGTATTTATGTATATTTTTCGTCTCTCCAGCTAGAAAGAAAACCCCTTGAAGGCAAAGATCACTTTATTTTTGTCTTTGAATCCCAGATACCTAGCACAGTGCTTAGTTCAGTTAATAAATACCTGTTCATTTATTAATTAAAAATTAGCAGGTTTAACACTATATCCTCTGGGGAGAATCTTAATCAAATTATTTCCCTGCTTTGTAACTGAGTGTCAGTCACCTTCCCTGCCTATGAACTGCCTCCAAGCTCTCCTTGAAGGAGATCCACTGGTTGGATCAGTCAACAAGAATGGGTCACTTGTCAGGTGATTTCTTCTTCTCCTCCTTCTCCTCCTCCTCTTCCTCCTTCTCCTCCTCCTCCTTCTTCATAATAATAGCTTTTTATTTTTCAAAATACATGAAAAGATAGTTTTCAACATTCATTCTTGCAAAACCTTGTATTCCAAATTTTTCTCCCTCCCTCCCCTAGCCAGCAAATAATCAAATATAGGTTAAACATATGCAATTTTTCTAAACATATCTCCACATTTATCATGGTACACAAGAAAAATCAGATCAAAAGAGAAAAAAATGAAAACAATAACAAAAACCAAGCAAACAACAACAAAAGTGAAAATACTATTCTGTGATCCACATTCACTCTCCATAGCTTTTTCTAGCTGTCCATGGCTCTTTCCATCACAAGTCTATTGGAATTGACCTTACTCTCCTCATTGTTGAAAAGAACCAAGTACATCACAGTTGATCATCACATAATCTTATTATTATTGTGTACAATGTTCTCTTGGTGCTACTCACTTCACTTAGCATCAGTTCATGTAAGCCCAGGCTTTTCTGAAACCAGCCTGCTCATCATATCTTATAGAACAATAATTTTCCACCTCATTCATATATCATAACTTATTCAGCTGGGGAAAAGCTTATGGGCATCCACCCAGTTTCTAGTTCCTTGCCACTACATAAAAGAATGCTACAAACATTTTTGCATATTTGGGTTCTTTTTCTTCTTTTATGAGCTCTTTGGAATATGTACCTAGTAGAGACACTGCTAGATCAAAGGGTATACACAGTTTGATAGCCTTTTGGGCATAGTTCCAAATTACTCTTCAGAATAGTTGGATTAGTTCATAACTCTGTGAACAATGTTACTTGTTAATCTTCTGAAACTTCATTGATGATGAACTCCCAGGGGTTGCAGTCCAATCTGTTCCCTTTTAAAGCCTTCATTCAAGGGTTTCAAAGGTTCAAAGTTTAGATGTATGGGCCAGCAAGGATACCTTGCTATGCCCATCAAAGAGATTTGGTTAAAGTCAGAACAAAAGCCTTATCCTTTCAAGTGGTTGAATTGACCTCATTACTTTTGGCCACACCTTCTTCTGTGTGTAAATATGGAACTGTGTAAATATGGAAGACTTTTTAAAGTCAAGTTTCATTCTGATTTCTGTAGCAGAATTTTCTGTGTAGGATGCCATTTTTCAAAATCTCAGAGCTACATATGTCAAGCTGTCTCACTGGGATCTCCCTAAATTTGATATTTCGGTACAACCTGTTTCCAGTGCTAAAGAAATCCATTTTTTCCACTTTAGCTCATTATCATTTAGGAAATTGCTTTTCCTCAATTATCTTGACAACTCAAAGGCTCGCAGTCCCAGATTTTCAGTATAAAGCTGCTTCTAGTCATTTTTGTGAGTTTTTTTTTTAATTGGTTCCTCAAGAAGTCTGCCTAATAGCTCTTTTGTCTTTTCTTTGCCTTAAATCTTGTAACTTTTCAAGATTCAGGTATCATCATTTTTACACCAAATGAAAGTTGTTGGAAACTGGAGGCCCCAGGAGAAGTTTCACTCGAACCAATGGGGAAAAAAATCCAACTATATCTCACACTGGGGAAATGATATGTGACTAACTGATAGTACAGGAAGGGAAATAAAATTCAGAAGTCATTGTTGTCTGACTAAAGCTTGTAATGAGTCTTGATTTTATTAAACACCACAGACTTTCCAGCTTCTTTTTCAAGTGCATATGCAAACCACACCTTTTCAAAATGACATCTATGTATCTTAGCTGAAAAAGAATACGGAAGGACAGAGACCCTTTTCAATTTGGATGCAGTTTTTGGAACCATATTTAGGACAAACAAGTGATACAAAAGATAGAGCATTGGGCTTAGAATCAGGAAGACTCATTTTTCTGAGTTCAAATCAGGTCATACACACTAGCTGTGTAACCTTGGGCAAAGTATTTAATCTTGTTTGCCTCAGTTTCCTCATCTATAAAATAAGCTGGAAAAGGAAGTGGCAAACTATTTCAGTATCTTTACCAAGAAAACCCTAAATGAGGTCATGAAGAGTTAGACACACCTGGAAATGAGTGAACAATTGGAACCATAATCTAAAATAAAATAAAATTTTACAAATCAGGGAATTCTAGGTCTGGAGAAGTTACACAGAGGCAGAGAGGGAATCAGCTTCCAACTCTACTTCTAAGATCTTTCTGTTAGACCTATTATTTTTACTTTGTCTTTTCCTCAAAGAGTTTTGAACATCAGTATGAAAACGCAACCTGCATTCAGAAGCAGCTGCAGTTGTTGCTTAGTGCCTTCCTTTATGAGATTATTTTTTACCTACTCCACATATATCTTATTTGTACCTAAATAATTTTCCCTTTGTCTCCCCTATTCCAAAATAAGCTCCTCAAGGGCAGAGACTTTTCTTTTGTCTTTCTTTGTATACCCCCTCCATTCTCCCCCAGTGCTTAGCACAGTGTCACGAATATAATAAATGCTTTATAAACACTTGTTGATCCATTGACTTTATTTTGTGTGCTTTCTGGGGCTGGCTCTAGTTCTCCATCTGCCTGCTAGCTGCCTTTGAGATTTAACCTGAAATTGTTATTCCGGGTGATCCCTCCTCTGCTCTGAAAATAGATAGGGATTCCGGCTTTTGGATTGTCTATCTCATTTCCAGGTGTAATGAACCTTCCTAAGCTGCTGTGCTTCTCATTTGAGGCTCTGAGATTCTTTTTCCTTTCCTTTGCCCATCCCAAATGACAACTTGATAGGAAAAAGAGCAGTATGAGAAGAGACAGAGATGTTTCCTAATTTCCCTTTCTAATGTGTAAGGATCATTATTTTCAGAACCCCTATTTAATTCAAACAATTTTATAGAAACTGCCGGACTTCCTATGCAAAAATTTCTTGAGTGGCCAACTTTGAAAGTCAATCAACAACTTTTGCTATCTGAACTCACCAAGTTCAAAGGGGGTGTAGAGACTCAATTCCACTGGTATAGAAGACATGATATTTCTTTTCTTTTCTTTTTTTTTTTAACATGGTAGAAATATATGTTAAATCCAATATATGCATGCATATTTATACAATTATCTTGCTGCACAAAAAAAAATCAAATCAAACAGGAGAAAAATGAGAAAGAAGATAAAATGCTAGCAAACAACGACAAAAAAGAGTGAAAATGCTATGTTGTGAACCCACACTCAGGGTGTAGATGGCTTGCTTCATCACAAGTTCATTGGAACTGGTCTGAATCATCTCATTGTTGAAGAGAGCCACACCCATCAGAATTGATCATTGTATAACATGATTTCTTTTCTTAAGGAATTTCTAATTTGATTGAGAGACAGTATGATGTCAAGGAAGAATTGCTAAGTTCAAAGAGACCTGGGTTTAAATCCTACCTTAGATCCCTACAAATTGCTAACCGCAAAGAAATTGCCTAGCTTCTCAGAATTCTTCAGAGATTTATTGTGATGAAGTGCTTCGAAAAGCTCACAATGTGATATAAATATGATTTATTTTAGTTAGATGTATTAACTAAAGAAAATTCATAAAGGAGCTTATTAATAACTAGAGCAAATTTTCACATATTTGGGAAGCCAAGTAGGACAGTGACCTTTCCCCTCCTTTTTAAGACCAGCAAAAAAATCATTTTAGTTCCAGTGATCTCTTTTTTAGATCTAATTCTGACCAAATATTCCATTAGGAAACTTTTCTTTCAAGATAATGCCTTTCATTCTTGTTTCAGAATAAGAAAATCCTACTACAATTCCTGTTTTCTTGACCAAAGAGGCACTTGAGATTTGGATCTGCCTTGTGTTTTCCACCTTTCCCACATTGTGGTACGAAGCACATTCTTGAACAGAGATCAAAGCGTCTGCTTCAAGCAGCCATTATTTTGTTCTCAGGGTATGGAAGACCTCTTGGAATCTTGATTTGATTTGGGGTTTGAAGGAGGTGAGGATGTGGATTGAAAAGAAGAGGGGGAGAACATTCCAGGATGAGGGAATAGCATGTTCAAAGACTTGGCCATAGAAATGAGCAAGTTGTATGTAAACAGATTAGCAGGGCTGGAGTAAAAGCTTCTGATGAGGGAAATGGGATAGGAGAATACAGTAGTTCAGGGATTGCCTGGAAGGCCAGCTTATATTTGATATTTAAGTTATAGTTAGATGAAAGGAGAGCTTTCTGAGTATATAGTATAAGAAAAGTGCAAAGATAAAAGCTTGTGTTTTCCTTGGAGGGAGTGCAAGTAATGGTCACTGAGAGTCAGAAGAAGATTTATGAAAGTTAAAAGGGAAGGACAATGCTGAAAACAACTTGGGAGGGGCAGCCAGCCAGTGTAAACTTTAGTGCTAGGGCACCTTCTGGCTTCTGCAGAGGAAGGACAAGGTCATTATAGCTCTGTGGGCACTAGCTTCCTCATCTATAAAATAAGGTGATTGGATTAGAGGATCCCTTCAAGTCCCTTACAACTCTAAATCCTATGATCCTGCCTCATTGAACCAACTCAGTCTTCCCAGACCCTTAAGAACTTTTCATCATCTACTACCATCCCTTAATCCTCCCTACCTCCTATTATGAGCTAGAGAGATTTCTCCCCCTTTCTTCCCTTCCTCCCATCAGGCACTTTTTCACCCTGGGGCAGGGTAGAGAAAGTTCTTGAAGTATTAGGATAATATCAACAAAAAATTCTTTTATCTATTCATGTCTTTGGCCTAGTTCTATTAAGAGCTCTGGGCTCTACCTTTGGCAGGCTTGACCTTAGATACTAGAACAGCCAACAGCTGTAAAAGCAGGAGTATTGATGCATCCAGTGAACCTATCCATGAAATGTGTATATATCCTCAAACATGAGAAATAATACAATGATTTGGTCACACGGTGAATCCATTAGATCTGGTAATTTACTGTCTCGTTTTGAAAAATCCTTTTTCTTTCCTGGAGTGGGGGGCATCCTTTATGGTTAACATAATGGATTTCCTTAGATTTTTCTATAGGTCCTGATTAGTTCTTTGGGAAATTTAAAGATTGAGGTGTTTTTAAATTTTTTTTTTATTGTCAGTTCTAAGTTTTGAGAAGAAAATGGGTTATGGGCTTTGATCACTTATCATTTCAGATTAGCATTGAAATGCTAAATGTTGGAGATATGTCAAATGGAGCAGCAGAAAACCTTGTTATCTCCAAACAGGGGAAGTGCAGATTAACAAATTTTATATCCAATCATATTTATTGGGCGTTTGCTTTGCTGAAGTGAAAATTCTCCATTCTCAGGTAGAGAGTATTCAAAGCTGCACAAAATAAATCTGTATTAAATGAAAAATAAATCAATTGTCATGGTCGTATAGCCTAGAAAATTTGCAGCTGAAGTAAGACAGAGAAAATCTATCCCTCCTTTTTTTTTTTTTTTTTCCTTTTCAACAGTCTTACTTTACACCTATCAGCAAGTCCCTGGGCTATATAACAACTATTTTGAATAACAGGCTTGTGTAGCAAGGAGTAGCATTGCACTTGCCTTGCATCCTCTGAATAGCAGTTCCTTAATTAAGTACAAAGATTACATCATGCTATTGTTTCATTAGTCCTTGCCAGAGTAGTTGTCAGTACAAAGCACGATAGATTTGAAGGCAGAGGACTTGGGTTCAAGTTCAGACTCTTATCAAGTTCAGACTCTTATTACTTTCAACCCATGTTCCCTTGGGAGGGTAATGCAATGTGTCTAAGCTTTTAGATGTTGGGGTATGTATATATACATGCATGTAAGTGTACATGTCTGTATGTGTACATCTTATGAGCTCACACAAACTGTAGCGTGTTCTTAAGATGTTGCTATGTGCGTGTTCCCACATGTTCACACACATGCACATGTTTATATACACATAGGCACACATGCATATCCTATGAGTTCACACTAGTGTAATAGTCCACCAAACTGTACTTAGTGTATTCTTAAATGTCAGTATATGTGTGTACATGGCCCATACTCATATACACATACATATGTAGTATGTTCTTAGATATTGACATGTGTGGGGGCATGTTTCCACATATTCATCTATAGTTATATTTACATATAAATACACATACACATATATACATACATGCATGCATATCTCCTAGGAGTTTATACTAGCATAACAGCCCACCAAATTGTAGTGTATTCTTCCAAGTTGATGTATATGTGCTTACAAACATATTTATATATACATATATATGTGTATATATCCTATTGGCCCACCAAACTGTAGTATACACACTGTAATATAAATACATATATATATATACATACATAGACATACACAGACATATATCCTATGAGTTTGGTGGGCATAACAGCCCACCAAATTGTAGTGCATTCTTCCATGTTGGTGTATATGTGCTTACAAACATATTTACATATACATATATTTATATATACATATACATATGTGAATATATCCTATTGGCCCACCAAACTGAGGTATACACAATATAATATAAATACTATATATATATATATATATACACACACACACAGACATACACAGACATATATCCTATGAGTTCACACTAGCATAACTGTAGTGTGTTTCTAACCAAAGAAGGGGCCAGTAACTGACCCTGAAAATAATAGTTGTACATGCTGACATAGTCTTTAAAGCCTATAAAGCTAAAACACTTTCCATAATGGATAGAATACACTTTACAATGTTTCTCCACTGAAGCAAGTGCTACAGTTGCTTTCTGTGCAAATCACCAGGTGGTGCTTGAACTTTTGCTATACCAACTTGTTACAAACCTGGCTTGTTTGTATACTTTCCAGTTTTCTCTCAGTTTCTATATCTACTTTAGTGTTTCTGGGTTCACACTTTTACCTAGGGGGTAGGGTTATTTCCCTTAAAAATCATAATTTATCAAAATGTCTCTAGCCCTCTTTTGGAGTCCTTTCTTCTGTTTCTCTTCTCAGCACAGCTCCAGAGATCTCATGCATTAGATAAGCAGGCTGAATGCATTTATTGTCAGATCTGCTATAATGCTTATTTTGAAAGAAATGAATTTGTTCTAGTGTGACTGATATCACAATAACAACTCAAAAGCAATGATTCTGCTCCCCTTGAAAAAAAGAAATAAATAAAGGAATATTTTTTAAAAGAAAAATTTTGCCTGAGTATGATCTACAACAAGTGATACTTCCATCTCTCACTGGTACCTAAGGATATGGAATATGCAAGGACGTGGGGGAGAGGTACAGTCTGTGAGGCAGAGAATCACTTTATTAGGAGTAACAAAGCACTATGCATACATTATTTCATTTAATCCTCAGAAAAGGCTTCTGACTGAGATTTTTTGGGTATTACCATGCCCCCTCCTCTCCAAAAACAAAAAGAAAAAAATGGAAGTTTAGAAAGACTAAGTGATTGGTCCAGGCTTATCTATAGATATAAAGGGGTATCTTGGCATTCATCATCTAAGTCAATATTTGATGCATTTTGATGAGAAAAAAGTGCTTCAGCACTTGCTCTGTGCTTTCCAGACTTGGTTGTTAGTATTGCTTGAGCAGATTGGCCAGGTGTACTGCCCAGCTCACTCCCCTTCTTGCTATTGTCATTTGCTATTGCTTTTGGCTAGGGCAGCTCCTCCCCAGTGGATGGAAGGACTGTTAGGTTGGAGCCCACAAGGCTGAGGTTGTTCATGTCTGGTGGGGCAATTCCTGCAGACCAATGTAGCTGCAGTGTGTAATCTCCTGGATCCCAAAATAGTTGTCCTGGAAGGAGCATGGAGCAGTACCTTGAGTAGATGCTAGCATTGGGAGCCCAAGTGGAGGCAAAGCACCAGAGGACCCAGAATTCCTGGCAGTCCCAAACTCTGGGTGGGGACCAGATCCCTGGATGGGGAAGAGTACCAAACCATAACCTCCACCTGCACATTCAGCTCCTTCTCCACAAAAGGAAGAGGGGTTGGGGGCGTTGGGGGCAGGGGTATATTAGAGAGGGGCCAGATGGGCTGGTCTGGGCTGCTTTGTTTATTCAAAGCTGGAAGTCCCACTTGTTCCTTTGTGTAGGGAGGGATGTTTGGGCTGCAGACTAGAGATATATTTCTTATGGGAAAAATTCCTTCTACCCTTGTTTTTGCCATTCATTGTGCCTTCTGGAATAAGTAGGAATAAGAACTGTATTTATTGTCAGCCATAACCAATATGTTGCCTTCTTTTACTTAGCCATACTTTTTTTTTGTTTGCATTTTTTTGGAGGCAGTTTTCATTAAGTGACTTTGTCACACAGCTATTAAGTGTCTGAGGCTGAATTTGAATTCATTCCTGACTTCAGCGCTCTGTTCAATGTGCCAAATTTTGCTGCTTTGCCTTTCTTTGAATAGTCCTATGAAAAGTAAATAGGGAAATATTTTAACATCGAAGTAACAAAGGCATTAATCAATAATATTATGCTACATGGGAGGGACATAAATACAGAGTTTGAAACAATTTCATCTAGAATGTGGTTCTTGAATGATGTTTGAAGGAACAGATTCCCTGAGGTGGAGGTAAGGAGAGAGTACATTCTAGGGAAGAGGCAGAGAGAGAGAGAGGTGTTTTGTCTAGTTTGCAGTTAGGAAGAAGGAGTAATGGACAATAAAACACCTAATTATATTAGCCACCATTGCATCTCAGAGGTAAGTAAACCCAGGTTTCTGGCTACCTAATAGAAAATTTGATCATATGAAAAGCTTAAATGTCACATACAGGTGAGTTTTCTTAGCAAATAAGTGTGCCTTCCCAGAACTTTTCTGAATCAATATAATAATTGCTTGGTGTTGAGGGTCAATGACTCAACTCAAGATCTTGACTATTTTTCTTTTAAAATTCATGATCACCATAAGCCTCATGTTGGACAATGGACAAGGACAGAGGCTGAACATTCAAATTCTGAGTTAGTAACTGCTGTGCTGTGCCTCCTTTCACCTTTGGGAACATGCTTCATCACCATTCCTAGGGACCCAGTGGAAGTTTGGGTGTGAGAGGAATACATACAGGAGGTGATTCCCACATAACATATTCTGAGCAATATGGAATATGACACTGAGTAGCAACATAGCTTAGTGAATGGAAAACCAGCTTGGGAGCCAGAAAAACTTGGGTTTAGATTCTGCTTTAACATATACTATGTGTGATTTATAGGAGGATTTTTTTTTAATCTCTTAGTGTCCTGAGTTAATTCTATAAGACCCCCTTTTGCAAAATAGACACTATCATCAGCACTGATATATGGGTTGGAGATGAGGGAATTGGCTATTGAGGATTCAATGGAAGTGCCCTGGAAGAAACCCTGCTCTTTACTTCATGCTCTGGATTTTTGATTGGCTGCTGACACAAAACTGGGGAGTGCAAACCAAGGACTCACAATGGAAGCTGTTCAGCTACCAATTTTTTCTTTCTTGGTGTCTAGCTGGGATGAATAGGACAAGCTGCTGTGGACCTTTTGGTGCTCTCACTTGGGAACTAGTATGAAGTTATGAATATATACCTTGCTATTACTGAGAAGGATAATGCCCATCAGTGGCCAAATATGACCACTCAAGTGAAATTGTGAGTGTATGATCCTGTTTTTTTCCTCTTTCCAATTGCATATCTTCTTTCCTGCTAAGGTAGAGAAGTTTTGGAGAAAGAATAGACTAGGCTGTAATCTTGTGAGTTTTGAAAGGTCAGGAGAATGAGCCCAGAGTTTAGGGAGCCAGAGTTGAGGCTATAGTGTACAGATGAGAAGCAACCATCATTCAGTTCCTCTGTGAATTGACCCTACAGCCAACACACTGGGTCCTACAACAAGAAAGACATCTATTCAAATTCTAGGCCAAATTCGAATTGGGAAATGATCCTGATGGGACAAAGTTTTTATGTAGCTGAGTTAGGTTTGAACTGACTTTCCTTAGGAAAGAAGCTTCTATATTTCCTTATAGCACTATATATAGTACTTCCTATATAGAGGGTACTTGGGAAAATGTTCTATATTTATATTCTTGCTATATTTTCTCAATAAATAACTCTTTGTAAAAGTTAATTGACATTCATCGGTCAAGTGAGCAGTAATAACACGCAATGGCACATATAGGGTGAACTTATTAGAAAAAAGATCTTAATTCATGGCACTCACCAACTCTCTTCAACAAACACCATTCCAGTGTGTTCTTTCTAATATTAGCTGCCTGAAGCCCTTATTCCATCCAGAAGTCTGCAGCAGCATGAGTTGCTGGACACCCAAGAAAGAGGAAAGGAACTGATTTCCCCCTGAGGGAGTCTTTAGTATACACTCCTAATTCTGACTCAGTAGTCAATCAAGTCTGTTTTTTTTTTTTTTTTTTTTTTAATGTTGGTTTCTTCACTTCATGGTTAGTAGACTGGAAATGATCATACTCTGAAGTGGAGAACAGGGCATTCCATAACATGTCAGCAAGTGTTTCTTGAAGCAAGCTCATCAAACACACACAATCTCAATTGACAGAAGTTTTCTATATCACAATGTCAATGAAATCATAGATTCAATCCTTCCCCCAAATATAACAGTTCTCTAGTTTGTGTGGACCACTTAGTTGAGTAGCCATGAGTCACTTGGGCCCTCTAGTAGAGTAGCAGCTCAAACTGGAGAATGGATTATATTCCTTAAGGAAGGTATAGTGTCACTGAATTAACCAACAAAGGAGTGTAATCTATCATTAGCTCACCAGGTGGTGCTCTGCTCCAAGCAACAGTGATAGTGGGCAGAATCCCCCTGGTTGGTTCTTGGGTAGAGCCTCTCACATCCCAGAGTATGTGGACCCAGGGAGAGGAGAGGAACAATTAAACAACAACAACAACAAAAACAATAACAACAACCCCATCACTAGCATATAGATTGTATTCTGAATTTAGACAAGGGGATAACAAAATATGGCTCCCAATTATTAGAAAATTCTAGAAAAAAAGAGTTGTCTTATCTCTTATTTCTAATCTGGAATTTCTTCCCCCAGTCCAAAGAACTCTCAACCTTCAGAGTGCACTAGCAATCAACTTTCTGAAGCTAAATGGTTTAAATTTAACATGGTGTAAAAACAAGCAAAATGATTTCAATGTTTTTATGCATCTCCTCTTCCCCACTATATCTAGAAATTTCTCTTGTACCTGTAGGTTATGGAAAGGAAAAAGGAGACATGTTGATTACTGAGGCATCTTGGTCTAGGATAGAAAAACAAAGAAAGAAAGAAAAAAAGGGAATAACAGGAGCTGTGGGTCAGTTTCCCAGCCTTCTCATCAATTGATGAGGTTTAGTTTTCTTTTGAAGCTACCTGATCACAGTAGTAAGTCTCTCCTCTCTGTTCTTCTTGAATTTCTGCTCTCTGTGCCTGGTCCCCACATTGATAGGCTTTGTTCCTGATTCTACAATATGTGTTCTTTGGACCTCACTTGCTTATGCAGTGCTGACCTCCAGGGAGTCACTCTTCCACTGTCTCCAACATGGCTTATGAAAGCAAGAGCTATGGCAGATACATGCTTGAGCAACAAGTTTTTTCTTTTGCTTGTTTTATGTTCCTCTCTGCTCTTCTCAGGCTTTGAACTATCTAAAGGTGTGTTCTCCATAGTTTCTGTTTCTCAATAAGGGGGATAAAGCATAGCTATGGTCAGAATCACTGCTATTTACCTCTCAGTTTCTAATATTACCATCATTATCATTTCTCTTGGAGTAAATAATAATTGGGATGGGTGTAGAGGAAGGTGTGGTGGGAGCATGGTTAATTTCATGAGATTATAGAAGTTCTTACCTATAAAGCTTCCTCCCAATGTGCACTCACATTGACAGGCTAAGATTACAGTGGGCAGCTGATTTCTTCATCCCTCAGGGTTTCAAGGATAATGGAAGGTTTTGAAGAATTTCCTAATTCTATTACTGGCATGTTCACCATTGATTATCAATTAGCTAGTTAGATATAATTAGCTTTTAGAAAGAGATATTTACTGAGATGGTACAAAATGTTCCTCCCCAAAAGTCTGGAACACATTTCCATAAGTACATACAGAGTTCAGGGGAAAATGTGACCAAGTTTAGAGACAACAAGTGAGCTAGGGATAACTCAGAGCTTTTGATTGGATGAAAGTTCTTTCCTCCCTTTTTGGAATCCACGTGAAATTCCCTTGAGATATACGTCTCTCTGCTGGGCACCAAAGGTGTAGAATCTTGAAGCTGCACTACTCTACCCTTTCCTCAGCATATCTATTTTGTCTTCGTTCACTGCCTTGTTAGATGAATGATTTATTCCAGGTCTAGTCTCTTTGATGATATGCTTAAATAGAAAGGGGATGAGAATGCACTGCTCCCTTTGGGATTATTTCAACCCCATTTCATCTTTCCTTCACTCCAGTTACAGGAGCAAGGGCCTGTCTCTTCAAAGCTTAATTCTCAAAGCAATTGCCAGAATTGAATCTCCTCCTGGAGTTTCCTTCTCTGACACATAGAAACCCAGAGGTATATCTTATTCTTTCATGTTAGCCCAATATATTTCATCATCTGATTTCATCCAGTAGCTAGAAACACTTTATTCCTTCCCAACTCAATAGCTAGGTTGATCACACCTATTTTATGCCCTTTATTGATTGGTTCAGTAACTCAATCAAGGAAATGGGTATTCTTACCTGATACAGGGTGTAAGGCCTTTTGTTAGCTAGATTAATTGCTTTGGCAGAGTGGTCTACTTTTCTTAGATTTCTTTGAGGATGTGTTTGGAGTAACAATTGTTGCTTATAGTCTAAATGTTGGGGTTATCCACCAAATGATGGGGTATAGGGTATTGAATCCCCAAATATATTGGGATTTTGGGACTCCTATTGGGTCACCAAAATGGTAGGATTTTGCCACCAAATGTTGGGGAGAGGAATTGTTAACTCAAAAGTATATAAGCCTACAAGAATTTGTCGGTTTAGACCTCCAGATCAAAGGGTAAAGATTTTGTTAGATTGCTAAGTACAGGCTAAATCTGCAAAGGTTTTTTTTGGCAAAGAAAAGGAGTTTTAGAAATTAACAAGGAGAAAGACAAAGTCCCCAATGGAACTCCCAATTAACCAGGGGAAGGACACCATTAATGAGGCAAGTTCTTAATGAACTTTCAACTCTGTAAGGTGGGCTAACTTTAAAAAGGTGTTAGCAGGGATCATACTATTGACTGTCGGACTAAATTCTTAAAGAAGTTTAGCTATAACAAAGAGAAAGACACCATGAGGTGGGCTAACCCCAAAAAGGAGTTAGAGTAGGTTTTAGTAGTTGGTAAGATATAGATAGCTTCTCCTATAGGGGAAATATAATCTCAGGGATTGACATCATAACTTGGCTTTCTGATTGGATACAGTAAACTGTGGGGTCATAATAACCTTGCCAATGGGAGGTATCTGACAAGGGACAAAAAGTCTGTTTAAGAACACAAAGCTCACTCTTAAATGCTCCTCCCAGTTTGCAGTCCAAGAAACAGATGTCAGTAAAATTCAGTCTCTCTCCTGATGCCATTCCTTGCCACCAAAGACCTAGGGTCTTATTTACCCCCATTATTATTATTTTTTACATTTTTTAAATTAAAGTTTTTTATTTACAGAACATATGAGTAATATTTCAACATTGGCCTTTGCAAAACTTTTTGTTCCAAATTTTTCCCTCCTTTCCCCCATCCTTTCTCTAGATGACAGGTAGTCTAATACATGTTAAATATATTAAAATATATGATAAAGCCAATATATGTATACATATCTATACAGTTTTGTTTTGTTTTTTGCAGCACAAGAATAATCAGATCTAGAACGAAAAAGGAAAAAAAACTAAGGAAAAAATGCAAGCAAACATCAACAGAAAGCATTAAAATATTATGTTGAGGTCCACACTCAGTTCCCACAGGCTTTTCTCTGGGTATAGATGGCTTTCTTTATCACTGAACAATAGGAAGTGGTTTGAGTCATCTCATTGTTGAAGAAAACCATGTCCATCAGAATTGATCATCGTATAGTCTTGTTGTTGCCATGTATAATCATCTGGTTCTGCTCATTTCACTCAGCATCAGTTCATGCAAGTCTCTCCAGGCCTCTCTGAAATCATCCTGCTGGTCATTTCTTACAGAATGATAATATTCCATAACATTCATATACCATAACTTATGTAGCCATTTCCCATTTGACGGACATCTACTCACTTTCCAATTCTTTGCTACCACAAAAAGGGCTGCCACAAACATTTTTGCACATGTGGGTCCCTTTCCCTCCTTTAAAATCTCTTTGGGATATAAACCCAATAGAAACACAGCTGGGTCAAAGGGTATGCAGTTTTACCCCACCCTGCCCATCATAATCACCTTACTATATATATATCTGTCATTAGACACTACACTATGAAAGTAGGTCAAATGATCTTATCTGGACTTTTCATCTCAGCATCCAATACAGTGCTTTTTCTGCACACAGGAGGTTCATTTAATAAGTGTTTGTTTTGGGGGGATAAAATATAGAGTTTTCTTTAAGTTAATGAAATTTCATCTCCAGATAGGATCTTACAGGGCACAGTATCCAACTAACCTTTTTATTTTTCAGATGAGAAAACTGAGACCTAAAAATATTATGAGATTTTCCTGAGGTCACAGTGACAGAATTTAGATTCCTGGAGTGCACTTTTTACTATTCTACCAAAAAACCCACCAGACTGTTTCTGTTTGAAGATTTGCCCAGGAAGGGATCATCTTTTCCAATTGATTTTTCCAATTTTAATGATTTTAAGTAGCTGATAAACAGCGACTACTATAATGTAAATTAAAAAAAAAACACCAGGAAAATAATAGAAAATGAATTTTGTGAAATTATAAAGAATAAGTTTGGATGACAGGGAAAGATAATGATGTGTTGGAGGGGATGTGGGAAAACTGGGATACTAATGCATTGTTGATGGAATTATGAAATGATCCAACCATTTTGGAGAGCAATTTGAAACTATGCCCAAAGAAACTGTGCACACCCTTTTTCCCAGCAGTGTTTCTACTATATCCCAAAGAGATTTTAAAGGAGGGAAAGGGACTTACACGTGCAAAAATGTTTATAGCAGCTTTTTTTGTGGTAGCAAATAATTGGAAAATGAGTAGATATCTATCAAATAGGAAATGGCTGCAAAAATTGTGGTATATGAAAGTAATGGAATATTATTATTCCTCTAAAAAATGATAAACAAGCTGATTTTAGAAAGACCTGGAAAGATTTACTAGAACTGATGCTGAGCCAAACAAGTAGAATAAGGAATACATTGTACACAGTAACAACAAGGATGTGGAATAATCAACTATGAAAGAATTGGTTCTTCTCAGGGGTTCAGTAATCCAAGGCAATCTCAATAGACTTTGCATAAAATATGCCATCTGCGTCCAAGAGATTGAATGTAAATCAACACATGCTATGTTCACTTCTTTTTTTCTGTTTTTTTTTCTCTCCCATGGTTTTTCTCTTTTGTTCTGATTTTTCTCTCCCAACATGATTCATAAAGCAATGTGAATTAAAAATAAATGAGAAAAAAGAATAAATTTGGTACTTGTGGTCTGGTTATTTCCTGCCCTGAATTCTGGTGACAAAGACAGTGCTGTAAGGGGAGAAGATGGGAGCCCTTCCTACCCAAGGCCAAGCGTGGCCTTTGCATTTGTTTTGTCCTACTTTGAGTTGAAGGAGATTAGAGATATCGAGAACTTTGTGACCTTTGAAAAGTCAAGAGCAGCCTGAGACTCCCAGAAGTCCCAGAGTGGAGTCCATGCTGGTATTCATTGGAAACCAGATGGTGAGGAGTGAAGTCCTGAGCAATCTTCCTGGCTCAATCCAGTAGTAGCAAAGATATAAAAACATCCATCTGTTGAGTTTGCCCTATGCCACATTTATAGAAAAACTACTAAGGCAGTTTTTTTTTTATAGTTTTTAAAGTAACAAAAAACCCTCTTTCCAGAGATGGTCATAATATGTGAGAATGTTTCTCTCCATCTTCCCCACCTCCCAATATCCCAGATCTTTGGAAAAATATGTATACTTTTGTTCTCAATATATCTTTGAAATAAATGTCCCTTTGTAAAAAAACAATACAAAACAAATTAGACTACAAAGGAGGCATTTCTTCCTCCTCCCCATCATGTCCTTCAAAGAGGTGTAGAACATATAAATCAGTTTTTTTTTCTGGTTTTTTTCTGGGTTTTTCTTCTTTTTTCTTATTAAACAATTTATATTTTAAGGAATGGTTCTCAGAGAAGAGGAGACAGGATATTGGGTGAAATATAGATGATGTCAAAACAAGATACTAATAAAATCTCTTTAAAAAAAAAGGAAAAAACTCAGAAGACCATTGCCATTCAGCCAATGACAGTGGACCATTCAGAATACTCGATGGCAAGTACATAAGAAGCTCAAGCAATGGAGTTTTCTTCGAGTGCTTCCTAGCTAAGCAGTGGAATTTTAAAAATGATATGACTGGAATGCAATAAAAAAAAGCTTAACTACAGTAGAAGATGCCTTTTAATATTTCTGGTGGGAAAGAGTTAAAGCAATGGCAGTATCCCTTCGACATCCACTGGAAAACAGAAGCATGAGAGAGGAGAGGGGAGAAAAAAAAAAACTAAGGAAGTCCATATGTTTAAAAAAAAAGGCTTCTTTCTTTCCCAGCCCCCTGCAATGCTTACAGTATAGACAAAATATACACAAAGTACTTCCTATAGGTGGGAGTGGGAGTGGAAACAAAAAAAAATTCAACATTTATGTACATGAGGAAACTGTCTTTTTTTTTTTTTACTCCAACAGCTATTTAGAGAATATTTGCATTGATGATGGGTTTAACTGAGCTTTCTTATCAAATATTATTTTGATGGCTATCTGCCAATCAAACTCCCCCTTCTTCATAAATTCCAATGTTTGCTTATATATATTTTCCTCTGAAAGAAAAAAAATATGATAGATTTGGCTTTTATAGAGAAACTGCTTGCCATTATTAGAAAAAAATGATTCCTAATAATAACTTCTATTTATGTAAAGTTTTAAGGTTTACAAAGTGGTTTACATCCATTATCTTACTTTATTGCTTTGGCAGATAGGGATCTATCCCAATATCACCTCATTTTACAGATTAGAGTATGAATTGATTTCAATAATGGTAACAAAGACAGCCAGTTTGAAGTCAGTGGAGAGCTGGTCTTGTCTTGAAGCTAGAAAGATACAGCTTCCAGTCCTGTCTTTGACATATACTGGCTTGTGAGATCTTAACTTTTCAGTGGTCTAGGCAACCCTCTAAGGCTGTAAAATGCAAGGAAAGTTCAACCTCTGTTGACAGAGGGAGTTTCTCCACTTAGAAATCCTTTATTTCAATGAAATCACAGGTTCAGTCCCTAACCTACATAATAAATACTCAATAATCATGTGTTAAGGAACAAAGTCAGTTAAGTGACTTTTTGTCACTTTCCAGTCATTTCAGTCATTGGGAATTTTTTCAAACCTTCAGCATTAGACTGGGGTTAGGAGTAGAGATATCTGTAATTCTACAGATGGGGCTCTGGAATAAAAGTCAATATGGAGTTAACTGGACGGGGCCTCTCTTGGGACTACAGAGAATCATCATCATCATCATCATCATCATCATCACAATAATAATTCAGTTCAGTCATTTCAGTCACGTCTGTTCATTTGTGACCCCACTTGGGATTTTCTTGGCATAAATATTGGAATGGTTTTCCATTTCCTTCTTTAGCTCATTTTACACATGAGGAAACTGAGGCAAATAGGGTTAAATGACTTTCCCAGAGTCACCTAGCTAGTAAATGTCTGAGGTCAAATCTGAACTCAGGATCATGTTTTCCCAACTCCAGATCCAGCATTCTATACATTATGGCGCCACCTAGCTGCTAATGTTACTTTAAATAACATTAAGTTGGGCAGAGATGTAAAGCTGGCGGATGCTCTTAGATTATATTCATTACTTTGCATTCAGTAAAATTATGTTTGAAATTTTAACTTATCAATCTTTGGAATATATCCATGGATATAGTCATGTGCCAGGAGAATCTGAGAGCTTAAAGATCATAGACTTTTTCCCTGCCAAACCAAGAATCATTAAAAAAAAAAAAGTCAATTATAGCCAGGAGTACTAATTGATAAATAGTTAACAATTGGCTCTCTGGGATGTAGATGGGGGGAGGGGGAAATGTATGCAGAACACACTTAAAAATTTGGGGGGATGTGTTTTATTATTATTGTTATTAATTTTTATCATTTTCTTTATGTGTATATTACATTACATATATATTATTTTTTTAAAAATATTCATTCCTTATGAATCAAATTGGGAGAGAAAAATCAGAACAAAAGCAAAAAACCATGAGAGAAAAAAAGGCAGAAGAAAAAGAAAAGAAAAAAATTAGTGTACACAGCATGTGTTGATTTATATTCGTTGTTCATAATTCTCTCTCTGGATGCAGATGGTGCTTTCTATCTAAAGTTTATTGGGATTGCCTTGGATCACTGAACTACTGAGAAGAACCAAGCCTTTTATAGTTGATCATCACACAATCTTGATGTTACTGTGTACAATGTATTCCTGATCCTGCTTGTTTTTCTCAGCATCAGTTTGGGAAAATCTTTCCAGGTCTTTCTAAAATCAGTTTGTTCATCATTTTTTTATAGAGCAATATTTCATTATTTTCATATACCATAACTTATTCAGCCATTCCCCAATTGATGAGCATTTCCTCACTTTCCAATTCTTTGCCTCTACAAAAAGAACTGCTACAAACATTTTTGCATATGTGCACATTTTAAAATTTAATAAACATTATTGATGCTTTCTCTATAATTTTCTTAAACCTAGACAATTGGTAAAACAATAAATCAAATCTTGATTTGAAGTATTTTCCAACTTCTGATATGTAAATGCTCACATTGAAAATTTAATAACCTGAGCAGAGCTAGCTTGATTCCACATCTTTGATAGCACCAGTCTTGAATAAATAGAGATTGTCTAATACAGGATTTCCCAAACTATGTACTATGTGGCATATAAACAAGCTCTGTGAGAAAGATGTTTATGTTAATATTTTTCCCCCTGATAGTAAATATACATTATATCCATATATATCAAAAGTACTTAGGTAGAACAATTTTTGTTTATTGCTTTATTTAGCTGCAAAATTTCCCTAGATTATTTATTCATGCCACCATTTCTAATTCTGTCACTATATTTCTTTTTTTAATAGTATATTATTTTTTAAAACACATGTAAAGATAGTTTTCTTTTTTTCTTTTTTTATGTACAACTTGCTATTTTTTTACTTCTAGTCTATTACTTTATCTTTTTAAAAGCTTTTTATTTTCAAAATATATTCATAGGTAGTTTTTAACATTCACCCTTGCAAAATCTTGTGTTGCAAAATTTTTTCTCCTCCTTTCCCCTTATTCTCTCCCTTAGACAGCAAGTAATCCAATCTGTTAAACATGTGCAGTAAAGATAGTTTTCAACATTCATTTCTGCAAAACTTCGTGTTCCAAATTTTTCTCCTACCCTCTCTTACATCCTCCCTCTCCAAGACAGCAAGCAATCTGATACAGGTTAAACATGGGCAATCCCTTTAAACACATTTGTCATACTGTGCAAGAAAAATCAGACCAAAAGGGAAAAAATCATGAGAAACAAAAAGGTGAAAATACTATACTTCAATCCATACCCAGTCTCTATAGTTCTCTCTTTGAGTGCAGGTGGCATTTTCTATCCCAAGTCTACTAGAATCACTCTGAACCATTGTACTGTCCAGAAGAGCTAAGACCATCACAATAGATCATCACATAATCTTCTTGTTATTGCGTACAATGTTCTTCTGTTTCTGCTTATTCTATCCAACATCTCTCCATGTAGGTCTTTCCAGGCCTTTCTGAAATCAGCCTGCTCATCACTACCCACAGAGCAATACTTCCATTACCTTCACATATTACAATTACAACTTAGCCATTCCTCAATTATGGGCATCCACTCAATTTTAATTTTCAGTTCCCTGCCACCACAAAAAATGCTGCTCCAATACCTCTGCACATATGGGTCACTTTCTCACCTTCACTATCTCTTTGGGATACAGACCCAGCAGTGAGGCTGCTGGGTCAAAGGATATACTCTATCACTATATTTTAAAGCCCAAAGTTCATTAGTCTAATGCCATCAACTTTTAATGGACCCTTTGTCCTGTTTTTAGAGTTTATTATCACTAAGCTCACAGATCTTAGAATAGTTCAAACTCTCTGGCACTTTAGAGATTATCTTCATTGTATAAATGAAAAACTACAGCTCAGTTGTTTCAAATGCTCCAGGATCTCATTTGGGGTTTTCTTGGAAAAGATAATGGAGTGGTTTGCCATTTCCTTCTCCAGCTCATTTAATAGATGAGGAAACCGAGGCAAACAGGGTTAAGTGGCTTGCACAGGTTCACAGAACTTTCGAACTCAAGTCTTCCTGACTCTAGGTCTGGCACTGAATCAACTATGTGTCCTAGAGAAACAGAGTTAGGGTAAATAGAAAAATCTCAAATGAAAACGAATGACAATCTGCAAACTAGTCTAATTTTAATCTCAGTTTGGAAGTCAATCAGAATCATGGAGGAGGTGGTGCTAACTGGGAAAAGTTAAACAGGTAATTGAAATTCATTTGGCAACTGAATGAGTTTTGATCAAATAGGGTAGAATTACCTACAATGTGATAAAATCAAAGAATGCCAGAAAAAAAGAAAAACACGGAAAAGATAAAGAGAGCAACATTAGCTTTCTCCTGGGAAGACGTGCCAGGATATTAACAACCTGCTGGAGTTTTTGATTTTTGTGACTGTGTCTGAAATGAACAATCTGGTTCACTATCGGGTAAAGATTAGCCAAAGGAAGTTCACCAATTTGCCCTAAATCAGCAACTCTGCATGGTTCAAGATTCTTTCCACTGTTCCAATGGAGCCCAGACAACAGGCAGGTTCTGAATGTAAATCTCACTTAATTCCTCTGTGTGTGTGTGTGTGTGTGTGTGTGTGTGTGTGTGTGTGTGTGTGTGT
>JAJPUD010000891.1:483711-506891 GCA_023553655.1 Myrmecobius fasciatus
CTCTCTCTCTCTCTCTCTCTCTCTCTCTCTCTCTCTCTCTCTCTCTCCTTCTCTTCCTTCCTTTCTTTCTCCCTCCCCTTTCCTCCCTCTTCCTCCTTCCTCCTCTCTCTCCCTCCCTCCCTGCTTCCCTCCTTCCCTCTTTCTCTTCCCCCTTCTCTCTCTCCTCCCTCTCTCCCTTCTCCCTTCTCTTTCCCAGATAATAATGGCTAATATTTATATAGCGCTTATAAGCACTATGCTAAGTATTTTACAATTATTATATCATTTCATCCTCACAACAAGCCTGGGAGTTATTATTATTTTCATTTTACAGATGAGGAAACTGAGAGAAACAAGAGGTAAGTGACTTGTCCAGAGTCACACAGCTAGCAAGTATCTGAAGCTGGATATGAACTCAGGCTATGTTCACTGTGTCAGAGCAATGCAATGCAATAGCCTAACCCACTCTCCTTGTCATACCTGTCTTCCTGTACTATACCCTCATCTACAGAGAAGGGGCTCCCTCAGGTGTTTCATATAGATTTTTCATATGCCAGTGGTTCTCTTTAGATTAATGTGTTTTCCTTATTTCTGCAACACCTTATAATCAATCTTCTGTGCTTGTCCGAGCATTGATGGGAGTTTGCCATTTTTTTTTACCCATATTGCCATTGATAGGATGGCCTGACAACACCACTATTTATTAGTGGTTTTAATCACAGTTGTATATGTTATCCTATTTCTGTCCATATTTGTAAATGTCTTATCAACATTCAAATGGCATGTAACTTTTCCCAAAATGCTTCCCATGATAGCCTTTTCATTTGGGATTAAGAGCCTAATTCAAAGCCATGTGATTATGGGAAGATGTGTGAGGAAGGCAACTGAGATACTGCTGTATAAGGTCCACTGGGCCCAAACAAGAAATTCATATGTTTCCATTTCCCTAATAGGCAGAGAAAATAAAAAACAAAGAAGCCTAGGGACATGCACCTGCATAGGCAGTGGAGCAGAAGTAACCTATAAACACATGAAAAGCAACTCTTGAACAATTCCATCTGCATTTTATTGAAAGAAACCTTTGAAATGGAGAGAGAGAAGGTACAATTTACAAGGACTGTGGTATAAATCCAGCCACAGTGCCAATTGCTAAAAGCATTGGAGCCTGGGAAGGAGGGGGGAATCCATTCATTCATTGCCCCTAGAAAATAGGCATCCTGGCCAGGCGCTTACCTCATTCCCCTCACGGGATTTACACCTCTGACTGACTGATTGCATGAATCACCTTGGATTGATTGCTTCTATATAGAATGCTCCTTTATAGCATATATGCTTTCTCATTTCAGCACTGGGCTCAATTCCATTCTGTTGAATCTCTTTGGGACACTTTGCATGAAAGATGCTATAGAAGGTAATGTTTTGTTTGCTGTTATCTCTGGGACATTTCAAGAGTGATTTACTCCAAAGTTAGGTGAGGTGGGAAATTCCATCATTGCTGGGTCAAGTGAATCCCAAATCAAGTGATTTTTCTTAATTCCTTCTACTGACCACTGCAATATTTCTTCCTCATCCTTCCCCCACTTATACTTCTTTTCTTGCTCCTCCCTTCTCCCTCCTCCTCCTCCCACCCCCCGAAAGGGACTACAAGTTGCCTTACCCCAAGTATTTGTGTACTTTTGATTTTTCCTTCTCAAGCCTTACCTTCTCCATTTGAAATATGGTTTTGTTTATTGAATGACTCATTCTACTCTAGGGTGGGAGCAAAGCATTTCAGAGATTTCTAGGTTGCTTAGACTGGAGGCTTTCTCTTTGTCCCCCCTCCCACTCCATAACTCCCTCTCTACCCTCTCACTTTTTCTCTCCTCTCTTTTCTTCCTCCCTTTCTCTCCCCTTTCCCCCAGCCTTCCCCTGTAGTCAGATCTCATGAAACCTGAAAGCCATCCCCTAAGTGCTGTTTGTCATAACCTTTTGTAGTTGATATTTTGAAGGTTTTTGCAACTCTAATCGTCTTTATTCTGCTCAATCTTATCTTCACGTTCCTTTGGGAAGTATACAAACCACCTGAGCCCTGTTTAATCATCAGGAAGAGCAATCCTTCTCAATGGTCAGAACCAGTCACAATGGACTGAAGATTTGTGGGAAGCCAGTGTTTGGTCAGTGTCTGAGAATGCTCCAGAGAGTCTCGATCTGAAAAACACATACTGTACTGTCTACATCAGGAAAGCGGGTTTTTTAACCTAGAAGTAGTTTTTTTTTCTCAGAAATGTCCAGTAGGTGGTACTCTAAGTTCATGAACAGTAGAAAAGGTTCAGGCAACCAGGAGCCAACCTCTAACAAAATGTCCTTACTCTATCTGTCATGGCAGTATTAAAACTGTAGCAGTGCCTCCAAAGAACAGAGGATGACATCTCAAACTCAAACCCAAGCCTCTGTTTTCAAAAAAATCATTAAAGTAAGAAGGTCACATTACTTAGAATTCAGACTACCCAGATTTTGCATCCCCTTATGAAACATTCCTGGGTCTCAAATATAATGGCCCGGAGGTCACCAGCTGGGCCTAGAATAGAACACTTTAACAAATGTTGGTCTTGTCTTAAAACCCTAAGGAACCATTTTTCAATCTCACCTCTAGCTGTGATATTTAACAAATGAATAAAGGATGCTCTCCCTTCTTCCCTCTCATTTCCCTCTCTTCCACTCCCCTTCCCAAATTTATTTGAACAATTAAATAATGTTAGAAATTTACGGGCCCTTATATAAACCATTGAGGGTAGCCTTGGCAAGTCAGTGATAAAGGCTATGAATCTGACTTTTCCTATTCTGTTGAGAGTCAGTGTAGCAAAGGGCACCTAGTGAGCCAGTCTTGACATCAGAAAGGTCTCATTTCAAGTTCTGTTTCTGAATCCTATTCCCCAGGAGACCAAAGGCAGATCTTGTCAGTAACTCAGGAAAGTTTCAAACACTAGCAGTTATAGATGAGTTGCTCATCTGCTTTAGGAGAGGAAGTTGATACACTGAAAAATCAAGTAAGTCATGCAGATATAGAGTGCTGGACCTGTAGTCAGGAAAATCAGTTTCAAATCCAACCTCAGATACTAGCTGTGTGACTCTGGACAAATATGCCTCTGTTTCCTTATCTATGAAATGGGCATAATAGTAGCATCTACGTCCCAAGGTTGTTATGAGGATAAAATGAGATATTTGTAAAGTTTTTTGTTATCCTTAAAGCACTATATAAATTCTAGTCAATGATGATGATGATGATGATGATTTATTTATTATCATCACTATCATCATCAAAAGTCTGAGCAAAAAAAAATTCTGTTGGAAAAAACCCTGACATAGCAAGATAACTGTATACATATGTATACATATATTTGATTTGTCATATATTTTAACATAATTAACATGTATTAGACTACCTGCCATTTAGGGGAGGAGGTGGAAGGAAGGAGAAAAAAATTTGGAACAGAAGGCTTTGCAAGGGTCAATATTGAAAAATTACCCATGAATATGTTTTTTTTGCAAATAAAAAGCTTTAGTAAAAAATAAATACATTAATTAAAAAAACCCTATTATCATTCTATCTGCCATCTAGGGGAGGGGGTGGGGGGAAGAAGGGAAAAATTTTGAATAGATAGTTTTGAAAAAGGCCAATGTTAAAAAATTACTCATATTTTCTGCAAATAAAAAGCTTTAATAAAAAAAGAAAAAAAGATAAAACCTTGTCATTTCTGCCTGCTTTCAATTACTTGTCCTCATATTTTTCATACATGAAGGGACCTCTTGAGCTAATCTTCTGTTTCTCATAGATAAATATTCAGGTCTCAAAGGGCAGGATGCTCCTTCCTTCTTGCTTACTCTGATTGGCTCAAATTGCCTTGCTGAGGCATATGTAACAAGGTTAGCAGTTGACATCCGTAGAAATGGAGGGAAAGGAAAGATTATTGACTCCTTGGGGACTTCTGAACCTGAGATCAAGGGAGAGGAAAGATTCTTGGGGACCTTTTGTAGTTTCCAAAGGAAGCAAGGGACCGGAGGGAAAAGAAGAGAAATGCCTATTAGGAGGGACTTCTGATTAAAGGCTCCATAACCCTGAAAGCTGGTTAAATGATGTGCCTCATTTTGGAGCTAGAGGGAGGTGCTGTGCTTGGCTCTTGCTCACATGGGTGGCAGGCTGCTGGATGATGATCTTGTCATTGCAGGTAATTCACTGAGCTTCACCATTTAAGAGAAAAACAGTAGTTAGTCCCTGGATCCTTGCATCCTCAGGAAGGTTGAGCTATTCCTATTAGAGCACAGATTCTTGACTTTTTTGTGTGTTACAGACCCCTTTGGCAGACTTGTGAAGCCTGTGGACCCCTTATCAGATTAATGTTTTTAAATAATTGAAGGAAATGTTAAAATTCGGTTAGAAGATGAATATGAAGATGTAATTTTTTTCTGATCCATATTTCTAAGAACCCCTGAAATCTATCCATGGACCATCTGAGATTAAGAATTCCTGGGTTAGTGATATTCAAGGTTAGTTTTCTAGAAAGATCTTCAAAATTGAGTAGGGTTATTTAATTCATTTAACTTTTTTATTTGTTTATTTTTGCTGAGGCAATTGGGGTTAAGTGACTTGCCCAGGGTCACACAGGCAGGAATGTTAAGTGTCTGAGGCTAGATTTGAACTCAGGTCCTCCTGACTTCAGGGCTGGTGCTCTATCCACTGTACCACCTAGCTGCCCCCATAACTCTTTCTTTTCAGATTTTTCCTAATGCAGTGTCTGGCCATCTCTTACTTCAGGTAGTTCCTAGTAAGGAAGTCAGGTGATAGCAGCTTATGGTCTGCTTTGTGTGTGACCTACGGCAAGTTACTTCACTTCATTGGGACTTAGTTTCCTGATTTGTAAAAGGATAGAGTAAAAGATTACTGAGATCCCTTTTATCTCTAAGATTTAATAATCACAGTCTATGGGTCTTGACTTTATCAGGATTGACCTTATGGATAATTATGATGGATAATAAATGTTAAAGTGCTTTTTTTTTTTTAACATTTTAACATTTGCAAAATGCTTTCTACTCCTCTTTCATGTGCTCTCCACAGTAATTCTACAAGGCAAGGACTTATGCCCATTTTATAAATATGGCAGCTCACTATCAGAGATGAAGTAAACTCCCCGTGATCATACAGCTAACAAGTGTTAGAGGGAGGATTTGAATCCAGTTCTTTTCAACTCCCAGTCTACCACTCTATTTCTACTCACACTGCCTCATTTAAATAAGAGTAAGTACATCAAGTAGGGCATCCAGCTCAATGGGAAAGGTCTCTAGGAAAAATCCAAGTATAGGATTCTGCCAGGATGTCCAGGCTTTATCACTTGTAACTGCTTCTGCCTATGGGAGATCCACTAATAGGAGGGTCCACTCCATTAATAAGAAACATGACTGCTTTATGGCAATACCTGCCCCCAAGGGCCCATTCATCGTAAGGATGCTCTCATATTTCCCATCCTGTCCATTCTAATCTGACCAAATATATAGTGGCTTTGCTTCTCTTTTTGATGGAGGTCATGTGTCACATAACAGGGGCAAAGTCTTAGAAGGGTCTTAGTTCTTAGGTCATCTAGTTTCCCACCAGTCCATGATTGTCCTTTCTTTCCTCACACAATGTCCAGTTCAGCTTTAAGAGTCTCACATGACAGAACTTCCATTGCTTTCCTTGAGGGAACAATTCTACACACATACAGAGCTGATGATTTCAGTAATTCTTCGGCAGTAACCCTCGAATCCCTTCTTCCTGCGGTATGATGGATGTTTGTTTGGCTCAGAGTACATTCCCTGGCTGGGTACATTGCTCTTCAGAAAAATTACCTTGCTTTTTAAAAAAAATTAAATAAATTGAATTGTCTTGGCCAACTGTAGGTCCATTCACCTAAATAGCATTCTCTCATTTTGCCAGTAACTCAAGGACTTCTGCAAATTTGGATTCTTTTCTTACCATGCTTTCTCTAATTTTTTTTCAGGGGGGGGGAATATAGGAATGTCTGAATCTATAATTGTTTTTCTATATAGGCAATATTTTATATGCCAATTTTTTCCCTCAATGCAAATAGGCAACCCTATCTACAATTTGAAATAATAGCTAGCATTTGTGTTACAGTTTGCAAAGCACTTTATCATTATCTCATTCTATCCTCACAACAATCCTGAGAACTAGGTGCCATTATTACCCCCATTTTTTACAGATGAGGAAATTGAGGCACATGCTGGTTAAGTCACATATCTAGTAAATATCTAAACTGAATTTGAACTCAGCTCTTGACTCCACATCCAGCGCTCTATCCACCGTACTACCTACCTGCCTTCAGATTATAGTCTTCTATCACTGTCCGGTTTACAGAGAGGTTAAGTGATTTGTCCATGTCCTGAGTTCACATGAGTTAAACCCTAGGTCTTGCTGACATTGAGTCTAGCTCTTTCAGCATTACTGCAGCTTTCTTCTCTAAATTTTTTTGTGTTGCATGTTTTAAATGTCGCATCCATAGATGAACTTTTGAGGGCATTCCACTTATCATTCCCTTCAACGAATTTAGAATCACAAAAAATTAGAGCAGAAAGGGTCCTTCCAAGATTACTTCCTTTTACAGATGAGAAAACCCTGGTTCAAAGAGGATAAAGTTTGCCCCCTTGTATAGAGCTAGTTTGTGATGTATGATTGCAACCTATTCTAATGTCAATTTTTGTTTGATATTTAAAAGGCCACCATGAGGCAGGCTCACGCTCTGCCATGGGGTTAACATGACATTTACGGCTATAGTTGGCAAAATTGTGATATAGGCAAATCTGCCATCCCCTACCTCAGGTTTCACACCCCATTTTCCCCAAATGTTCTGCCCAGGGATGCCTACAGTCCTGCTTCTAAAAGTAACCTTCCAAGTTCTATAACTTTCTGATCTATTATAAAACTTCTCTGTTCTCTGTTCCATTTCTTTAGGTCCATCTGTTCTAATGATATGTATCTATAGATGTATGTGTGTTTCTATGCATATAGATGTATATACAAATATGTGTGTATATATACAGGTGTATATGAGAGAGAAAGACAGAGAAAGAGAAAGAGAAGGAGAGACAGAGACAGAGAATCAGAGAGAGAGAAATAGATAGAGACAGAAGGGGATGGGAAGGGAGGAAGGGAGATGGAGAGGGAGAGGAGGGGACAGAAATAAGGGGAGGAAGAGAGAGGAAGGAAGGAAGAGGGAAGGAGGGAGGAAGAGGGAGAGAAAGAGGAAGAGGGAGGGAGGGAGAGGGAGGAAGGAAGGGGAAAAAAGGGAGGGAGAGAGGGAAAGAGAGAGAGGGAGGAAAGAAAAGAGAGCTTATGTTCTAGTGGAAGGAAGAAAACTACAAGAATGTGGAGAAGCATGGAGAATGAGGAAAGAAGCCAGGAGCAAAGTGAATATGGGCCAGGTCACTCGGGATATGGTGACCAGGCTAGGTGCTCACTAACAAAAGAAGCAAATTAACTAAACTCAAATCCTGCCCCTTTTCAAGGTCTCCCTATCCTTCTGTCTTTAGTGCTCTCTACCTCTTAAAATTACTTTGCTTTTACCTATTCATGGATATATTCCCCAGATAAGCTCCTTGAGGACAATGTCTATTTCCTTTCTGTCTTTGTATCCCTACCACTCAGCATAATTCCTGATACAGATGAGTTATTTAATATATTTATTCTCTATATTAGATTCCTTACTATCTCAAGGAAGAGGGAGGGGAGAGAGGGATAGAATTTGGAATTCTAAATTAAAAAGAAAACCCAATGAATGTTAAAAATTGTTTTTATGTGTAATTGTTGAAAAAAATTAAAATAATAACACTTGTTGAATTGAATGAATTAATTCATAATAAGGCATTCATGAATGACAATACCTTAATGTATTATCTCTCCTGAAACATATATTTACATTCTGACAGGGGCCTTCAATGACCTAACTCAAAGGAATGAATAATTGCAGAAACTGCAGGATTTATGGCAATGCCATTGAAGGACATGTTTAGACAGAGGGGCGTTTGAATGCTTTTCATACTATATTATATAGGCATTATTAATTATAAAAATAATATCTACATTGGTGGAAGAAGCTTGCTCATGGCATTCTCTATACCAATGAAATCAGACATATAGAGAAAAGTATAATAATATCCTAGCTCTGGAGCTAGAAGGGACCTCAGAGACCAACAACCTCATTTTACAGATAAGGAAACTAAGCGTCCAGGAAGTAAAGTGAATGATCCAAGATTTAGTAAATATCAAAGTCAGGATTTGAACCCCTGATTTTAGAGGCAATACTTTACATTTGCTAATGTTTCACAATTTATAGCATTGATTAGCACAACAGTCCAAAAATGTACTCAGAATAGGAAGGATTCTCAATTTTTTTTTTAAGTAAACAATGAAACCAAGACTCAAAGAAATGAAGTGACTTGCCCAGTATCATTCAGCTAGCTAATGGTAAATTCAGAATTAAAACCCTGGTCTTTTGACTCTCATTCTAGTGTTCTTCCCATTTTACCACAATGCCTCAGTGGTCCCAATTAAGAAGTTTAATTGAAAATATAGCTTAAATGTTGGTTAAAGGACTCTACCTGATCTTAGAACTGATTAATTTAATTGGTGGGCATGTGAGACCAGGTTATGAAGCGGGTGCATTCTGAAGTCAGCTTTTTGTCCTTATAAAGTTAATTGATCAGCAGATATGGCTTCCATCAGATAACAAATGAAAGGCATCTCTAATAGTATACCCTGTTTCCAAGACCCTGAATCCCAATAGTCAATACATAGAGCATGATCTTTTGGAAGCTATTTGAAGGTTTTTATAAGACATTTTATCTAAATTACAGGAATTATTAACCTGAAGTCTATTAATTTGAGATATATATATATATGTATATATATATATATAGACAGAGATATCTCTACAGATATATGGACATATCTTCATATCTATCTATGTATCTATATGTGTATGTATCTATCTACCTGCTCATCTATCTATCCATCTGTCCATGTATCTATTTATCACATATACACAATATATAAAACAAATTAATAGATCCCAGAGTAAGAATCCCTGTAAAACACACACACACACACACACACACAGATTCTATCAGGATGAAAAGGCTCTGAGTATAGGTCTGATGCACTATGTGTCCTTTGTCTGAGGACCCTCAGATAGTCAGATCCCTTGGTGATGAATTTTTTTCTACCACAGCAATTCATGAAACCACTAATTAAGATGTGGAGGAAGAACCCACATTGATCAAATCATTTTTTAAAAAGAATTTATGTAATGAACTCCAGCTCATCCCCTTTTAAGGGAGAATGGATTAAAGTGAGCAGTTCTAAGTAAGCTCATAAGACCATGAGTACAGGTGGAATGCATGCCATGTGGCTTTTATTAATTTTCCAGCAGTCTATTTCAGCCCCATTTGGTGTCTGCTATATTCATTATTTCAAAGGAAAATGACAGCTTATGGATAAGTTGCCCAGGATTTCATGGATGTTCATCCTTAATGTGAAACTTCTGAAGTCCTTCTGAAAAATTAGTTTCCCACAGAAACTCTCATATCTTTATTTAAAAGGTGAGCTCTTGCCAAGAAAGGCAAGATTTGCCTTTAAGAAAAGGTAGGGATGGAGCTTAGACAAGCATTTTCCTGGGTTGCTTTAATACTTTGAGGAATTGAGATTTCATCTGGGATAGGAGGAATGGCACTATAGTGTAGGGATTGAGCTCTGGTGCCAGAGTCCACCATGACTGTGAGTCTACTAACTGTAGACACTTATCAGCTTTTTGACCATGGCCAAACCTCTTAATTTCTCTTAGACTATTTTCTTTAGACCTAGGATGAGCTTAATTTTATCTCATAGTATTGTTGTGAGAACCTAATGGGATAATATGTATAAAGAACTTTGCAAACCATAAAGTGTCACCTATTACTATTACTGACATTGATATAGATCACAACCCCTCCATGACTTCCTTAGTAGATGGTGTTCATGACTTGTTATAGATGAAAACATTTATTACTTAGTGGCTCTCTCTCCAGTGATAAGTCTCTCTGAACCTAGGGGGGCTGGTTTTCAGATGACAGACACAGAGTCTGTTGCCAGGTTTGCCCTTGGAGCTTTGCCAACTTGGCAGGGCCTGCCAGAGCTTGTGCTCCATTGACATAGATTTTTAAAACCTGAGGTCATCTCCGTGCCATGATGAGGCATGGAGGAAGATATTAGTGAGGGCAATATCTGTCTTATTTGCTTTATCTGTATGTCTACCACTTAGCACAGTACCTGGCACATGGTAAACAATAAATGCTTCATCTACCTACCTACCTACCTACCTACCTACCTACCTACCTACCTACCTACCTACCTACCTATCTACCTATCTGTCTATCCATCCATCCATTCATCTATTTGTCTGCCTGTTTGTTTGTCCATTTGTCTATCTGTCTATCCATCCCCCATCTGTCTTTCTATTGATTTGTCTTCTTGTCTGTTTCTCTCTCTGTCCATCTATTTGTTTGCCCACCCATCTATCTCTCAGTCTACTGATTTGTCCTGTCTATCTGTCTCTGTCAATTAATCTATCTGGCTGTCTATCTATCTCTGTCTATCCAGTTATATAATGATCTGTCCTTCTGTCTATCTATATCTGTATGTCTGTCCATCATTCATCCATCTGTTTATCTACTGATCTGTCCTTCTGTCTATTTGTCTGTCCATCCATATGTCCATCTATTCAGCTAGCTGTTTATTGATCTCTCTATCTATTATCTATTATTTGTCATCTATTTGTCAGACTTGTGGATTTAGCAATTATCTATTAATCATTTATCTGCTTATTTATCTATTACTTATCTTTATCATCTATCTACTTTTCTGTGATCCACCTATTTGTCCATTATCTAGCATCTATGTGTTGCTCCTCTGTCTCTCCGTATGTCTGTCTTCCTGTCTGCCTGCTCTGTGCTGTGAATGATTATTTCAGGACCGTTATGAAATGGCTAGCTAAACCACAGTTTTTGTTGTTGCTTAATGTGCTACTCACTAGCCAACTGAAACAGTGTATTACTGTCATATTTTTCATCCCCCTCCAATAAACATGAGCTACTATAGAAGCTGCCAAAGTTATTTTCCCTTCTGTCACGGGTGCTAAACCCCTCTAGGACCATACGGGGTTCTTCAGAGCTCTGTGGGTGGTCCTTGAATCAAACATGAAGATAACAGTTATTAGGTAGTTTATTGATGCTGTGATTAAAAGTGATATTCTATTCTTTCAAAGACTTGAAATTATATCATAGCATAGAAACACAGACACACACAGACACACAAAAGGTCTCTAAACTAATAGACAGCAATAGAGAAAAATTTCTACTTTGATTACAGTTGGTTTTTAAATATAACTGCAATATTTTGATGAAAATAATGAGGTTATCTAGCTTCATCATACTTTACCAATCTGTTGCTTATAATGCATAATTTTTCCCTCCTGGGTTCAGTATTGTTAGTCATCTCATATTCTCATTGGGAATCTGTGGGTTTTTGCCATTTCTTTTATTTCCTCATTTAATCATTCTTCCCTTCTGCTAAACCAACTGAACCTAATCTTGGTCCCTTTTCCTTTCCCAACTTTATGACTTTTTTCAGGTCAGCATCACCAAACTAGCCATTTACTAGATGGCATATAGAGCACTGGATCTGGAACCTCTAGTTCAAATCCAGCCTCAGACACTTGTATTAGCTGTGTCACTCTGGGCAAGCCACTCAACTCTGTTTGCTTTAGTTTCCCCATCTGTAAAATGAGCTGGAAAAGGAAATAGAAAACCATTCCTGTTTCTTTGCTAAGAAAACCCCAAATGAGATCACAAAAAGTTAAACACAACTAAAAAATAACTTAACAGCACCACCGTAAGGAAGCCCATGAAAGTATGGCTCTCCACTCATGTAGGAATTTAGTTAATGGAGTATTCTATCTATATTAAGCTTAGAATCCAATGATTTGACCTAAAGTTATGACAATATCTCAGTTTGTATAGAGGACTCCTGTGTTTTTCCAGCCAGTAATATACTTCCCCTACCACCTGGTAATTCAGAACTTTTTTCAAGTTAATGTCCTTTAAGGAAGCTGACCTTGATCCAGTAGTTTAAATAAAGATTCCTTTTTTTCCTAAACATCCAACTAAAGCAGAGGTTTTTAATCATTCTTTTATTATCATAGATCCAATGGTGTGCTCATAAATGTCTAAAAACTGTCAGTGGTTGAGGTGGGGGAGTGTACCCGTGACAGGCTTTTAAGTTTAATATATATTTCTTACATTTTCTCTATAACTTTATTAAATCTAAAATATGAACAAAAAAGAACCAAACTCTGATTTGTATTATTTGCAGATTTCTGAGATATAAATACTTACACTGAAAATTTAACAATTGGGATTTAGTTCTAGCTGGCTCCTGCAACCTTCCTATATGAACTCCTCTGGCAATCTGATGAAACCTGTGGACCTCTTTTCAGAATAATGTTTTTAAATGCATAAAATAAAAAGCAAAGGGTTATAAAGTAAACTAATTAAATTGAAATAATGATGTAACTTTTTTCTCACCCAAGTTCAAGAATTTCCACTATCTATTCCTAAGTCCCTTAGGGAGAAAAGTCCATGGATCATGAGGTGAGAAGCTTTGATCTAAAGGAAATATCCAGCCACATGAAGTCAGCATTTAACAATAATGCATGCATGTACACGTTTGGGCCGCAAACAGAGACTGAGAAGGCCTCCATTTATGTGGTGTGATATCAGGGGCACTCCCAGCTCTCCCAAACATCTTCTCAACCTGTATCCTTCCCCCCCTCATAACTTATACTTTATTTTTTTTTCAGGGAGTATGGATGCACCAGAGGAAAGAAAAATTTTCAAATATCCACACTAGTTTCTAATTAATTTTCATGTCGTTAAGAGTATATCTCTTTCTTCCCAAAAAAATTATGCCCTAGCTTAGAAGTCAGGAAGAAAAAAGCAATAGTCTAAGGCCTTTGCTAGATGGAACAATTAGAGCGACTTGGACCATGGGGTCAGGGAGGCATATGGTTATGTGATTTTTTTTAATACAAATGTCAAAAGCATTGTCACTCTATGTCTTCACATCTCTTTTGCCTGAGGAATTGAACGAGTCCTGAATTTAATTTCTTTCTACCCTTAGTGAATTGAATATAAAGAATGATCCTGTATCCTTATGTCTGAAATTCCAGAGCTGGAGATTGTTTCAGTCTTCTCCCTTGACCAGCTTTCTCCTAAATTCTCCTCCCTTAGCTTCAGCGACATCCCAATCTCCTGGTTTCCCTTTTCTCTAACCACTCTTTTACTTTTGACCATCTTTCTAATCTCTTCGTGTGGATTTGCCTTTAACTCTCCTTTCTTCTTCCTCTTGGCAATGTTATTTGCTCTCTAGATTCCACTGAGAAGATGATTCTTCAAAACTCTGATTGTATTCAATAAGACAGATTTTGGAATGAAAAGATCTCTGTTAAATCTACTCAATCAATCAATACACATTTAGCAAATGCTTACTCTATACCAAGCACTGTGTTAAAAGAGATGTTGGATTTCCCCTCCCTGGATCTCTTCAAACCTAGATTTAATGACCTCAAAAATGTTGCAGTGGGATTTCTTTCTAATATTGGCTCAATTGAGGTTCTTTCTAATGCTACATTCTGTGCTCCAACACTATTGTGTGATATAATCCTGCTATTCATTATTTGTGTGTGTTCAGCCATTTTTTATTTGTGTCCAACTCTTTGTGAGTTAATTTGAGATTTTTTTGGGCAAAGATACTAGAGTAGTTCTGCCCTTTCCTTCACCAGCTCATTTTATAGATGGGAAAACTGTGGCAAATGGGGTTAAGTGACTTGACTGGGATCACATAGCTCATTAGTATCTAAGGCCAGATTTGAATTCAGGAAGATGAAGTTTCAGATTCCAGGTCTGGCACTCTATCCATTGTGCCATCCAGCTGTTCTGTTATCTCTGAGCCAATTATTTAACCCTTCATGGACTTCAGACCCTTATTCTTTAAAGTGAGAAGACTGGATTAGATATCTATGATCACTTCCAGATCTAAATTTGTGATCCTATGACCTTTATCTTTAACTGTCTATGGTACATCTCTATGAAAAGTCCCACTACCACTGCAGACTTAGCATGTGGGTTGGGAGTTTATAAGCTCTTTTTAATTTTTTTTTTAAATTTTACTTTATTAAAGCTTTATATTTGCAAAACATATGTATGTGTAATTTTTCAGCATTGACCCTTGGCAAAGCTTTCTGTTACAAATTTTTCCCCCCTAGTCCCCACCCCTTCCCTAGATGGCAGGAAGTCTACTACATATTAATTATGTATAAGCTCTTTTTTAGGAGGCAGATTTTGGTTGGGGGGAAGCTAAGTGGGAAAGAAAGGGAAGGAAGAAGAAGGGAATTATATATGCATAATATACATATGTTTATATACACAATGCATGAATTATCAGTTTTAAAAATCTATAATAAATGAAGCTAACATTAAAAACTATGTTGAACATATGATGCTTCTTTGATAATTCAGAAACCACTTTAGGATCTTAAAGTCCCTTTAGATCACCATCATGAACATCAATGATTATTGTGCTGGAGAGATACAGACATAGCATCTTGGATATTTCCATTTGATAGACAGACAAGTCCAAAGTAATGTGTATATAATAAATAAGAATACATATATCAACTTCTCCACATATATACAGATATAATTTAGAGAAATATATAGCATATAAATAAATGAATAATGAAATGTGTAGGAATAATTAAATGTGTATGTTAATATCTGTTTTGTATCTAAACATAGATGCATTTAAATAATACATGTTTATTCATCCATTTGGTAAAACTGGGGAGACTTTTGATGGAATGTGCTTGCGTATGTGTTTGGGGGGGGGAGGTAAAGATTCTTGTCATTTTGTCTTCTTGTCACTTGCCTTTACTTTTAGATCCTAAGGTAATAGACCTAAAAGAGACCATTTAATTCAATCCAGAAAATTGAGGCCTTGGGATTTGCCCTAGACCATGTGAGTAAATATCAGAGATGGTATGTGAATCTAATTGTTCTATCAAATGTATTACATACTGGATATGCTCAGTAAATATTAAAATCTAAGTTAAGCAATGGAAGAGAAAGCCACTCAGTCCAAATCTTGGCCTCCAGAGATTTCAGTTCAGTATATAAGGCATGATTCACTGAGGTGAGAAGAAGTCACTAATGGGGCTTGAACTGAGATTTCCATTCCCCTGATGCTAATACTCTTCCACGGAGCCGAAAGAGCAACTAAAAATTCAGCAGACAGCCTGCTGTACTAATTCAACCCTGTTTTTTAAATACACATTTCCTACTGTGTTAGTACATTATCAGGCTGACCTGTTAATTAGTCCTCCGGTCCTGGTAAGTCCTTTTTACTTACAAGTTAGATTCTCTATTAGTGCTCACATAATAACAGTCATTCAGTACTGCCTATTATGTTTGCAGTGGAAGGAAAGGTACATAACTTTATACTCTTTTTTTTTTGAGAGAGAGAATTTGAAAAAAAAAAACACAACGTACCATGAAGAAGAACAAATATAAAGACTGTGGCTCTGGGTGCCTGCTTTGGGCTGTATCTTGGAAAACTTGATTAGGTCCAGTGGATGAGTGACTTTCTGTCATGCAATGACTGTAAAAAGTTTTTTCTTCTGCTAAAGCATCTCTCCAGGGACTTGTTGGCAGAGTGGAGTCTCTCAGCAATAATACATTTCGAAGTTATTATGCGAGCGAAGGAGAAACACTGGGATTTGAGAGAGCATTTTTATGACAGGCCAAAGTGCTAAAAACTAACTAAACTTGTGCAATCTCCAGACACAATCGACATTTCCAAGCTGGCTGAAATTTGGTTGACTACAGAATGACTTGCTTCCTTGGGTTATATCCCAAGATAAAGGTAATAAATGATGCACTTTCGTGACCAAGGACTGGTCCAGAAGGGACAAAGTGTTCCTTTCCAAGGAACCTGTGGCCTCTCTGCTTGTATTTAAATTTTTTTTTTGCCTTATAAACTCTTCACTGACACATCATTAGAACTATGGTTTCTTTTGGGTCACAGTTAATCTTCCAAATCAGCAATTCAATATTGTTGTGATAGAGGGAATATCAGGCCTAGTGGGTATTATTCTACTATAGAGAAGTAAGGCCATAATAGTTTTAGAAGGAACAGAGCAGTCATAGTAGATCTACCTCAGTGGTACTGGGAAGTAGCCTATGAGGAAGGGAAATGTATTTGGAAATTCTTAGGGACATAGTAGAGTTAATTCAACAAGTTCCAATGCTTAAGTTCCAGAGAGTTTAACTATGGCAGAGCAAGGTTGTAATATGGGGCAGTCATGGTAACTAGGTGACCTTGGCTAAATAATTTAAACTTTCTAGGACTCAGTTTCTTCATCTGTAAAAAAAGAGGTCAGAAAAAGTGACTTCTATGGTCTGTAATCAAGCCTAACAATCTATACATCTATATACACATAAATTATGACTCTTTATATTTCAAATGACCTTGTATCCTGATCACTCCTCTATTATCAGCCATTGTAGAGGGTTTAATAATTGTTAACTAAATCTTGACTGGGGCTAATTAATTATCCATCCTGGATTACTTGTGGTACCCCACCAATGAGTTGCTGAAAATCCACCAAAAAAAATGAACTGGCCAATGCGTTGAGGTTCAGGAGTTTGGGGAGAGATCAAGAGGAAAGCTGTTAAGAAAAATCTTGATATTTCTGGTTGGTCTCCTCGATGTAGGCAAAACACTTAAGATGGGATTTCAATTAGCAATGTCATCAATGACATTGTGCATTGAACCTTGTCTGAGGCACTTTCTGTGATGTAAAAAAAATACTGTGATCTAATGAATGAGAACAAGATGTTTCCACCACCACCCAGGGAGGTGATTAAATGGCCATCATCAATAGGGTATGCACGTGCATGGAGCTGAGCAGCATCCCTGGCTGCCTCTTGAGTGATCACCCTGCAGAGTGGTTAAAATACATTTATTTCCTCCTGCTCACTTCTAAATTGGATCTATTACTTGGTCATGTATCAGTATCTTCACCTAAACAGCTTCAATAGTGTATCTCTATCCTTGTCAGAGGACAGGACAATGGTCTGTTAGAGCTGAGAATTCTGGGAATTGCATTTTCAATTAGATTCTATCCTTGAGCTTGGCCACTGACTTCTTCTATGGCCCTGAGAAAGTCACTTCAAGGCTCTATTTCTCTAATTATGTGTCTGCTAAACGGATAGAATACCAATGGATATAAAGCCTAAGGCAGAGTACATACACATTATATCATTATTAATAATAGCCACGGCCAATTAAGCATCGTCAAGAGTTACTGAGCAAGTGGGTTTAGCTATTGGGAAGAAGGTTGGCTGGGGAGGTCCCAAGGACAGTTGTCCTAGCAAACCACTGCCAAATCAGGAAATGGATAAGGATATTGCTCACATATTTTGTGTAAGGTAAAAAGATATTAATTTTTAGCCAATGACAAACCAGCTTACTTTGCTTCCCTATCTAAATGGAGCAATTAGCACAGAATGAAAGAAAAGATTTATTATCAGCAGTCAGTCACCTGTTTTCTATTATTTCCTCATGATCAGTAGGATAGTTACTTTTTTACTTTCATCAAACAACAGTGCCCTCATGGTAATGGTAAAGCAAATAGTACTTTCTTAGTGGTCACATTTTTCATTGAAAATGAAATCTTGAATCAGCACAACTGTGTGTAGGGAAGAGCCTTTAAGGCTAGGAAATGGATTCAAAGTTAAGAAAAAAGTGCTCTCTCGATTTAAAAGAGGAGTTTCTCCCACGTCTATGTATAGAAGGCTGTAACAATTGTAATGGTTTCTCTATTGAAAATTGAAGTATTTGGAAGACCACTTAAGTGACAGAGTCAGGTTGATGCTTTGCATCAGCTCAGAGTCCTGTATTTTGTTTTGGTGTGGATGCAACAGGAACATAGAAATAGTCCATGACCTCTGAAAAATCATGAGTAACAGGTGATGTCCTGTACACTGACCAAGTGCTGTGTTGATATACATAAAAGGTAAGTGGGTTGATTTTTTCTTTAAAAAGAAAATGTTGATATCTTCTATTTTTATATTACCTGCATTTCTGAATGTCTTTTACTCTCCAGTCCAGCTAACTTTTGTAACAAAGCATAAATAAGAAAGAGGAAAAAAAATGTTCAGTAAAACCAATGGATACATCAACTGTGCCTGATAATAATTGCAGTATTCTACAGCCATAATTCCTCTCTTCTGCAGAGAAAGGAGGGAACTGAATTTTCTTAACTGTTCTTCATTGTCAAGTTTGGATAATATAATCACTTAGCATTCAGCATTTTTTGCTGTCACTGTTATAATCATTTTGCATATTGCTTTCTTGGTTTGATTTGCTTTACTTCGCATCAGTTCACTTAAGTATTCTTGCTCCTCTGGAATTTTGCATTTGTCATTTTTTATACTTCAGTAATACTTTTATTAAATTCACACACCATAATTTGTTAGCCAATCTATAGGCTTTTCCCAGTTCTTTGTTAACACAAAAGTACTGCTATGAATAATTTGGTATTTATGGGAACTTTTTGTCTTTGAATTTCATGGAGGAGAACAATTGGGTCAAAGGATATGGGTATTTTAGTTGCTTTTTAAAAATTATTCTGAATTACATTCTACAATGGTTGAACCAATTCACAGTTCCCACTAATCATTTATTAGCATGCCTGTCTTCACACAGCCCTTCCAACATTGAATTTCAAAATTTTTGCTATCTTTGCCAGTTTTCTAAGTGTGAAATAGTATTTGACGCAGTCTTTCATACGGTTGTAGATGGTTTGCAATCCATCTTTTTGAGAACTATGATATTCATATCTGCTGACAACTCATCCACTGGGGAATAGTCTTGATCTTATGTATCTGTATTCATTTCCTATGTGTCTTGGATATTCAATTCTTATCTGAGACATTTGATGGGAATTTTTTTTTCTTCATTGAGGGTGGATTCTTAAAGACAAGAGGGAAAGATAGCATATGAAAGTATAATTAAGATGGATTAAAAACAAATCTGAATGATCACAATAAGAAATAGTCATGGGCCATGACAATGGGCCAATGTCAACCTTGAAGGAAATCTGTAATGGAGTATTCCAAGGGCTGTGTTCTTGTTGAGACTTGGCTTGGATAAAAGCAAAGATGGAGTCTTAGGAAGGACATCCCTCAGGCCAATCCAGTGGTTCAAGTTTGGGATTAGAACACCATGACACATTTGTGGGCCATGACATATTTAATAATAGAAGGTATTCAAACATAAGAAAGACCAATAAGAATATATTGATTCAGATGAATATGGCTTCCTTCTGCCTTCACATTTATAATGGTGAAAAGACTCAATGAGAAAAATATGTTGCCTTGCACAGAAATGGGAATTCCATCAAGTCTAAGGAATCCTGATATTTCATAAGCTGTTTCACTTTTGGTTTTTAGTTCACTCATAGAATGAAGGTGTTGAATGAACCAATATATAATCTAGTGGTCTTAGTCTTATGTATCTGTATTCATTTCCTATATTCAACACTTAACTGAAATATTTAATGGGGAATTTTTTCCCAGTTGAGGATAGATTTCTTAAACTATCAACAAGAGGACTTTTCTTTATGGTCCCTTCTAGTTCCAAATTCTGGGATTATTTTAGAAGCATTTGCCTTTTAAGAGAAGATTCCCATAGAGAAAATAGCTGCTTATCATAAATCATTTATAATGGATTTTCAGGTATTAGTGAGAAGTGTATTTCTGTGGTAGAAGGGGCCTTCTCCTCTCCCTTCAAATCATGCAATATGGTAGACCTATATTTCCAGGTAGACCAAACTGTTACTTAGATTTAAAATAGTGATTTGCATTTGCAAAGATTTTTTTTTGTTCCTGTGTTCTATAACTTTCCTTTAGCAAGCTTTTGCCAGAAATTTTGTGTCATTTTTATCCTTGCCTTCCTCTTCATTTCACTGCTTTTCCTCGTTTTCCTGTGGAAAGAAGCTAGTCTCTCCCATTCCAAAGCTCATCTGTTTCCATAATTAGCACATGCTTCTGAAAAGAAGTTGGTCAGTCTTTTATTTGCCCAGAAAGTTGGAAACTCCTGAGATACTGTTTTTTTTTTATGAGGAAGTTAATGAAAATTAAGATATTTCTGAATTTTAGAACAGCTGTAAAACTGCTAAAAACATAGTCTATGTCCTTGGGGACAATTCAGTTAATACAAATTTATTCTGTGGATCGAAGACTTGAAATTCAATCTCCTAATGGGGAAGAAGTTAGGGATTGGGAGCTTATATATATATTGGTTATCTAAATCTCCTTCTGTCTCACTATCTGCTTCTTTCCCCTTTATTCTTCTTAAACCACAACCCAGAATAAATTTATCTTTTAAGGACCTTTTTCCTTAAATATTTTTTGAGCTAGCACATTGAAGAAGGTAGAAAACTGCCCAAGTGTATCATAATAGGAAATATGAATCCATCCCAACCAAAACCTTCTTATGTTATCTAGATAAAGGTAATGGAAATTATTCTATTCTGCATTGTTTCAAACCAGGCAGGCCAAATTCATGTTCTGTGTAACTGTTTGATGGAATTCTCCCAGAAGAAGGCTCACAGCTTCAGAGTTTCTCCCATGAGTGACATTGGAAAAGAATCTGGGCTTGGCTTCTGATCAAAATGGCAATTCAGCTTGTAGCTACTAAAATATGCTCCTGCAAGAGACTTCCTGCCTGAGCCGGTGGACCATATGAGATCATGAACTATGTGCTGTAAGTCTGCTTAGCTGGACTGTATTTACTTAGACTTCCTGAATTGTGTGTGAGTAATAAACCTGGTTAACAACCTTACCTTCCCACTCTTGCCAATCTAGAAGAAATAAAAATATAGTAGGTTGGACAATCACCAAGCAAAGAAAACTTTCTAAATTTTTACCCATTTTATTGAGCTATTTGAAATCAAGAGTGGATTAAGAAAGGATGTATACACACCTTGGTCATAAGTCCTGGTTCAATAAGGCCACATGATGTATAGCTAAAGGTAAATCTCTGAGAAATTGGAGGCAGATGAGGTCCATGGAAATTCAACTGAATGTAAACAGGGATTGAAAAAACATGATGTTTTGGGATCTCTCTGTGTGTGCATGTGTATGTGTGTGTTACACAGAACATAATTTGGACTGCCTGATTTGAAACAATGTGTATGGAAGAGGGAGGGAATTAAAAGGAGAGGGAGAAAAAATAAAGAGAGAAGTGAAAGAGAAGGGGACAGAGAGAGGAAAGAGTAAAAGAGGAGAGAAGAAAACAGGAGAGAAAGGAGACAAAGAAGAAAGAGACAGACAGAAGAAAAAGAGGATCTGTGGTTTGTTTAAAGGCAAAGAGACATGCAGGGAGAGATTTAATAGCTGTTTAACTATTTGCAAACAAACCATAAAATCATATTGACCAAAGACCCACTGAGCATTCCCCATTTCTGAACGACTTCAAGAACAGCCATTTCCCAACTGGAGGATTTATTAGCAAAGAATCACTCATTGCACTCATCAAAGAGCTTGGGAAGCGATTTTTAAGTGTACTATGCAGGCCAGACCTGATTAATATACTTATTTAAACCCCTCTGACAATTACACAGCCTTCTGGGATTTTTGCCACAAAACCTTGGATGTTCAGTGCTCTGCCTCTTGTAGTCTCTTAGCCACTTGCCCAAGGTGTAACTAGTGGTTTTCTAGGGGACAACGTCACGTCCCTCCTGTTAACACAGACAACCTCCAAATGTATGAGAAATACAGTTTGCAGATAGGAGAGTGGGGGGAAACAATCCATTTCTATTTCCTTGACTGTAGGAAAGTTTCTGACACAGTTGGAGCTGCACAAAATTGCATCTGAAATAGTTTATGAGCAGGATTTTGTTGATTCAGTCATAAAAAAGTGACTTACAGCCTGTTTGTTGAGGAATGTTCTCTCTGCCCTTCCTTTTTATGTACTTAGTACAGATATATGAAGAAATAAGCATATAGAAATATGTATTCAGGAATGTATTTCTTTATGTTTGATCTCAGCCACTCTAAAATCAAGATATTTGGAGTCCTTGTGCATAATCCTGGTCATCTTTAGGGTTCTGTGTCATAGAACTGAGGAGTTATATCTAGTAAAGTCTAATTTCACCATTTTAAATGAATTTACCTGAAGAATTAGCTTCGGCTGAAGATGTGTGACCTAAGGAAACTGAGGTTGAAGTGTGTATTTATTTGTTAATTCAACAAACATTTATTGAGTGTTTGCTACAATATGTAGCAAGGAATCATGCCAGGGCAGTTTAAGGAATACCAGCATAGATGAGGCATTGTCTTTGACCTTAAGGAATTTACAATCCTACAGGAAAGATGACATGTCTGAGGTAAGGTATCTTATCTCAAGTAAGTGCTATCTGATTTCAGAGGAAGAAGGGATTGTGATGACCAAGGAAGAGGTGGTACTTGATTCAAAATAATTTTAAGACTATCTATTTAATGATTTATTTTGGTGAAAATTGTATGCCTAGTATGTTACATTTTGCTCTAGGTAGTTTGCTTTTCTTTTCATGTATATGACAAATCCAATCTGTATTTTTCAAAGTCAAACCTTTAAAAAATTCTTTCTGGTCTTCCTTCTGTTCACTTTTGTATATTAAAAAAATCCTCTATAATCCTATTTTATTTCTTCCATTCTATTTTGAAAACCCCAACCCTAGCTTTCCTCTTTCTCCCAACCTCCTTCAGGATGAAAAAAAGAAAATCTAATTCACAATTCTACTACCAAGTACATAAGTATGCATATTTTACTACCGCCCCTTCAACAATGATCACTTTTGTCTCCCTCCCTCCCTTCCTCCTTCCTCTCTCTCTCTCTTTTTCCCTTCCTCCTTCCCACCTCTTTCCCTTTCTTTCTCCCTCCCTTTCTTTCTCCCTCCCTTCCTTCCTTCCTTCCTTCCTTCCTTCCTTCCTTCCTTCCTTCCTTCCTCCCTTCCTTCCTTCCTTCCTCCCTTCCT
>JAJPUD010000891.1:506901-541839 GCA_023553655.1 Myrmecobius fasciatus
CCTTCCTTCCTTCCTTCCTCCCTTCCTTCCTTCCTTCCTCCCTTCCTCCCTCCCTCCCTTCCTCCCTCCCTCCCTTCCCTTTCTTCCTTTCTTTCTTCCTTGACTTGCCTATATTTCATATGTCATTGATGGGACTTGACCCCAGGTCTTTCAGTTTTGACACTGATACTGTCTCCACTACCTCTCATAATTGTAGCCAAAGAGATAATGATGGTCAATTGTATTACCTGTAATTAAATTTCTTTTTTTCCTCAATTGTATTTTGTTTTTTTTCAAATTCATATAAAGATAGTTTTCAACATTCATTTTTGTAAAACTTTGTGTTCCAAATTTTTCTCCTTCCTCTCTCCTCAAAGCTAACAAACAATTTGATATAGGTTAAACATGTGCAATTCTTGTCATATGTAAGAAAATCAGACTAAAAAGGAAAAAAAGAAGTCAAGTGAAAAGCAAAAGCAAAACAAAACAAAACACAAAAGAGGCTGAAAATAGTATGCTTTTGATCCACTTTTGGTCTCCATAGTTCTTTCTCTAGATGTGTATGACATTTTTCACCCCAAGTTTATTGGAATTGTCTTAAATCGTCACATTGTTGAGAATGGCCAAGTCCATCACAGTTGATCATCACTTAATCTTGCTGTTACTGTGTACAATGTTCTCCTGGTTCTGCTCCTTTTACTCAGCATCAGTTCATGTAAGTCTTTCCAGGTTTTTCTGAAATCATTCTGCTGATCATTTCTTATAAAATAATAATATTACATTAATATACCATAACTTATACAGCCATTCCCCAATTGATGGACATTCATTCAACTTCCAGTTCTTTGCCATTACAAAAGAACTGCTACAAACACTTTTGCACATCTGGGTTCTTTTTCATCTTTTATGGTCTCTTTGAGATTCAGACCCAGTAGTGACACTGCTGCATCAAAGTTCTATAGTCTTTGGATATAATTCCAAGTTATTCTCCAGAATGGTTGGATCAGTTCATAAGTCCTCCAATAATGCATTAGTGTCCCAGTTTTTCCACTCCAACATTTGTCATAATCTTTTCTTGTCATCTTAGCCAGTCTAAGAGGTGTGAAGTGGTACCTCAGAGGTGTCTTAATTTGCATTTCTCTGATCAGTAGTGATTTAGAGTATTTTTTCACAAGACTATACATGGCTTTAATTCCTTCATCTGAAAATTGTCTGTTCTTATCCTTTAACCATTTATCCACTGAGGAATGACTTGTATGTAATTAAATTTTTTTGCTAGAGGCTTAGGAAAATCTGTGACTCAGAGTGTTTAATAGTATAATAAGGGAAAAAGCATTATCTACTTATAAAATATGGGTGTTGATGCTACCCAAAGCTCCATACCTGTTTGGATGAGTCATCAATTTGAGTATAACATCACAAAGCAAGAGATTTCATAGAAATTTGGAGTAGTTCCTTATTTATCTCAAGAGCCTTCAATATTTATGCATTTGTTCTTGTTCAGTAATTTTTTTTCAGGAGTGTTCTACTTTTTGTGACACCATTTGGGGTTTTCTTGATAAAGATAATGGGGTGATTTATCATTCCTTCCTTCAGATCATTTTGCAGATGAGGAAACTGAGGCAAATGGGGTTGTGACTTGTACAGGGTCCCACAGCTAATAAGTGTCTGAGTCCAGATTTGAACTCAAAAGAATAGGAGTCTTCTTGACTCTCAGCCTGGCATTCTATCCACTATACTAGCCAACCATTTGAGCCTTATTAGAGTAGTAAGTTGTCTCTGAGATACCACTACACACCTCTTAGATTGACTAAGATGACAGGAAAAGATAATGACAAATGTTGGAGGGGATGTGGGAAAACTGGGACACTAATGCATTGTTGGTGGAATTATGAACGGATCCAGCCATTCTGGAGAGCAATTTGGAGAATTATCAAACTGCATACCCTTTGATCTAGCAGCATTTCTACTGGGCTTATATTCCAGAGAGATCTTAAAGGAAAGAAAGGGACCCACATGTGCAAGAATGTTTGTGGCAGCCCTTTTTGTAGTAGCAAGAAACTGGAAACTGAATGGATGCCCATCAATTGGAGAATGGCTGAATAAATTATGGTATATGAGTGTCATGGAATATTATTGTTCTGTGAGAAACAACCAGCAGGATGATTTCAGAGAGGCCTGGAGAGACTTGCATGGACTGATGCTGAGTGAAATGAGCAGAACCAGGAGATCATTATACATGGCAACAACAAGATTATACAACGATCAGTTCTGATGAACGTGGCTCTTTACAACTATGAGATGATTCAGATCAGTTGAATGTGGACCACAAGAAAGCATTTTCACGCTTTCGGTTGTTGTTTACTTGCATTTTGTTTTCTTTCTCAGTTTCTTTTTCCCTTCTTGATCTGCTTTTTCTTGTGCAGCAAGATAACTATATAAACATATATGCATATATTGGATTTAACATATATTTTAACATATTTAACATGTATTGGATTACCTGCCACCTAGGGAAGGGGATGGGGGGAAGGAGGGGAAAATTTGAAACACAAGGTTTTGCAAGGGTCAGTGTTGAAAAATTACCCATGCATATGTTTTGTAAATAAAAAGCTTTAATAAAAGAAGTAAGTTGTGTCAGAACAGCAACTGAAGATAAAATCCCATTAAAAAATTACATTCTTCAAAAAATCCAACATTCTTATCAAACTTAAAAGTTGGAATCTTCACATTAGTTAACCTTCTGGGATTTAGGTCTCTGAATATTCAGTAGGTGAAGAAAGGAGATTTCACACAGTCAAGAGTTTCACAAGGTTAAAAGGGGACAGGAGAACAAACTATTCTAAGCTGAGAGTGTTCAGGCTGGAGGGAGGGAAGTACAAGCTTCTAAGCTAGTGAAGAGATGTTAGATCTGAGTAGAAGTGACATGGGTGCATGGGCTTTGCATAATAAAGAGTAAATTGAAACCCCTAATATTCTTCCCCTTGGAAAAATATCTCTCTCCTTGGATTGCTAGATATCTTACCCAATATTACTTCTTTTACCACCACACATGAGAAAGTCTCATAAATTCTTCCTGTGAACTGCCAGAGGGGGACAATTTGAGAAATGATGATTTCAAGTTTCAATGGATTTGAGATGTCAATAAAGCTCAGAATCCTGGCTCTGTAAATTATAACCTATTTGCTCTGTGTGCTCAGTTCAGAATTCCATGATTCTATAAACACTACAATATCTCCCCAGCCTCCACCATCAGCAACAAGTAGAATTGGACTTACATCCCAGCCCTTTAAACCATCATATAGGCTTTACCAAACCTGCTGATATATCAAGATTCAGCCTATTATAGGAAGGAACACTGACACAAGAGCCAGAAGAGCCAGCTTCAAATTCTTTCTCAGATGCTTATTACCTTTATAGTCTTAGGGAAGCCATTCATCTCCCTCTTCCTCAGTTTCCTTACTTATTTGGTTCTAGGTTCTTTCCTGTTCTAGCTCTATTATTCTAGATACCAAAACCAAAAGATGCTCCATCTTGCCTATGGCTTATTGGAATCAAAACCCAAATGGGAATCATAGAACTAAGTGTTTTATAATCTGAGGCTCTAGAAATGGATTTTAGTTCTTTATGTTGCTGCTTATTTAGGGTGGAGAAATGGGGAGGAAAGTCTCTTATAAGGCAGAAGTTTGAGAAGCAATGATCCCTAGGGGATAATGGGTCATAGCTGGGCTGAACTGGGTCCAATAATTCTGGATACCTCGGCTAGGATACCGAGTTCTTAGGCTGCATGTGGTTCATTTCTGGGTCCTGAATGACAACAAATTGGAAACTTTTGATTGGACTCATGAGGATAAGGAATGTGGCAGTAATAGGACTAATAACCAATCAGTATTTATAGGGTGTTTAGATCTTAAGCTGGTAGTTATTCTATAGAATGCTGAGAGGGGAAGAGTAATAGGAGAAATAGTTCTGATACTTTAAGGAAATGGACCTCAGGACCCTGTTGATTAGCAGAAGGCACAGAGGTGAACCAGGTAAGAATCAGTACCAGAGACACATCCTGCCACCTACAAAAACCTTCACATTTTCTCCTTCCCTTGCCAAATATGTGATCTCCAGGAGTCCTAAGGGACAAGGAGAGACAGAGACCATGACAGAAAGAACAATAATCAGTCCATAAAACTCTGTAGGAAAGGAATCCAGTTTCAGCAACTCCATGGATTTGTGATTGCTCAAAAACTGTACTGTGAAAAGCATCCTTTTGAGGTCAGAGCCTTGAGAGGTGGCTCTAGTTCAAAACAATATTCATCGAGAGGCCCCAGAATAATACATTGTAGGGAGGACAGTGCCAAGGCCATCCATCTCCATAAATACAAATTATTTTCCCAGCTTGCCTATAATATCACCTTTCTGTGAACACCAGGGTGATCAGCATTGGCCAGGTAAGCTGCTTAGATCTGTCCCCTTAGGAGAGGAGTGTTTTACAGTGTTCAGGCCAGCTGTTCTTTTCTCTTATCAGGATGGTCACTGCCTGGCTAATAAAAACCATCTCTCTGGTCTAAACATGACCTTGAGGTTTATCTAAATCGTTTGTTCCTCAGAAGAACAACATATATCAGGAGTGAAATATATGCCAAAAACACTTCCAATGCACCATTTATCTTTTCAGTAATTGATTCTCATGTGGGACAAATACCCTGTGGGAATTCACAGAGGACTTAACACCCTCTGCCATTATGATGACATCATCTTACATAAAACAGCCTTTCTGGATGACATTTGACAGCTTCTTTTTCTTTTTTTAAAGCACTGCACACAGTACCATATTTAACTACAGGATTACAATGAACAACTGTTCCTATCATAGTTTCTACCCCCTGTTTCCTGAATCTAGCCTTACACGTCACAAAATTATATAAAAATCCATAGCACAATTGATTCCTCTTGCCAAAGCAAAGTATGTAACAATACATATCCATTGACTTTCATTTTTGGTCAGCACCAAGATTTATTGTCTCTAGGCAAATATTGAGCTGGGTGAAGCTTCGGTCAGTAAACGTTCTTCTCAGTCAATAAATCTAAATGTTGATTTCACTAGAAGTCAATGGAAGCTGTCTTGTGGCTGGCAACCAGATGAACTGATGCCATCAGAAACTGCAAAGGATATGATATGGTATCACGTCTGGAGCTGTGGTTTTCAAGGAGCTGAACAAGTCTTAAAAAAAAGTGTCATAAAACCACAACTGTCACTAAAAAATGACTCCCAAGAGAGCCTGAGACTTGAAAGGCTCTGCAGCACATGCAAATATTCTGCTGTGAAGGTTAGTCTATTAAAGAAAGGTCCTTGTGAGTAAAAATGACCATATTGAATCTTCAGGGGAATAATGATTTTAGGGTGAATGGTGCACCAGGGGACCATGCAAGGCCAATCAGTGAGGCTGATCAGCACAATTCTGTTCTATACTGGAGGATGGGACCATCTCAATTCCATTGCCGTTGATAGTGTTTTGGTTCTCCCAAGATGCTAACAAGACATTTCATGCTAATAATAATAACAACAATAATTGACATTTATATAGTCCCTCGTAGTTAAGTGGTGTAGTGCCTAGAACACTGGGGATTGGCATCAAGAAGACCAGAGTCCAAATTCTGACTCAGACACTAACTAGCTATGTGACTCTAGGTAAGTCACTCCACCCTTTTTACCTCAGTTTCCTCATCTGTAAAACTAACTGGAGAGAAAATGGCAAACCACTCTAGATCTTTACCAAGGAAACTTCAGATAGGATCACAAAGAATTGGAAATGACTGAAATGACTGGACAACAACAAAAATATTTTCTTTAAAGCCCTTCACATAGATTATTCCATATAAACATCACAAAAACTCTGTGAGAAAATCTTTTTACAAATGGAGCAACTGAGTTTCAGAGGTTAAATAGCTTGTTCAAGTTCACAGTTCATAAGCATTAGAGATGGAATTTGAATTCAGATCTGACTGCAGGTCTAGTACTCTGTTCATTACATTTCACTCCAAGGATTACAAGTTCATGTAAACTGTAGTAATTATTTTCTCCTCCAATGTCCTGTACCCTCTCACCTTTGTGCCTGTTCAGATACTAGATAGATGCTAGAGTGATTTGCCATTTCTCCTTTCTAGACCTATAATATAGAAAAGAGTTTTGAGAAAGAGTGTTTTCTAGACCAAGAATCTAGAAAAGAGACCTTTCTAAACTAAAAATCTAGAAAAGAGGCCCCCCCCCAAAAGAATTTTTCTAGACTGAAGATCTAGAAAAGTTCAGAAGAGTTCTTTCTATATTGAAAATCTAGAAGAATCTAGAAAAGAGTGCTGAAAGAATCTAGAAAAGAGTATGGAGAAGAGTCCTTTCTAGACTGAGAATCTATTTATTTTTAAAGTTTCATTTTATCTTCATATTGTTCCAAGTCCCTTGCCACAGTGTATTGTACAGATTAGTGCTTAATTAATATTTATTTATTGAGGTGAACTGTTAAAACTGCAGGAACACCACTTGGAGATTATCTATTTGCTTCTAATGATTTTATCCCACTGATTTGCTCCAAGCCAGGAAGCCACTATATAAATTTATTTAAATATTATTCTGTTCAGACTGTGTTTAAAATGTCTAGAAGAACAAAAAATGTCTGTGGGACCCTTTAAAAATGACAGTCATGTTTCATGGGGCAAATGTAGATATAAAACATAGAACTTAATATAAGAAATGCTTTTCTATGAAAATTAACTATTGTCCATTAGTTAGTCCATTAGAGGGAGAAAGTTAGGAGCAAGTGGTGCAGAAATATATCCTGAAGTTTGAGAATGAAAGGTTTACAAGGTACACAACTCACAATCTTCCTGCTTTGTTTCTCTTTTAGACAACCATAAAATAGTGTCTCTCAAGTTTTTGTCCTGTACTTTCTCTTTCCCTTCTATATTATTTTACTTGGTGATCCCATCATTTCCCATGGATTCAATTATCATATGCATACAAATAATTCAAAATATAAATCCACTCTCAATCTCTTTCCTGAGCTCCCCATTCTTGTTACATCACCAACTCCCTTCTGGACATTTGAAATTGGATGTTCTATAAGACATCTTAAGCTCAGGATATTCAAAATCAAAAGTCATTATAGTTATTATTATTGTTGAGGATGTCACAATCCTCAGTATCATCCTGTTCTTTTCTTCCTAATCTCACATGTGTAATTTGTTGCCAAGTCTTGTCATTTATATATTTCACCACACCTACTGTACAATACATCCCTTATTTTCATTCACACAACTGTTACACTGGAACATGCTTTTATCACCCCACACCTGGATTATTGGAATAGCCTTCTAATTGGTTTTCTTGCCTCAAATCCCTCACCATTTGATCCACCTTTCATTCAGTCAAACTAGTTTTCCTAAAGTGTAGCTCTGAGTATGTCACTCCCTCACTACATGCACACTCAATAAATTCTAAAAGTTCCCTATTACTTCCAGAATAAAGTATAAAATGTGCTGTTTTGCATTTAAATTTGCATCTAAAGCCCTAAATGGGGTCCTTTGTCACCTGGCCCCTTCCTATTTTTCCAGTTTTTGGATACTCTACATTCCTTATTTCCTCCACAATTCATTTACATTGACTTTATTGTTTCTCACACACAATATTCTAGCTTTGGACTCCAACTCTTTTGATTGGCTGTCTATTCCCCATGTCTGGAATTGTCTGCTTCCTCATACTCATTTTCTGGCTTCCTTCAAGACTCAGCTTAACATTTTAACATTTTTCTGTGAATATTTCCTTGCATTTTGTTTTCCTTCTTAGGTTGTTGTTTTTTTTTTTTCTCTCTTTCTAGATCTGATGTTTCTTGTGCAGTAAGATAACTATATAGATATGTATACATATATTGGTTTTTTCATATAATTTAACATATTTAGCATGTATTAAATTACCTGTCATCTAGGGGTAGGGGGTGGGGGGAAGGAGGGAAAAAGCTTGGAACAACAACAAAAAAAAGTTATGCAAAGGTTAATGTAGAAAAATCACTCATACATTCTGTAAATAAAAAGCTTTTAATAAAAAAATAAATAAAATGAGCTGGAGAAAGAAATGGCAAAAAAAAGAAAAGAAAAAGAAAAAAAAAAAAGAAAAAGACTCAGCATAAATCCCACTTCCACAGGTGGCCTTTCCTGGGACACCTCTTTCCCCCTACCTACTCTCTTAGATTACCTTTCACTTACACATGGAGCAGCTAGGTGGAAAAAAGAATAGAACACAGGGAGTAGAGTCAGAAAGTCTTGAATTCAAATCTGGTCTACTATGTGGCTCTGGGCAAGTCACTTAACCCAATTAACATGATAATTTACCTGAATTTTTTCATCTGTAAAATGAGCTAGAGAATAATATGGCAAACCACTCTAGTATCTTTGCCAAGGAAATCCTAAATGGGGTCCTGAAGAGCTGGACCCAACTGAAAAACAATTTAATAATAACAATAAAGTATGTGTAGATGTATATATATATACATGTATGTATATATGTGAATAGTTTTTTGCAAATTGTTTTTCCTATTAGAATGAAATCAAATAAGATAATAATTGTAAGGTGCTTAATATAGTGCCTAAAACATTAAAATGTGAGCTCTTTCGGTACATGGATAGTCTTTGTCTCTCTAACTTTTAAAACATGCCTAGAACATAGGAAACTCTTAATAAATGCTTATTAACTGTATTCTCACTTTCTGTACTTACCCAGTCAGGAGGCTATTAGCAGTCAAGTTAATAAGCATTTATTAAGTACTTACTAAGACCTGCCAGGGACTGAGCCAAGCACTGGGAATGCAAAATCAAGTAGCTCACAGTCTAATGTCAGCAATTTCAATAATGCCTTCCACTTCCATCCTTACATCTCTTGTCCACCTTTTCTTCTTTAACTGATATCATTGAATCCCATGTAATTCCTCTAATTCCTATTACTTCTATACACAGGCAGCCCAACATATTGGAGGAAATCATGAAGCTGTGCTGACTAAGTCCCCCACAATTTCTACTATCTAGCATTAATTGGGTCCTCAGTACTTCAAGGCAATTATTTTATTCATCTTTAATTAACTCTGAATTCTGTCAAGCAAATGTTTGTTCTCCTTGACAAGTGCCAGAGAGGCAGTGGCCAAGGCCAACAATAGTTTAGAAGATAAACTCATTTATGGATGATGATGGTGGAAGATTATAAATAATATTACCTTGTAAAATATTACCTTGCAGAAACAAATTATGGAAAACTTGACAGTAGACCCAAGTAAGCTAAATTATCACAGGAGCATTCATAGAGGAAATCGTCAGGAGGACAACAAATAGCTGGAAAAGAGAACAGATTGGTAACCTGTTTGTATAAAAACATATTATCATTTTTAATGATCCTGGAACCACTATACTTGAATCTTGACACCTCAGTCTTTGTGGTGGTATATGAGAAAATAGATTTGGCACTTAGTCCAAAAGAGTGCCTGGATCAAATCAAATACACACTGAGGAAATCTGTGCTGAAAGCAATGAAAGGAATCATTTTATGAGATCTCTTGTGGAGAAGAAGATAGTAAAATAATGGAAAAAATTCTGTATATTATTACTTCCTGCTGAATTTATAAAGTATTAAGAGCACTGTTAGTGCTTTTGTGTTTAGCTGTGTCTATCTCTCCTTCCATTCTTTTATTCAACCTAGGATATTCCTGGCATAGGTTGTCGTATTAATATTTATCTTCAGTGCAAAAATTCCTAATTATATCTCTGTTGGATGTCATATTGATTGCATCAAGTCCAAGACCCTTACAGTAACTCCTCAGTGAGATCCAGGATTATTAAAAGGAGACTGATTTGATTTCATATTAAAAAAACTAAAAAGATTTCCTCTACCCCTCTCAGATTATAACATGTAGTTAGAAGGCTAGTTCCCTGAGTTAGTATATCAATAAATATGTACTGCAAGTGAATTGGATGATAATTGAATATAAGAAGGAATGGAGGCTGGAATTGTAGAATACTTTTAATAATACCAAACTATTTAACAACACTAGAATCCATCTTTAAAAAAAACAAACAAGTGTTCCCCAGTGATTGTTTAGATAGAAAACTTGTACCTTCAGAATATCTGAAGAACCAATATTTTAAGTGACCTGAAGGGCAATATGGAGATGTATAGTAGACACAAGAAGGCTGTAACATATTTCTGATTATGTCCTGCACATGAAAAGTAGTGTAATGGATATAATGTGACTGTAAAAGAAGTGAGCAAGAATGAGAGAAAACAGATGGCAAACCTGAGTGATATATTGATTACTATAAAATGTGAAAAGAGTTGTAATAGGGGTTTCTTGTGTCATGGATCCCTTTGACGGCAATCTGGTGAAGCCTATGACCATTTCTTATCACCTTGTTTCTAAATGCATGAAATAGGATTATAGACAAAACCAGCTATATTAAAATAAATTATAATTTTTAAAGGTGCAGTTTTATTCTTCTGAAAAAATAAGTAACTCATGTCTGATGTTTATTAAAATGTTTTAATTCACATTTTTGCTTTCTTACTCAACAATGCAACAGTACAGAACCAACATAACATATACATAACATAACAAAACATAACATAACAAAATATATAACATAACATAACAAAAGCAAAATGCAGCATTTAACTGGTTTATAGTCAGTAGGTTTTAAATAAATAAATATTTGTTAGTTTACATATCTAAAAATAATAGAAAGCAAATGAATCCCTTCTGCACTTTATTAAAACAAAGGAAGAAGGAAAGGGGTTAAAGCCAGTGCTTTACTACTTTCCAAAATCTTAACATTATGAAGTGGCTAGCTTATTATTGCTCCAGAGAATCCCAAACAAAACCAAAGCAAAACAAGAGGAAAAACTTGTTAATATAAATGAAAAAATCAAAGGTCAAATAAAAGAGTGAAAATAACTGCACATAAGAAACAAATTACCAATCATACAATATTTTATATTTCCTATCAAACACATTTCCTTTCTCACCCTGTTTTAGAAGGAATGATTTCAGTGTCTGAGAAAAAGAAAAGTAAGCCAGCTTTTCAACCAAATTTTAAGTGCATCTGATATGCTTTTAGATTTTGCAGTCCTTCTGCACAGTTATGGGAATAGAAAATATGGGGGTCATAAGCTCTAAGGGCAAGCACAGTAGTAGATTTGTCAGTTTCTTTAAAATACAAACAAAGCAAAACAAATTATACTCTTGGTACTTGTGTCTAGGAATGATTCTTTATAGAATTTTGGCTGGAGTAAAAAAAAAAGGCATTATACTCCTCCCCACCTTAAAGTTTCTGCTTAATTTTCTTAAACTCTATTATGTCATATTCTTATTTCTTCAGATTTTCCAGAAAGGTTTATATATAAAGTGCTGATTTTGTCTTCTCTGTCAGCAACGTGGAGAGAAGGCATGGAAATTTCACCACTTTCGCTGCTCATTTGGGGCAAACAAAAGTTAAACATTCAGACCTACATTAATCTGTGAAATGCTACATCTTTAAAAGTCATTTTATTTAGTGCAATATTAGAATGTCATAATGCATATCAAAATAAAAACTTATTTAGATTTCAACTGTAAAGTTAAATTATCATTTAAAAAAATCCAAATCCATGGACTTGAGGTTGAGAATTTCACGCCTCTTGCATGTTGGCTAGATTCTCTGTGGGCAAGAGTTACACAGATCAAGAAGTTTATGGGGTGTGATTTGAGTCAGTCTTGAGGAAAGAATATTTACATTAAAGAAATCACAGATTTATTCAAGTTTTAATTGTAATTGGATTCTCTCCAATGGCTGTTCCAAATTTCTTTTCAAACTTCCCACTTTGCCTCTCATTCTCAGCAGAGAATGATTCCTATTTTGCTCAGGAGATAGAAGTCAACACATAAGAAATCTTTTTATCCATTTTTTTTCTAATTTCCAGTCTTAGAGGCTAAGTATAACAATAGTCAGAATGTATACAATATTTAAACATTTAGGGAGAACTTTGGATATCTCAATCTTCACAACAACCCTGGGGGATAGAAAATATTATTATCTCTATTTTATATATGAGGAAGCTGAGGCTGAGAGCTTAGGAGACTTGCTAATGGTCACAGAGTTTGGAGTATTTGAGGGGATTTAAATTCAGATATTTCTGACTTCAAGTCTAGCACTCTTTCCAATACACTGCTAAGTTGCCTCTGCTAGGATGACTTGCCCCTCCTCCTTGCCAAACTTAACCCCTCCTCTTATATTTTTGATTCTGCTCTCTTCTGTCTCTTATGTGGTATTACAATGTCAACCCCTTCCCCTTCTTGTAGGCATCTTCAATTTTTTCTTTTCTACTGGCTTTCTCTCTTTAGCCTTAAATATACTCATCTACTGTATCTTAAAAATTAAAACAAAAAAATCTCTTTTCTTTGATCTTGCTAGTCCCTAGGACTATTGTCCAATCTTTCTCCTTCCCTCAGCTTCTACAAAGACTCATTTTTTTTTCAATTATCCTTCAAGTCCTTTGCTATCTGTTCCTCTCACCCTACAAAAAGAGCTTTCTTCAAGGTTACACATGATTCTCTTATCACTCCATATAATGACATTTTTGTTCTTTATCTTTGACTTTTCAGTAACACTTGAGACTGTACAAAATACCCTTTTTGATTCCCTTTGGCACCTGTGAAATGGCACTTTCAGAGTTCATCTCCTACTTCTCCAAATGTTTCCTCTCTATCCCTTTTCTGGCTCTTCTTTTTCCTTTCATCCTTTAAACATGGGCAGATCTTAAATTTTGACCTCTCTTCTCTTTAGTTTCTCCGTACCCAAGGCATGATTATTTATCACCTCTCTTTAGATGACTCCCAAATGAATATGGCCACCCTATAACATCTTCACAACATTCAACAATCCAATTTACATATGTTATCTCTTCCCCTTAAAAATCGAATCTCTTTTAGAATGGTTTTAACTTTTTGTATCCCCAGCACTTATCACAATGTCTGGCACAAAGTAAGCACTTAATAGTGGATTGATTGAACTCATCTTCCTCAAACCTGCACTTCCCTCTAACTTGTCTATTTGTCTTGATGATACCACTGTCCTCCCACTCACGCAGGCTCATGAGCTCATTTTCGATTCTTCCATCTCTTATACCCCCTCACAACTCGTCAGGCTGCCAAGCCCTGTTGATTGTCTTGACAATATCTCCTGCATCCCTCCTTTCTAAGATGCTACTTCAGAGCCTCATTCATCTTACCTAGATTACTGCAATTGCCTCCTAACTGACCTTCCTGACTCCAATCTAGCTGTGTTCTAGTCCATCTCTCACCCTGCTGCCTGAGCAATTTTTGTAATACATCTCTCTGATCATGTCACTCCTCTACTCTGCAATGTCCAGTAGTTCTCCATTGAATGCTAAATAAAATATGAATTCCTAATCCTATCATTTAAGCCCTCACACACTTCAGTCTTGTCTCTGAGTCTGTCTGGGCTGCATTTCAACCAAAGGCAACCTATTTGCGATCACATATCCTAGTCTGCCCTTTGCCTATACTATTTCTCATACCTAGAATGAATACTCCATATCTTATCTCAGGTCATTGGAGTCCTTCTTTCAAAGTCCATCTCAGCTGCCAATTCCTCTATGAGACTTCCACATTTCCCACTTTATAGCATCTGATAAATAGTATAAATTTGTTGTTTATTCATTTTCAGTGGTGTTCCACTCTTGGTGATGCCATTTGGGATGTTCTTGGAAGAGATACTGGACTGGTTTGTTATTTCCTTCTCCAGCTCATTTACAGGGGTGGTAACTGAGGCAAGCAGGGTCACATAGGTAGTAAGTATCTGAACCTGAATTTGATTTCATGAACTGCCTTCCTGATTCTAAGTCCAGTGCTTTCTCCACTTTGCCACCTGACTGACTGCTTAATAAATACTTGTTGACTAATCCTTTCCCTTTTTGTATTTCTCACATTAATTTAATATTACTTTTACATCCATGACATTTGTTGGCACAGTTCATAGGGTTCTGGGGTCTTGATCTGAGTTAAAATCTGACCTTAGAGCCTATTAACTGTGTGAACCTGATCAAGTCACTGACTCTCAGCCTGTTTCCTTTCCCATAAAAAAAGGTTATAATAGCACCCCTCTTTCAGGTTTGTTGTGAGGATCAAATGAGATAACGTATTAAGTTCTTTGCAAACTTACATATATTATTTACTTATATGAATGCTATTATATGAAGGACTGAGGAAAAGTTATTGATTAAGATATATGTACCTATTAATAGGCAATAAGCTTCACCTGGTGGCAAACTAGGATTTCAGACATAGTGTCTTAGAGGAAATAATCATCTTCTATAGGGCTGGCCTTAAGTTTCCGAAATTATTGAGGGATGGAAATCATTACTATCTAATTATGGCAATGAAGCCTCTATAAGGCTTTGAAGGCACCTACTCTTTGGCAAACTACAGGAGGACAAAATGAAGCATAAGGTGAGTGGATAAAACACATAATTCATAAGGGACTGTTGTGACTGTAGAACATTATATAAATGAGAGCTATTATTCTAATGAATCCCCACCATTAAGCTGTGATATTCAGGCAAATTGCATTAGAGATGTGGTGGCTAAATGTGAGCAAAGTGTCAGGGTAATCATTAGATTGAGAGAGACAGGATAATAGACAATGATGGGTCACACAGGCAAAACCTCTGGACATTAGCCAAAAGACAGACTAGGATAGTCCCATGTAAGCAATAATTGTCAGTCTCGGACTGCTTTTTTGCCTCCTATGATAAAGACTGATTAAGGGATATTCAAAGGACCCCCTTTTCTTCCTGTGCACACAGAGATCATGCATTAGTGGAGGTGTAAGGTGCAGTAAAGAAATAGGTCCTTTCAGAATTTGGTTAGTAGGAAAGATAAAAGGTACAGAGTGTGGCTCTATGGGAATTCAGTCTTGGTCTTAGTCTGGGGAAGCTGAAAAAGGAATATTCTGAAACCTGAGATATTCTTGTATGAACTAGTGCAGACTGAAGTGAACAGAAGCAAGAGAACAATTTATACAATGAGAACATTGTAAAGAACATTCAAAAACTTAAGAATTATTCAACAAAATGACCAACTATAATTCTAGAGGACCAATGATAAAGTATATTACCCATCTTCTCACAGGAAGTACAGACACACACACACAGTGTATATGCACATTTGATTTTTTTTGAATGAATGATCAAATCATTTATTAAGTACTTATTATGCTGTCACAAGCAGGATTAGTTTGCACAGGACTGTGCACATTGGAAACTTACAAATGTTTGTTGATTTACTGACATATAACATATATACTGACAATAAACAAAAACCCTCAATGATCTGGAGTATTGTTATTGTTGGGTTTTCCCCCCAATAGTATTTTATTTTTCAAAATACATGCAAAAATAGTTTTTAACTTTCATTTCTGTAAGATTTTGTGTTCCAAATTTTTTCCCTCTCTTTTCCTCTCCCCATTCCCCAACATAGCAATCAATTTGATACAGGTTAAATATGTACAATTCTTCTGAACAGATTTCCATATTCATGTTACACAAGAGAAATCAGGCCAAAAGGGAAAACACCATGAGAAAGAAAAAGCAAATAAAGAAAAAAGGTAAAAAAAATGTTGTACTTCTCTCTCTGAATGGGGATGGCATTTTCCATCCCAAGTCTATTGGAATTGTCTTGGATCACTGTGTTGCTTAGAAGAGTTAAATCTATCACAGCTGATCGTAATCTTGCTGTTACTGTGTACAATATTCTCTTGTTAGTGGTCATTTCTTAGAGCACAATTGTATTCCACTATATTGATAAATCACAACTTGTTCAGCCATTTTCCAATTGATTGATATCCTCTCAATTTCCAATTCTTTGCCAAAAAAGAGGTGCTATATATGTATATGTATGTATATATATATATATACATATATCCTAAATCCCTGTATCCTATATATATGTGTGTATATATGTATGTATGTATACACATATATACACACATATATATAGGATACAGGGATTTAGGATATAGGCCTGGTAGTGATATTGCTGGATAAAAGGGCATACAGTTTGATTGCTCTTTGGGCATATGAATCTGTGATTTTAAAAAATCATTAGAAAATTTTGGAAGAGGTGACTAGTGAAAAGTTGAGGAATCAGTTGCACAGCTTTCCTTATTTCTATACCCTCCCCAAATAAAACACTTAAAAAAACAGGGTCAGAGTGAAAATGGAGGACACAAACTAAAAAATGCTTTCAAAAAAGAAGAGCAGCTCAAAAAGTTATCAAACTGTGCATACCCATTGATCCAGCAGTGTTTCTACTGGGCCTATATCCCAAAGAGATCTTAGAGGAGGGAAAGGGTCCCACATGTGCAAGAATGTTTGTGGCAGCCCTTTTTGTAGAAACTGGAATTGGAAACTGAATGCCCATCAACTGGAGAATGGCTGAATAAATTATGGTACATGAATGTTACGAAATATTATTGTTCTGTAAGAAATTACCAGCAGGATGATTTCAGAGAGGCCTGGAGAGACTTATATGAACTGATGCTAAGTGAAATGAGTAGAACCAGGAGACACAGCAACAACAATACTATACAATGATCAATTCTGATGAACATGGCTCTCTTCAACAATGTGATGATTCAAACCAGTTCCAATTGTTCAGTGATGAAGAGAGCTATTTACACACATACAGAGGACTGTGGGAACAATGTGGTTCACAATATAGTGTTTTCACTCTTTTTGTTGTTGTTTGCTTGCATTTTATTTTGCTTCTCTCTTTTTTATTTATTTTTTACTGGTTTAATTTGAATCTTCTTGTGCAGCACAATAATTGTATAATTATGTATGCATATATTGAATTTGTCATATATTTTAACATATTTAACATGTATTAGATTATCTGACATCTAAGGGAGGGCATGGGGGAAAGGGGGAAAATTGGAACACAAGGATTTGCAAGGGCTAATGTTGAAGAATTGTCCACACATATGTTTTGAAAAATAAAAAGCTTTAATAAAAAAAGAGCAAACACTTTCCTAGAGAGCTCAGCAGCACAGCTAAGACATAGGCACAGCAGTTAAGTGGTCCAGCCACTGATTTCCTGCTCCAGTCACTCTGTAGATAGCCATGCAGCTTTGTGCACTCATCAACTTTTCCCTGGGACAGCAGGGGAGAAGGCCAGAGGGATGAAGGCATTGCTGCTTTCCCAGAGAGCTGTTAATAAGGCAAATAAAGTGCTGCTACCTTTTATCCAGATCGTGTTTAGGATTGTGGTAATGTGGGCTGGAGGAGGGAAAGGAATACATAGGACGTGATTATGGATTATGGAGATGGGGAGAAAGCACATTGACAAGGTTTGCTTTCCCAATTCTTCACTCCCCAAGGTGTGCTCTCAGATAACTAGAGATCTAGAGGGAGAAAGATAGAGAAGGGCTCTCTTGCAGAGCTTCCTGAGGATAGGTACCGTGTCACTTTTGTGTTTATATTCAGTGACTGACAAAATGTTCAGCACCATGTTAAATGAATCAGATTGAACTGGATAGGAAGGATAAGGGAAAGGGAAAATCCAACGATGATTCTAGGGTTTTTAGCCTGAGTGACTGAGAGAAAGATGGTAGCATCTCTAAAAATAAGGAGTTTGGGAGAGACAGGTTACAGTTGGAGGAGAAGATGAATAATATTTTTAGCATGTTAAATTTGGAGTGCTGACAGTTCATCTCATTGGTGGTACGCAACTGCCATGATTGAACCCAGGGGAGTGCATGGGATCACCAAGGAAATGAAGAAATGTAGGACAGGTCCTTGGACAGCACTAGAGAATCGAGATGGAGGACAATGAGTTAGACAGGCAAACCAAAGTAGTATCATCAGAGAGGAAAAAAAATGGGAGAGAGCAATGTCATGAAAGTCAAACAAGGAGAGAATCCTGGAAGAAAGGATCATAGGAGTTTGGGAATGAGAGAGATGTTGTAGTTAACAATTAAATTATCATAAGGGGTTGAAAAAAATCAGAGGATTTTTGGTCAATTTGAAAAGTTCTCCAATCAACGTGATAAAATTACAGAACATGAATCATAGTTAATCCCTGAGCAAACTGAAAAGTTATCCAATCAAATTGATAGAATGCATAGAACTCCTAGTGATTAATTGATTAAAGAATCAACTATTTCCCTTCATAGAGAATAAAAATAAACTAATTATACTCTCTGGAGCTTTCAGCTCTTGTGGGCTGAGGCTTTCCTTCTCCTTTTTATGCCTTCTATTGTATGCCTTCTAGTGTATAGGAAAAGGAGAGGGAGAGAATCCCCTTCCCAACAGGAACAGCAAAAACATATCATATTGGGAAGCAGAAGAGAATTTAAGGATATTATTCCTAAAAAACCACCAACCCCCTCCCTAATCCTTCCCCAACACTAAATATTATTGGTATCTTTTGTTTTTATGGCATCTATATTTTCCAATATGATTTTGACTCTCAACAGGAAGAACTATTCCTTAGAATAGAAATTTTAAAAAAGGAGGGGGAAGGAAGTTTGGCAAAACTAACCAACATAAAAAATTCTATTATATGTTGTGTTTCACATCTACAATCCCCCACCTTTGCAAATAAACAAGAGAGGTGCCCTTGGTTACAAAACAAGATACAGAAAGAAATGAATCCAATGAAACAGAAAGATCAACAACCAAAATAATGGAATAAAAAGCAATTCTTTCAAGGTAGTTCTCTTAAAAAAAAAAAAAGAAAAGCAAAAATAGCAAAGTGCTGCAGTCTTTTGTTCAGCATTCTATGCTGAGTGTTGAGGGCCAGGAGTTCTGATATGAAGTCCAGGGACTCTCTGCTAAGAGATTTTATTATCTTCCACCACTCTACTCTGTGTTTTCTTTTAAAGGGTATGGTGAAATGGGTGGAAGAGAAGTAACAGGAATAGATGAAAGAAACAAAAAACCCAACAGTCATGTCAAGAAAATAATATGATGAATTTACCTATAAAATGGAAAATGATGATAAAATGGATTAGAAACCAAAAACCAACATTTTGTTGTTTACATAAAACACACTTAAACAAAGATTGATAAAGCATCAAAATGAGGAACTGAAATAGAATTTATTAGGTCTCAGCTGAATAAAAAAAAGCATCAGTGGCAATCATGACAATAGAAAAGTCAGTGGTTAAAAAAAAGACATGAGTAAGAAAAATAACAACATTAAACATAAAGGCACTATCAATAATGAAATAATAGAATTATTGGATATACACTTAAATAACATAGCTTACAAGAAAATTCACTTAAAATACATCACTTAGAAGAAAAACTTTCTTAATTATATAGTCAGATCTATACAGCAAAACAAAAATTGTTAGTTCAGCATATCTCTATCAGTTTTAGACAAATATAATGGAAAAATTAACAAGAAAGGGGCCCAATTCAATTTAGCAAGCACTTATTAAGCCCTTTCTATGTTTATGGCAATCTATGAAGTAAGGACATGAAGACAAAAATGAACATTGGATATGATAGAGCTTTGGCAATTATTGAATAAAGATCTTGAGGATTATCCATATGTTTAAACATTGCATGGCATCTTTACAAAAATTGACCAAGTGGTAGGCCACAAAGAATTAATGAATAAATACAGAAAGAAAGAAATATTAAACACATCCTTTACAAACCACCACCTGAGTAAAGTTTTAATCAATACAGGAAATATGAAGAAAGTTTTGAGCCTTCAACAGAAACCAAAAAAATATAATACTAAAAAATGAGTGAGTAAAAGAACAAATCATACAAACATGAAAATGAAAAAAAAAGAAACAATATGCCAAATTTGTGGGATGCAGTTACAGAACTCAGAGAAAAACTGTATTTCTAAATACTTATATTAACAGAAGAGAAAAAGGAAAAAAAAATCAATGAAATGAGCATATAGCTGAAAAAAACCAAACAAGCATAAACTAAACCCAAGAGCCAAGACTGAAAACTAAGCGACTATCAAGATGGTAAATAAAATTAAGAGTTGTTTTAAAAATATCAATAGTTAAGTCACTAAGTAATTTGACTTAACTTAGATATTAACAAATTACCAAGATAAAAATGAAAATAACAGTAAACAGAGGGGAAATTTTCAGAATTATCATAGTCAATTATTTTGCAAAAAATTCAGAAAACTAATGAAATGGATTAATATTTTCACAAATTTAAAATACCTTGACTAATGAAACAGGAAATAGATTTAAACCAATCAATCTCAGGGATTCCTGAGAAACTGAATGAATAATGAAGGACAACCAAAGAAAAAACCTCAAGATGCAATTTGGATTGAGTTTCCAAATCAATTTTTACTAAATATTGAAAATTGAAATAATCCTTATATAAATATGATTCATATATTACTAAATTTCTGTAAGATAAATATTGCCTTGTTACTTAACCCAGGGGGCAGAGAAAGAAATGTATAAACCACTAATATAAATATGTTATTTTTAATTGTTTATGTGGGTTTTATTTTTTAAATAATAGCTTTTTATTTTCAAAAAATATGCAAAGATAGTTTTCAACATTCACCCTTGCAAAACCTTTTGTTCCAAATTTTTTCCCTACTTTTCCCCCACCTCCTCCTCTAGACAGCAAGCAATCCAATCTATGTGAAACAAGTACAATTCTTCTATAAATTTTCCACAATTATCATAACAAATATTTTCCAAAAAATGAATAAAATATTAGCAAAGAGATTACAGTAATATAGTTTTAAAAATTGTACATTATGATTAAATTCCTGTCAGTAATTTTAAAATAGTTTCACATTAGGAAAACTATGAATATAACAACAAATCATATTATAGATATTTGTTATATTTATTCAGTGTTTTTTTCTTGACTACAATATAAGCTACATCAAAGCAAGAGTTATTTCTATAAAACAAGTACTAGAGTTACTTGTAAAGAAGAAACACTAGAAGCTTTCCCCAAAGATCAGCAATTAAGCAAGAAGTCCTTTGTCTACACTATTATTTGATGTAGTACTTTAAATACCAGCTATAGCAGTAAGACCAAAAAAAAATTGATGGAAAAATATAAATCAAAAGGAGACAAAATTCTCTTTACATTTAAATATAATTGTTTACATGAAGAGCCCTGGAAATTTAATGAAAAAAATTAGGTGTAATATGAATAATTTCAGCAAAGCGGGAATGCAAAAGTAACTAATAAAATCATCTGTATTTTTTCTATACTGTTTTAAAAACCCATCAAGAGGAAAAAGAAAAAGGAATTATGCTAAAAATAACTCTAGAATACAAAAAAACATCTGGGAGTTAAACTACTAAGTCATACTTAGGAATTATATAAATACAAGTACAAAAGACTTTAAAGAAAGAAAAGACAAATCATTGGAGAGATATTAACTGGACATGGTTGAGTTGTGCCAATATAATGAAAATGATTCTATCCAAATTACTTTACATATTTGAGGTTATATCAATACAGTAATCCTATAGGATTACTTTACAAAACTAGAAAAAAAGAATTTCAATTTATTTGCAGGAATAAAATATTGAACACTTCAAGGCAAATAATGAAAATGTGAGAATGAAAGAAAATATTGAATTACTAGGTTTTAAGCTGTATTATTAAAGTAGTAAACATTGGGACAATGAAGTACCATTCAATAAAAAAGCAGATGTCGGGGGGGGGCAGCTAGGTGGCGCAGTGGATAGAGCACCAGCCCTGAAGTCAGGAGGACCTGAGTTCAAATCTGGTCTCAGACATGTAACAGCTGTGTGACCCTGGGCAAGTCACTTAACCCCAATTGCCTCAGCAAAAAGCAAAAAAAAAAAAAAAAAAAAGCAGATGTCAACCAGAATGTATGGATCTTGAATATATAGAACATATTCTCAGAAAAGATAGTTGAATCTATGGGAATTGATGATATCAGAGAGACAGAGACAGAGACAGAGATAGAGAGAGAGACAGAGCCAATAAGCCAAAGTCAGAGAGACAAAAGGACAGAGATACAGGTAGACAGATCCAGAGAAAGAAATAGAGAGACAGAGAAAGAGTTTAGAGTTGAGTGAGGGAGAAGAGTGCTGAGAATAGCACCCTGGTATACAAAATAAGATAATACAGTAAAGCATTTTGAAAGTTTTTTAAAGGACTATATCAATGTTGGTCATCATTTTGTTACAGTTATTATTATTACTTTTGAACAGCAACAGGAAGGTGGAATAGCAGAGAACTGGGTCTTGGAATTAGGAAGACCCTGACCCAAGAGCTGCTTCTGACATAAACTAGCTATGGTATTATGGGCAAGTCATTTAACCTGTCAGTTGCCCAGACAACTCTTCAAGGGCACAGATTACATTGCATTTATGGCCTGAGTGGAAAAGTAAGTTGTCTACTGGTATTAGCTCACACTTATATAATCAGAGGATTTAAAAAGAAGTTTTCAGTGCCAAATACAATGCTCTACATAGAGTTGATGCTCAATAAATGTATGTTGGATTGAATTGGCTGATGATTCCTTCCAGCTTTAATTTTCTATGATTAGTCATATGTACATAATTCCTCTACTAATTTGTATGCACTTCTATTGACTTATGTCATCATTTATACCAATAATAAATTTCCCGAAACCATGACAAACACTACTAACTTCTCGTAATAGTGGATTCACTCTCAATCTGAACAATGACTTTGTATGGCTTTTATTTTGTGTACATCTATCAATCACTGGACATTTACAGGGGTCCAGGTACCTTTTCAAGGCTTACATATCTTGCTATTTGCCTAATGTTGATAAATGGTAGTCAGGTCAATGCAAATATTATGAGCTACTAATATGAATTATTGTAAAGTCATCCACACATGTGTTTTCTGTAGCAACTCTTAACCTCCAGAATCAGGAAAAGATTATTATTCAAGATATGTTCTTTGATGGGAGGAAAGTGTTTAGAAGATCCACAGGAGAATTGAGTGGATATATGCATTGAAATAAGTCCCTGAATTGAATTCAAAGGACCTCAGTTTGAATTTCTCACATTGAACAAGTGACTTCAAATTTTTTTGCATCTCAAATTCCCCATTTCAAAAATAGGTGGGTGTTGTGGATAGAGTGTTGGCTCTGAAGTCAGGAGGACCCGAGTTCAAATGTGACCTCAGACACTTAACACTTCCTAGCTGTGTGACCCTGGGCAAGTCACTTAACTGCAATTGCTTCAGAAAAAAAAAGGTGTGTGTGTGTGTGTGTGTGTGTGTGTGTGTGTGTGTGTGTGTGTGTGTCTAGAATTTTGTTATTATTCTCCCCACTCCACTCTAAAGCTATTATCCTGTCCATGGCTATTGTGAGGATTTGGTGAACCCCATTATGTTTATGCTTTAAGTACAGGTAGCCTTGCTGGATCAGAGACCTACACCTATAATAGATTTGCTTGTGTTGGCCTGGATTGGGGCCAAAGGAACTATTCTCTCTTTCTCCAAAGGTGCACAGTGACTGTGGGAACGGCCAAATCAGATCCCAGTGATGTGTTGGGACTGGACCAGTTGCTCAAGACAAAGGAGGAAAGTCCAAAGAACGGAAGGAAAAAAAAAACTGTAAATGACTGGAAGATAGTGAGGAAAATACATAATTATATCTTGTGGATAGGTCTAGCCTGAAGCAAAGTGTCCCGTTCCTAGATTGGCGTCCTGTATAAGCCTGGGCAACTCACCTTCAGTATCTACAATGAAACGGTGGTGGGAAGTGGGGGGGAGGAAGGGGAAGGTAGGGTTGGCAGAGATGGAGGGTGCGGTTAGAGAGGCTCCCGAACTACCTACTTCCCAGGGGGCTGTGAGGTTTAATGAGGGAGCCTTTGAGATTCACTGATGAAAGGAGCTGTAAAAGTACAAAGTCTTATTACAGTATTATGAAACCACTTTTCAGCATCTGTTAGCTACAGACGCCCGAATGAAACACTCAACAGCCTTTCAGCCCATTCATCAAGTGCCCCCTTTCGGCACAGGTGAAATAATAACAAATAGAAATTGAATGTGTTTCCCAAGTATTTTAATAAAGTCAATAAAACACAGCAGCGCTGGCCCCTTCGGGCCCATGCCAGCTCTTGCTCATAAACAGAAACCCCCAGTGGGCTGATTTCCCGGCTGGGGTGGGTGCCGCAAGGTGTGCGTCGGGACGCGTGTGTATTTCATCTGGAAGGAGCTAGCTGGAGAGCGCTCCGGTTACCATGGCGACCAAGGGACAATGCTCTCGGGCGGATGGACCCCGTGTTTGCCACACAATGCTTCAGAAGGAGGATTTAGAGATGCAGAACAAAACATAATAAAGAAACAGCAAGCCTAATAAGTCCAGGGACTGAAAGGAAGCCAGAGACTTCTGTTTAGACACCACCGAGCTCAATCGTTGTGGGTCTGGGAAGGGATCCAAGTGAGAAGCTTGTTCATTATACCTCCCAGGCCGCCCGGCATTCAGAAGGGCTTTTCTGCATTGAAATTGCAATTTTCCCCTCACCTGGCTGGAAAGAGGACCTACTGAGTTTAGAACAGCACATGAAGGGAGAGATTTTTTCTCATTGAAAGCGGCATCCTTTTGTCCCTGGTTGATAAGACATAAGAAAAATAATAATAAAATAAAATAAAACAGCTTGACTACTGAGCAAGTTGCTAAAATGGAGCCCAGAAGTGTCCCATGGTGTCCATTTGGGGAAACGTGAATATCAGCCTTTGATATGGCCTCATTAATCCAAGAAACAAATGCTCTAAGAGACTTGATTAGAAAGACATAGGGCAGGCTTTTTTAAAAAATCATTAAAAAATTCATTAAAGCATTTAATTTAAGAGAAAAAAGGGTTTTTTAAAAATTTTCACCCTTGCTTCGTTAGCAACTTCTCGAAGAGGGGAATCACATCCATGTCTCTGTGATTCTGAACTGGAACTTGGTTGGTGCTGCAGATTTGGTATATCTAAGAGTGGCCTTTTTTTGGGTTCAGGTCTTTGCAATAGTGGCAACCATAAAGCATCTTGCCACCCTTGTTAACTTTTAAGAAGTGTATGTTTATGAAGAATTTAATCTATTTCTCTAACTCCAGATAAAACTACTGCTGGTGCAATATGTCATTTTATAGTTCTAATCAATCAACAAGTATTTATTAAGTGGCTACCATGTGCCAGGCATTTCGACTGGTAGGGATAAAAGCATAAAGAATGAAACCATCCTTACAATGAACTTAAAATGAATTCTAATGTAGAAGTGTATATATAGCAATATATACAGCATAAATATATAGTTAATGAATGAATGTTTATACATACACACAAAGTAGTTAAATGCAAGATATTTAGGGAGGGAGAACTAGCAGTTGGCAAATCTAGGAAAGGTTTTATGCAGGAAATAATATCTGAGCTGAATCTTAAAAGAAGAGAAAGACTCTGTTAGGCAGAAATATGTAAATAGTACTATACAGGCATTGGGGGATGGCCAATGTAAAGGCAAGAAGATGTGAGATGGAATGTCATGAGTGAGGAATAGAGAGAAGACCAGTTTGTATAGCTCTTAAAGGATAGGAAGAGTTTGGAAAGGTGTGGGAGGAGGCAGATTGTATAGGAGACTAAAAACTAACTAGAGGAGTTGATTTTTTTTTTTGCTGAGGCAACTGGGGCTAAGTGACTTGCCCAGGAGGACCTGAGTTCAAATCTGGTCTCAGATACTTAACACTTCTTAACTGTGCATTAAGTTAAGAAGTGTTAAGTATCTGAGACCAAATTTGAACTCAGGTCTTCCTGAGTTCAGGGCTGATTCTCTATTCCACTGTGACACCTAGCTGCCTCCAAGGAGTTGATTCTAAAGGCATTATCAAGCCACTGGAGTTGGCTGAGTAAGACATCATTGGGTTATATTTGCCCTTACAAAAATTATTTTGGTAGCAGTGTATAGAACAGACTGAAGTGGTAACAGTGAGGTAGGAAAACCAGTTAGGAGGCTTTTGAAAGTGGGAGGTGATGAGGAATTAATGTGATAACTGGAGTGGAGAGAAGTTAATGTATATGAGAAATATGCTAAATTTCTTTTTTTTTTTGAGAAAAAGATAGCTATAGGCTAGGTGGATATCTGTTTCTTCTCCATCCCATCTTGGTGCTAAGAGTATGAATGATCAAGTGAAATGCTTGAGTTAGAATCAGTATGGTTAGACAGATTTCACATACTCCATGGCGTGGGGCATACCACCCCAACTGTGTCCAATTATTCATGGATGCTTTATAGTCTCATTTAGAAACATGTTTCTTTTGACTTTCATAGAAACACCATCAAAAATTTAACTTGGAGAGCACTGGTTAAAGCTTCAGAGATCAAAATCCATCAATTCTGTAGTAGAGTATAAGCAGTATTGGATTTGGAGTCGGAATATAGGATCTGCTACTTATGGTCTTATGGGTTAATTTCTGTAAAAAGCAGGTAGGTAATGCCCATAGAAAAAATGTCTGAGAAGGTCTGGGAACAATGCAAAATTTGTTGACCATATACCCTTACTTGAAGTTAGGAAAATATGGTTACTACCACAGAGTAATAAAAGAGACTCTCTGAGTCAGAATGAATATTGGTTGCAGAGTCAAAAATGTATTTACAAGCATCTCTGAACAGATTTGTCTTAAAGATGTACAGTGATGGGGAAATCATATCTCTCCTTTAAAATAATTTATTTCCTTTTTAAATATTTCATTTAAAAATTTAAATTTGATATTAAATTAAGAAAAATCTCATGAGATTTTAATGTCTTGTAGACTATTCACTATAACTGAAAATCCCTGAAACCTTTTCAGGAGGTCCAAAAGATCAAATTTCCTTTGGCAGTGACCTCAATGATATCTAATAAAGATTGTAAAGAAGTACTGAGATTAGAAAAATTTCTATGTAGAATATCATTTGCCAACTGCCAATCTGTAGGCTAGTACATGGGTACAGTAGCAAAATTTTCCTGTTCTAGAATACTTTCATTACTAAAATGATGGCTTCCTAATACTTGTAAACCTAAAATTCTGACTCATTCTACTTCATATAAGTAAAAACTTGCTATTGTTCAGTGCAATTCAGGAACAGGCTATCTCAGGAGATCATAGTTTCACCACCAATGAAGATATTTAAGCAATAGCTGTATAGCCAAGTGTCAGTGATATTATATTTGGAATTCCTGGTGAGGTGCAAGAGAGACAAGCTGCCCTGTTGATTTTGAATGAGATTCTGTGATTCTTCCTTTCCTTTATGCCCTTCACTCTCCTCATCCTCCACTCCCCACTCCCTGCCAGCAGCCTAGTTCCCAATCTCTGGGTCACAAAAGAACTTTTGCAGCATGCAATAGGGAATTTAGATAATATAAGGTGGCAATTTAATTTGGTTCAGGAAACACAACCCTAACTCTTACAAGGGATTCTTAACCTTGGATCCATAAACTTGTTTTAAAAAATATTTTGTTAACTGCAATTAATATAATTGATTTCTTTTGTAATTCTATGTGCATATTTTATTTAATGCATTTGAAAGCATTATATCCATCAGATTCCGAGTTCCTTGAGAGGAGGGACTGTCTTGTGCCTATTTTGGTAATCTAATTGCTTAGCACAATGCCTGGCACGTAGCAGGTGCTTAACACATGTTGATGATTAGTTGTTGATTGATTATTCTGAGAAGACTGACAAAGGCGGCCCATGACACCAAAAAGGTAAAGAATCCCCTGCTCTAAATATATATTTTTTAATCAGGCCAGTTGTTTTCATATTAACCAAACCGAATTCCTATAGGAAGTCTGTGACCTTTTTATCCTTATGCCCCTTATCCAGAAAGCTCTGGCCATGGTACTGAATTTGATACAGGACACTAAGGTGACTTGATGTGCTTAAGGGTAGCAGAGATGAGTATATGCAGATATTCCTGTAGCAAGTGAGACCTTTTGTTTCTTCATGCTTCTATAATGGTTGATTTATCTAAAGGAAATGCCAGCTTTGCATTATCTTCCCCAAGCACTCTGACAACTTGACAAGTTGCTGCCCCCTCCTCCCCTTTTTCCAGTAGCTCTTCCTGCTTTGCTTTGGCTCTTTCAAGAATGTGCAATGGGACTTCCAGTAACAAAACTAATTAAGATCAGGGGGAGCATCATAATGAAGTTGTGAGAATTACAGTCATTCCTCCTTGTCCCTTGGTAGGAAGTAACACCCACTGCCATCTTGGTACCTATTACAGAACCTCTCCTGCAGGGAGGTTACTGGAGGGAGGGTCCAGGGCTCCCTATGGTGATATCAGCCTTCCCCTTCCCCCACTTTGTAGAGATTCAGATGATAAGAAGTTTTGCCATTTGAAGGTAACTTCCAATGACGCTGAGAAAGTCATTAGAAGGTATCTTAGAAAATGTTAGTTGGGAGTGGCTCTAATAAAAATTGTGAAGTGATAAAGTTTTTTTTTCCCTATGGTTGCTATAATGTAAAATTTCCCTTTCAATGTCCTTCTTCCCCTTGCTTGTTGCACCTCCCTTTCTCAAGATGCCTCTCCTCTCTCCTATCAAAATTTCTTCTTAGAAAGGATTTTATAAGCTCATTTATATGTTAAGGTGTAAAAGACAACAGGGTTAAGTGTTCCTTCTTAGGATATTCACATCTTAACATGGACTAAACTCCACAAAAATCTTTCTCTGCTTCATTTTGACATGAAGGTGATCTTGGGTTTTCAAAGGTGATATGAACACAAACTTTGGCAGGTCCTTTCCAGTTGGAAAAGCAACAGATTGTGTGTGTTGTACAAGCACTAATCCACTGAGTATTGAGAAGCATATCATCCATAGTATGCTGGTTACTAGAAGATTAATACTTTAGCCAATAAAACACAGAAAAATGCAAAATAGTCTTTGGCATTATGTGGTCATCTGCTGCTGATGCAATAACAGTGAATAGTGGGAAATGGGTAATAAGAATCACATCTTTTAGATCACCTATAATAGTTTAACTCTTGGCACTTCTAATGTGACAGCCTTGTGAAATGACTAATGAATTGACTACTGAAGAAAATTAAGTGTCATTATTGACATTCTACCCTGAAGACATAAGGAAGTTATAGCTAAATGTGTCCATTGAATAAATCAAGAAGACATAAAGTAATTTCAGCTACTTTGAAGGATGGCTCACAGGTCTACATAAGGGAGTTCATTTCATCATTGATCTAAAAGCAACAAGAACCATCATTTCATGATCATTTTGTATTGTATTGTTTACATTTTGCAAAAAGACCACCGTAAAGAGAACTGCAGCTCAGGTGTCAACATCTGTGGCAGAAAGTAAAGAGATAGAAATAGCTTATGAAAATTCTTCAAACCAAGCCAACATATATCTTGATGTTTGGCAATTCCAAGTGCAAAAAGCACAGAGGAGATGAAAAAAATATGTTGGGAAATATAGCACAGAACCAAGAAACATAAGAAGGTGAGACCTAGCCACTAGACAGAAGCTTCGTATTTATGTGTCATGCAAAGTATTTTTGGAGTCCAAGGATAGTGGTTCTGACAATGATCACCTGTGTGACTGTAGGTAAGTCTTACAATATCCCTAGGTATCCATAAATGGAGGTGAGGGTGGACTAGATAATCTGCAAATTCTCCTCCAGTTCTAGACAGCTGGGAGTTAGGGATGATGAGCATGAAATATCACATCAAATGAAATTAGCTATATATTTTTTTTAATATGATTAAGATTTATTTATCTTTTAAGAATATTTATTGATAACAATTCTTTATTTAATCAATATTCATATATTGATCAAGTATTTATTTTTGATTTCTCGAGATACATTTTATTTTGGGAAGCAGATACTTCCAAACCAAACACATAGAAAAATTCCAATCCTTAAAAGGTTAAGAAATTTGTTTTTAAGCATTAGCAGCTATAAATAATCTTAAATGTGATTAATGATACCTGAAATTTACTAATTTTTACTAATATTCTGCTTGATTTTGTTTGTACTATATAGTTCAAAAAAGAAGAAGATTTTAACTATATCTTAATAGACAGGAAATAACTATTGACATGGATGTCATTTATGAACCAGCTGTCTGTTATCAGACAATCAATTTGGTAGAACAAAAGTAAAAATCAACATCAATTAAAAGCAAGGTTGAAGATTAAGAAAGATATGATATACAAAATAATAGCTCTAATGTGACTTTCAAAACAAGATCAGAAATTAGGAAATGAATAAAGGGAGCATTATTGGTTTCAATTGCCATTTCCTATAGAAATTTAATTAAAGTAAAATAATAGACAAATGAAGAGGTCAAAAGATCCTAGAAATCACATTAATCAGGAATATCTGATCTTTTTGACAAATAACAAATACATAGTGGCAACCCTAGTTTAAAACATCAACAAGTTTACAAAAGATTGATGGAAAAATATAAGCAATGCTGCCTCATTAAACAGTGAAGGGAAAAAGTTCTTGTCCTATTTAATTCTACCAAATTAATTGTCTATATCTAATATCCATCCAAGATATGTATACTCAAAGATTAATTCAATGTGTTGCTTTCCAACTGCACATCTAGACAACATATATTCATCCCTTTAGTGTTTCCTAAGTAGATTATTAGACCAAATTATTTGAGCTGATGTAGAGCTCACTGAGGATCCTCTGTAGAATTTTTTGCTATATCAAGACCCATTTAATTCAGATTACCCCAAGAACTTTTAAAGGTAAAAATGAGAGGATGTGAACAAACAGACCAAAAGAATACAACAGATATGTCAGCATTTCTATTTTCATCAATGATGACAGTGGTATTGCATTTGCACTCAGTCTCCCAAGCACAATAAGAAGAATGAAATTTTTTTTATTAAAGCTTTTTATTTGCAAAACTTCTGCATGGCTAATTTTTCAACATTGACCCTTGCAAAGCCTTCTGTTCCAAATTTTTGTCTCCTTCCCCCAACCCCCTCCCTCCCCTAGATGGCAGGAAATCTAATATATGTTAATTATGTTAAAATATATGACAAGTCAAATATATGTATACATATTTATACAGTTATTTTGCTGTACAAGAAAAATCAGATCTACAAGAAAAAAAACCTGAGAAGAAAAACAAAATGCAAGCAGCCATCAATAGAAAGCATGAAAATGCTATGTTGTGGTCCACACTCAGATCCCACAGGCCTCTCCCTGGGTGTATATGGCTTTCTTCATCACTGAACAATTGGAACTGGTTTAAAACACCTCATTGTTGGAGAGAGCCACATCCATAAGAACTGATCATCATATAGTCTTGTTGTTGTTGTATATAATGATCTCCTGGTTCTGCTAATTTCACTTAGCATCAGTTTATTTAGGTCTCTCCAGGCCTCTCTGAAATCATCCTGCTGGTTGTTTCTTACAGAACAATAATATTCCATGACATTCATATTCCATAATTTATTCAGCCATTCTCCAATTGATGGGCATCCATTCAGTTTCCAGTTTCTTGCCACTACAAAAAGGGCTGCCACTAACATTTTTGCACATGTGGGTCCCTTTCAGAAGGATGAAGTTTGGAGAAGCAATTGCATCAGACCAAGTACACATACAAAAAAATTCTAAGCTGTAAATCACAGTTTTGAAGCTTTCAGGAACAGGTTTTCAATTATCTAAAAGAAGGAAAGAAACCAAATGACTAGGAGAAATCATAGCTGGTATTTATTACCAAAAAAGGTGATGATAAGGACCTTAATAATTACTGACATGTGCCTATGTTTCCATTTCTATAAAATATTTATAAGAATGACCTACATATGTATCAAGAGTACCCTTGATGAAAATATTAGAATAGAACAAAAGTTTTTGCAAAAGATTTTGTGCAGCAGACTCCTTTATAGAAAATTGACTAAGAGCTGAAAAGAATGCAGGATGCTGCTTTATTTACTGTTAGTTGGCTCTAAAAAGAAAGCACTTGACTTAATAGAGCATGACTCAGCTCTAACAAGGTGTCTTCCATGCACATATTAAGATTACACAAAATTCCTTGATATTTGAAAAAACAGATTTTATTTTGCTTAATAATCTTCTATCTACATCAAGGCATAAAACAATGAGGAAGACTTAGAGATGCTCTATTTTATTGATTGCACCAAATCATGGGATACCACAGACCTGCCTCCTTGGCTCCTGAATAAGATCTACAAGCACTCAAAAGAATTCAGTCTAACAATTTAATCAGAAAAACCAAAAGATAAATATCTCTTGTTCCTATTCCTACATGCAGATGGACAATGAACTAAACAGATTTTTAAAAATTACTAAAATATTTTTGTTTTTTACATTGCCTAAATTTTCCCTTGTTCTTCTCCCCCTTACCCTTCCCAGACAGTGTTCCAATATAACAAAGAATTTCGAGAGGAAATCAGCAAAATCATATGAGAATATTTTGTTATGCATCCATGGACTTCTTACTTCAGCAAAGAAGTTGGAGAAGTAACTTCTCATATTTCTTCTTTATAGCTATACTTATTCTTTGCAATTTTGCAATATTCATTTTTGACTTTCTGGTAGTTCTTTACATTTACACTGTTGTAGACTTTGTGTATATTGTTTTCTTGGCTCTGCTTATTTCTTCTGAATCAGTTCATATAAATCTTTCCAAGTTTCTCTGATATATATGTCATTTCTTTTAGCACAATAATAGTCCATTACATTTATGAACGTCAATTTGTTTGACAATTACACTAATCAATAGAGACATTTATCTATTTTGTTTCTAGTTCTTTGCTGTAACAAAAAGTGCTGCCATAAATATTTTGGTTCATACAGAGACTTCTTTTTACCAATGACTGCTTTGAGATGCATGCCTAGTAGTAAAATCTCTGGGTCAGAATATGGATAATCTAATAATTTTATTTAAAGATTGCTTTCCAAAATGGTTGCTCTAATTTACAGCTTCACCAATGTACTTGTGTGCTTTTTTTCCCCCAGAGGCAATTGGAGTTAAGTAACTTGCCCAGGGTCACACAGCTAGGAAGTATTAAGTATCTGAGGTCAAATTTGAACTCAGGTCCTCCTGACTTCAGGATCAGCACTCTATCCACTGCACCATCTAGGTCCCCTTGTGTGCCAATTTTGCCAACCAGAATTGAATCTTCCTTCTTTTGTCAACTTAATCAATTTGTTAGGTGTGAACTGAAATTTTGATTTGTGTATCTGTTGTTAGCTAAATTGAATTTATAAGGAAAAGAAGACAAAGCTAGGCAGGAAAATGCTTTCAATAATCTCACGATGCATTAGGAAACAAAAAGTTTTAAAATACCAATGTTCTTTCAGTGATGCTTTATGGCTGCGACTCATGGAACATCATAATCTCTGAAGACTTAAATTCATAGGTGGCTAAAAGGATAATATATGTGATTAATATAAATAAATGGCAGCATATTACCAAATATGATGTGTACACAAACAGTAACACAATTTAGGAAATGTATGACTAGAAAAGGAGATGAGTTGTTCATTTAATGAAATCAAGAGAAAAACCCTAATTGTTGCATTGGTATCCAAAGAATATTAGATGGTCAAAAGGAGAGACTCCAGATAATTAGATGGATCTTTGGTAGAGGGTATGAAAGAACTTGGACAATAGTTGCACAGGAGGAATAGATAGAGTGCAATCAGAGTCTTAAGCTAAAAGAATGGATTTGAGACAAAGGGAATATAAGGAAAATGTAATTTTGGCACATTTGGGTTCTTCACAACCCAGTAATATGCCAGAAGTTGTATTGATGTATCCCTGGGGAAGGTTGGGGGAAAGGTATCATAGCATCTATGACCATTTTCCAATGATCATTTTACAGCAACAAAACAAAACATAGTATAGTCAAATTGTCAAGTGAACAAATCATGAAAGGGATTTTTAAGATTTGGAGGTGGTATTGCCATACCACTTATCTGGTTCTTCAGCAGTGGTTCTTCAGATATTTTCTATCACCCTTGGCATTGGCCCTCCTTTCTCATCTGAGTTTTCACTCTATCCTCAGTCTAAGCAGAATTGCTTTCTTCTGCTGTGTTTTTCTATTAGGTCCCCAGGGTCCTTCAACTTGTTCACTTTTCTGCTATCTCCAAACTTGTCACATTGCCACAACTCTCCTTGGAGAGTTTCTGTGGTTGTGGCTAGTTGGAGTGTCACCTTCTCATGAACATAACTAACAATAGGGGAAAACAGCAGGTATAGTTAGTGAGAAATGGGATCTGGGTTTCTTGAACTTCAGTTAAACATAAGTTAAAAATAGAAAGTCTCTAGCTTTTTTGGCTGAATTTCATTCCGAGTGAATTTTCTAAAAATAAGGTTTTTTTCAGGTACTTCCTCCCTAGCTGTTGAAAACTAGTATTAATTGGTGTAAAAATGCAATATCTTTAAAAGAATTTAGTATCTTTATCTGAAAAAAAATTCACAAACTGGAACTGTTAGTGTATGAAAAATGATACATTTCTCTATGGACCATCCACCAGATAATACTGATTATAATAGTTCAATTTAACTTTCAGTGGGAGAAGGGGAATAAAAAAAAAAACAAACGAAAGCAATACAAAACAAAATAAAACAAAAAAACTTTATCACACAACAATCCAACTTTAGAAGACAGAACATAGCAAAATGCAGGCATTTGTTAGAAGAGAAAATGGCTAATCAGAATTAAAAAATATTTTAAGAAGGTAGTAATTCATAAGAAGCCTGAATATTATTACTAAAAAATCTTATACATGCTATAAATGTAAATAATAGGGATCACACTTAAAATATGCTTGAAAACAAACAGCATGAATAACCAGTAAAGTGTAAGAAAAAATGGAGGGAAAAAAAGCCATCTTTTCAAAAGAAGAAGAAGAAGAAGAAGAAGAAGAAGAAGAAGAA
>JAJPUD010000892.1:13123-160699 GCA_023553655.1 Myrmecobius fasciatus
TTTTTTTTTTTTTTTTGCTTTTTGCTGAGGCAGGTTAAGGTTAAGTGACTTGCCCAGGGTTACACAGCCAGGGAATGTTCATTGTCTGAGACCAGATTTGAACTCAGGTCCTCCTGACTTCAGGGCTGGTGCTCTATCCACTGTGCCACCTAGCTGCCCCAAATCTATTTAGTTTTAACTTTGTTTGAGATCATGGTTACTACCCCTGATTTATTTTTTACATAATAAATTTTACTCCTGATCTTTATTTTATGTTTGTGTGGATCTCTTATTTCGTATCCTTCCTCACTCCTCTATTTAAATGTCTACCTGCTATCTCCCCTCCAAGGATCTCTCCTTACTCTTTAACCTACCTATCCCCTTATTCTCTTCCCCCTATTCTATCCCCTTTTATCACATTCCCATTAATCTACACAATCTTTTATACCTTCTCCCTTATCCTATTACCTTACTCTCTTATTTCTTTATACATTTAGAAAATTTTATTCCCTTCTGAATGTATATCTTGTTTTCTTTTTAACTCTGATCTAATGTGAGTAGGAATACCTCTAAAAATCCCTCCCTTATCCTCTTCTCCACTCGGATAGCCTTGCCTTACCTTCTTAATTCTCTCTGAATTTAACAGACCTTTATACCCTTCTAAACACACACACACTCACATATCTATCTATCTATCTATCTATCTATCTATCTGTCTGTCTATCTATGTATTGTTCCCTCTTTAATCTGTTCCCAATGAGAGTAGGTTCTAGAGCTATCAGCCCTTCTCCATCTAATTCCTTTGTGCTTCATACATGGTTTTGTTTTTTAGAATGAGATCATATTCTGTTCTATCCCAAATATTCTTTTAAACTACCTAATTACTAATGACAATCTTAGACATGCAGATTGCATTTCCACATATAAAACATACACTGTTTGTCCTTATTGAGTTCCTTATAATTGGTCTTTGATGTTTCTTTCAGATCTTATATGTCAGATTTTCTATTATGTTCAAATCTTTTTGTAATAAAATCCTCAAAGTCTATCATTTCATTGAATGTCTTTTTTGTTGTTGTTCTTGTTCATATTTATGCTTAACTTTGCTTGGTATGGTATTTTTGGCCACAACCCAGTTTTTTTTTTTTTGCTCTTCAACATAAGTATTCCTATCTTTTGGAATTCTAATTTTAGCACCACTATATTCTAATTTTTTTTCTTGTTGCTTATGATATTTTCTCCTTGAACTGGAAGTTTCAGAATTGGGCCATGATATTCCTGTAGGTTTTCCTCATAGGTTCTCTTTCAGGTGATGATTGGTGGATTTTTTTTCCTACTTTACTCTCATTATAATACTTCAGGACAATTTTCTTTAATTAGTTCTTGTATCAAAATTCTTCTTTTGATCATAGCTTTCAGGTAGTACAATTATTCTTACGTTAACTTTTTTTTTTTTTGACAGTTAACCATTTGACACTATTCAGGATAGGAAGGATGTTTTTTTTTTGTTTGTTTTTGTTTTTAAACTTAAGTATCCTCCTCTGAAGATGAACCCCAAGTCTTCTCTATTCTTATAACTTTATATATGTTTGGGTTCTTTCTCCTTTGCTTTCTTTTTTTATTTTAAAAAAATTGTGTATAGCAGGATACTAATGTAACTAAGTTTTAGTAGGTCCTGGGGTGTGGGATATGGTGCCTCTGAACTCATGTCTTCCTTCAGTCCTCCCGTCTGGCCTGGAACTTGAAACCAAGAACTCCACTGTCCTGTAGCCAGCAGCTTCCCTGCCTCACTGCTTCTGTACTCACAGGGTATAGGCTGTTTCCTTCTTACCCAGGGCCACATCTCAGCAGCAAAGCTGTACCTGGCATCCTTAATCAGAATCTTTCCCAACTCAGACACAAGACTTCCCATATTATCTGGAGGTGAAAATTCCTATTGGGCCCCAAGCTACATGTCAGTGGAGCTATCTCTTGACTGACCCACTTGCTTTTTCAGAGGAACTAGGGTAGAGATATTTATACTTCAAGGGGACCATATCTCTGTCCTAATATTTTCCTTTGGATTTTCTCTGGTTGTCCCAGAACGACCATTGCTCTGCCCTTACTTTTGTTTGTTTGCTGTTCTTCTACTTTCTACCCTGAAGTGTTATTTTGTCTTGTTTGTTGGAAGGGATCTGTAGTCTTAGAATTTTCTGACCTACTCCATCATCTTCCAAGAATCTTCTGTCTTGTTACTTTTTTGATAGGAAGGGATGTTGTATTTTGTCAAATCTTTTTCTGTATCTTTTGACATAATCCTGTGATTTGTGTTAATATTGCATTGATATGGATGATCAGTTATGCTAATAGTTTTTAATATTGAGCTAGCCCTATTTCCCTGGTTTAAATATCGCCTCGTCATTGTAAATGATCCTTGAGACAGGTTGCTGTAATCTCCTTCCTAATATTGTATTTAATATTTTTGTGTCATAATTTATTAGAAAAAATGGTCTATAATTTTCTTAGTTTTTGCTCTTGATAACTTATGGAATCAGTATCATATTTGTATTATTTTAAAAATTGGGCTTTTCCACCAGTTTTTCCAAATAATTTATATAGTATTGAGGTTATTTGTTTGTTAAATGTTTTGTAGAATTTGCTTGTGAATTCATCTGGCCCTGGAGAATTTTTTCTTGGAGAATTCATTGATAGCTTGTTCAGTTGGTCTTGTTTTAGTTTTCCCCTAAGATGAAGTTATCTAAGTATTCTGTTTCTTCTTATTTATATACTTTTTGTAAACATTTACATGCCATCTGCAGTATTCACAAAAAGTCCACCCAGATTCCCATTTAATTTCTTATGCCAATCCATTTCCATTTTTATTTTATCCTCTTTCTAGGATATCAGGGATGTTTTCTTTGATAGTTTTTTGTTTTTGTTTTTGTTTTTTTGATTATGGCTTTCAGGAAGTCTAATAATTCTACGCATCTGTTTCCTGATGCAGTTGTCACATACCTCAGAAAGTAGGATCTGATACTTGGGACATCATGCCCCATTACATTGGGACTAGTACTTGATTACACTCATAACTTGTAAAAAATAAAACAGCCAAAAATATTTTAAGCAACGAAAAGTCCAACCATAGATAGGTACTGTGGGAATAGTGGAGACCTCAGTTCATATTTAGAGTAAGGTAATGGAACTAAAAAAAAATCACTCTTTTTTCAGTAAGATACATCAAATGGTCCCAAGCAGAAAAGGAGTTCTTGGAAAAACTTAAGAAGGACTTAAAATCAAATAAGATTGGAAAAAATTTTTGCAAATGATATTTGTTTGCATATTTTCCATGCATGAATATGAAATGTAGAAATTATTTAGATTGGGAATGACAACATTATTCTTGAATAACCTGTGCTATGGTGGCTGTTTGAAAAAAAAAAACCTAAATTTTTTGAATTTTAAAATAGAGTAGTATCATTATATAGCATTTTGGGGATTACAGTGTTCCACATAAGTGAATCATTTTGATAAGTTGGCTCCCCTCCCCCAAGGTGCAATATTTTTATTTTAATGTAAAGGTAGGGCAGGACTCAGCAGAGAAGGGGTATGGCCTTTGTGTTCTTTGGTTATGGTTGCTTGCCTTTTTTTTTAAAAGGCTGATTGTTAATAAATGGAGTCTTTATTGTACTTTAACTAGTGTGTATTCTTCATCAAAGCCATTTGTGAGACTTTGCCATGTTGAACTGCGTTTTTCTTTTACTTACAGACATTTAGATAATCATAACCTGTGGGATCCCAATGAATTTGCAGTTCATTGCTTCAAAATTATAATGTATTCCATTCAGGTAAGGTTTAGCTGCTTTAATATAATTGCTAAGCAACATCAGTTCTGAATAAGTTTCATTTGATTCTTCAGCAAAGAAAACAACACAGAGCAGCTTAAAATTGTACTGAATACTCTGTATAGGATATCAATTATTGATATATTTGGTTGATTACTAGCTTTTGCTTTATTTTCCATATCACATCAAACTTTCAGCCTACTTTTTGGAAGGGAGACTACCATATAAGTTAATCATGTCAGTCATTTCTGATTTACAAAAAAAGCTTTTTTTGTAACTCCATAGCATTTTAAATGAATTTTTATTGATATCTTTCACTTTTGTATCACTTACATTTCTTAATGTATTCGTTCTTCCCCCCATCTTGAGAGCAGTCCCCTATAAAAGAGGGGAAAAAAGGAGAAAAAAAGCATATTGGCCCTAAAGAAAAGATGTAAAGTATATTCCCTCTTCTTTGAAGAGATGGGTAACTGTGACTGGGGAATACTAATATCTTACTGACTAAAACAATAGACACGCACAATAGAGTCCCTAGTTACATAAGTCATTATGGATGGACCTCAGCTGAGCCCAACTTTGTGTGCTGGCTGCTGTCACTTGTCAACCCTGTGTTCCAGGGTATTTCACTTAGCCTTTGTGGATTTTCCTTGTCCCATCATTCAAAAAGATGCATGATAATTTTTTTTTATATACTTGACACAGCTGGTATGGGGATCCAAGGAAGTAATTTTGGATAAAGATCTTTGTAAGCCTTAAAGACTCTTTATAAATCTCAGATGTCTTCATTATTAGGTTAGGAGTGGGAGAATTAACAAACTTGTCAGAATAAAACAGTTGGATAAAAGTGTAAACTCCTTTAGAACAAACATATTGTCATTGCCCTTTGCTCTGGCAGAGTGCTCTGTGCAGCAGCAGGGGCTTAACAGTATTTCTGGAATTGAGCCCTAGAAAAGACTGTGCCAAACAAAGTAAAACATTCAAACAATTCCTTTTTTTCCCCCCAAGATACTCCTATATATATGTCTAACTGATTTTTTTTTTTTTTTTTTTGCTTTTTGCTGAGGCAATTGGGGTTAAGTGACTTGCCCAGGGTCACACAGCTAGGGAATGTCAAGTGTCTGAGACCACATTTGAACTCAGGTCCTCCTGACTTCAGGGCTGGTGCTCTATCCACTGCGCCACCTAGCTGCCCTATGTCTAACTGATTTTTAAGGTCCTTTTTAAACATAACTTTTTGATGGATATGTCATAACAATTTCATATATTATTGGATAACTTTCATGCCAAGCTTGATTTGGTTGATTAAATATTGTAATAATTATCTTTTAAAGAAGATATAGACTTTAATCCTATGCTGTTGACCTCAGTCCAGATTTCATTCATAGCCTGTTGACAGCCATTCACCTAGGCACCCCATAGTAAATATGTCAGATCTGGGATTCAGACTCATGTTCTCTGCAAATCCTATGCCCTTTCCTAATGTATCATGTAGCTTCCTATCTATTACATTCACTTAAAATTTTTTTTATTGGCTGATTTGTGTGGTATGACATAATTGACTTTTATATAATATTTTATGTTCATTTGATCCTTATGATATAGGTACTGCAATTAATTTTCTCATTTTACACTTGAGGAAACTAAGGTTTAGATTAGATGATTCATCCAAGATCATAATGCTTAAGTGATAAAAATGGGAACTCAGCTCTTTCTGATTCCATTTCTGGCATGCTATCCTCTGTGCCACTTAGCCTTTCTTATGATATGAATTCTTAAATATATGTAGTTTTAATTTCCCCAAATCATAGTTTTTTTTTACTATGTTTAATATATTATCCACTTTTCTTGAAAGGTAGACAGTATTTTAATAATGTTGATACATAAAACTTAATTGTATTTTAAAGACAAATATAATTAATAAGAGCATAATTTCAATATTCTGTGTGATAAATTAAAAATTTTACCATTTCCTGAAGATTATAACAAATACAAAAGTGTTTACATTAAAATTTTGTAATAGATTCCCTTGATAAGGGAAAGTTTTATATACATATATATATATATGTGTATATATATATATATATATATATACATATATATATATATTTTTTTTTTTTTTTTGCTTTTTGCTGAGGCAATTGAGATTAAGGGACTTGCCCAGGGTCACACAGCTTGGGAATGTTAAGTGTCTGAGACCAGATTTGAACTCAGGTCCTCTTGACTTCAGGGCTGGTACCACCTAGCTGCCCTGAAAGTAATTTTTTTAAAGGATAAAAGAGATAATTGTCTTTTACATCCAATATTTTTTCATTTTTATTAGGCACAGTATTCTCACCATGTGATCCAAGAGACTTTAGGACATCTTGATGCTCGAAAAAAAGATTCTCCACGTGTTCGGGCAGGGATTATCCAGGTTCTATTAGAAGCAGTTGCCATTGCTGCTAAAGGATCTATAGGTAAGTAATATTAAAAAAAATAATTAGTATACACTTCCCCCCCCCCTTTTTTTTTTTCCTTTTTAAAAAACATTGTCATGTGCCCAGCAGAGCATCAGGGAGGATTCAAAATATATAGTAATAAACTTACATTTCAAAAAAACATATGTAGTAACAGAAGAAATGATATTCATGGGTATCTGTCTTTTTTATGCTTCCTTCTAAGTTATTTTTTTGTTCTCTGCTGTGTACTTTTTACTCTGTTCTTTTTTCCCCTTTCATCTACTCCATCTCCCTCAAGCAGTAAAGAACAGAGATATATGTGTGTGTGTGTGTGTGTGTGTGTGTGTGTGTGTGTGTGTGTGTATGTATATATATATACATATATTTATAAAATACTTAAACTTTCATGCTTATATGACCACATATATTTAGACACACAAACACATGTATAAAATGCATTTACCCATGCATTTTATATAATACTATATAATGTAATATATAATAAATAATAACAAAATATAAACTAACTCATAATAATTCACACCTGGTAGTGAGAGTTTGGACTAACATGAAAAGTGAGATCAGAAAGTAAGGAATCAATTCAAGAGGAAGACATAAGCGCGTGAAATTGTTAAAATTAAGGGACCTTGGAGATTGCAAATTATGATTGTCATAAATGTCTTTCCTGTTTCTAACCTAGGTGACTAATAATAAAAAAAAGATCATTGGAGCTTTTTGGCCCCATGACCAGCAATATGAAGGGTTAGGTTGTTTTTTTTTTTTTAAACCATATTCACAACCTCTCAAACTCTAAAGTAGAAATTATGTCCCAGAGAGAAACAATTTCAGCTTGTCAGGACACCAAGATCCAAACAGTAAAAAACTGATGAACTAACAACAGGCAAGGCTAATCAGTAACAGCCCACATACTCACAAAGTACCCTGTCTCCTTTCATGTTCCTTTCAGCAGTTCAGCACAAGCTGACCTATGACCTTGCAACAGAACTAGGCTAACCTAATTGCTCCATTCCATCTTCCCAGAGCTGCAGAGATTTACTTAGCCCATGCTAAAAGTTAGGAGTGGTAGATAACCTTCTGTGTTCCAAGAAAGCTTAGCCAGAGAATAGAGAAAAGAGGGATCTGGGACACACATGTGAAACTCTTATTAAGCTTGAGGCAAAGATCCTAGGATTCAGCTGGGGCCAATGCTGTCTCATTCTCTGCTCAGTCAGAGAAGTAGGCTAGTGAAGCATAAATTGCTCATTGTATAAGAATGTTGAAATAACTTTTAAATCCATTGCTCAGTGAAACTTCCATCAAAGAAGGAGTCAGAAATTGAGTATTTTGGGGGGGGGAGGAGGGTGGAAAAAAAGAATGAAATTACCAAAACTCTAAGAAGAAAGAAAATTCAAAGACTTTTAACATAAGCAGATAAAACAAGGGAGATATTAATAACAGAAGGGAAAATGGCTTCTAGATGAGAAAAAAAGAACTTAGGTATCTGTAAATAAATATTGCAAAACATAGGAAAATTAACAAACACCTGATGAGGCAGAGGACCCTGTATATTCCCAAGAGAACTTTGTAAACAGGATGTTTCTGAATAATTTGAAAGAAACAATTTGGAAAGCAGAATTTATAGCTTATAGAGTAGGAAAATTGTCAGAACAGAAAAATTTGAATATATAGTGACAAGTCTCACCCAAGAAAAAAAGAGATAGTAATGCAAATAATTTTCATGGATGAGAAAACTTCCATTTTTTTTCCAGTAAAGTCTTGATAGGCTGGCTTCAGTTTACCTTACTAGCCTGAACTGATATTGCTGTTCTTTACCCACATTTGTACTGACTATTCATCAAACCAAGAATTCAGTCTACCTTTGCATCTTAAAATCCCCAGCCTCCTTCAAAGTGCCACTAAGGTGTTAATGCCTTCCTCCTGAATTTTTAAACATTTTACTTTTTATGTATTTTATATATCTATATATGTGCACATTATTTTTCTTATAGAATGCAGACTTCTGAGTTTAAAGACTTTAAATTTTTTTTCTTTATATCCTATGTTTATCACAGTATCTTGCCTGAAATAGGCACTTAATAAATGTCTGAGTGTTGAATTTCTTGATTTCTCATCTTATATAATAAATATATTCCCATGTCAGATTCCATCAGCTGTTCATTTTGGTTCCACTTTGTCATAATCTTCACCGTAATTCCCCTCTTTACTTCCCTATTTTATTTCCTTACCTCTACTCCAGGATAATCTTGTCATTAGAAAATTTATCATCCTGGATATTATTTCAGCTTTGCTACTCATACCTCTTTAGTACCCTCATTTGCTTCTGTCTTCTTAATGGAACACAGAGAAAGAAAAACTGCCATAGCTTCTATTTATAGAGGGTTCGAAATACCAGCTATTTCTTCATTTGCCACCAGCTTCTTTCTCTATTGTAAACACCTTGAAGGAAACTTCTTTTTGCATTTCTAGCAATATCTATTAGATATTGCTAATACAATATTTGTCAGAATATTGGGCTCTTAATAAATGTTTGTGGTATTTTATCATCATTGTATATTTTATTTATGTATTTATTTACTCATCTGTTTATGTATTATGTTCCTTTACCACACTGGATTCCATGAATATGATTTTTTTTTAATTTCAGAATAATTGGTTTCCTTTGTAATACTATGTATTTTATGTTTTAAAAATATCATCCTGACAAGGGGACTATCTCTAGATTTATTCATACTGTTAAAGGAGTCCATGATCCAGAGAAAGTTAAGAACTCATAAACTCTAGCAAAATATAGGTTTCTTAAGGAAAGGAAGTAACTCAATTTTGTGTTTTTATTGCCAACAAAATGTTGTAATTTTTAATTAAGATTCTAATATTGGAAAAGAACATCTATTCTTATACATGTTGCTTTACAGGGCCTACAGTACTGGAAGTATTTAACACCTTACTGAAGCATTTGCGTCTCAGTGTTGAATTTGAAGCTGGTGAAAGACGAGGCTCTATGGGCAGTGTCACCGTAAGCACAAGCACCAAAGATAATGATGAGAAGATTGTCCAGAATGCTATTATTCAAACAATAGGTGAGTGATCTTTACTTTCAAATATTATTTTCAGTTTAGAGGCTTATTTTATTGTTGATTTGAGAGAAGATCGGAGGAGAGGCAGAAAGTCACCTTTTCACTCTGCCATCTTGGCTCCGCCCCTCAAATATTATTTTCAAAAAAAATTTACAATAATTTAAGCTAAGGTTTTAACTTAGGCATAAAACTTAGAGATATTTATTTTCATTAGAAAGGCTGAACTTTTAAAAGCTATTTCCAGATTTCTAGGAGAATGAGTAAATTTCCTAGGGACTACATATGAGCCATGATTTTTTTTTTCAATTGAATGATCTTGAGTTCCTAAATATTATTATATAATAACAGAACCTTATGTATTTCTGTAGCAGTCTACTAAACATTTGTTGATATATTTGATTGTTTATGCCAGTTCTGAAATATTATGTGTGAACAGATTATATGTATATATACAAAATAGCAAGCAACTTGTAATGTTTAATTAAAAAAAGAAGAAAAATTTACTAAGCTTTTTTTTTCTTTTTCCTTTACGTTATCTCCCAAAAGCTGAATTAACTTTAAGAATAATATAAGTATTTTGACTCTGTTATTTGAATCCACCAGAAATACCTATATAATACCTAATATTGATACCTAATATATAGGTATATAATACCTATATGATACCTAATAATGTTAAAAATTAATGGTTCTAGGAAATATTAGTAAATTATGGTTATTTCCTACAAATATAGAATCACAAAGTGGAAAGGGACCCATTTTATATTTTCTCTAACACCTAACTCAAAGGTATGGGGTACCCTACCTCCTTCACTTCATATCAATCAATAAGTCTTTAAGCCCTACTGTTTGCCTGTGAATTGATTTCACTGGATAGAAATAGAGAGCTTAATGAAATAAATTAAAATTGAAAAGAGAAATCATTCACATAATAATTGAATTAAAAGGCTTATTTGGATTCTCTAAGAATTCCTTTAAAGGAAAATAAAAGGTTTTTTGACCTGCCTAATTTATGGACATTTTGGGGTATTTTTTCATGTTTATATGGAATTAGTGAATCAACAAGCATCTATTTATCGTATATTTACTGTATGCCAGGCACTATGCTAAGTTCTGGATGCAAGGAAAGGCAAAAATCCGATCTAAGTTCTTAAGAAGCTCAAATTTTAATGAAAGAAAAACTAGATAAAACAACTGTGGATGATAACTTTAATGAGAAAGCTTTAGTAATTGGAGACCAGGGGAAAAAAAAAAACCTCTTATAAAAGGTGGAATTTGAATTAATCTTGAAATAGGTCAGGGAAGCTTAAAGGCAGTGGTGAGGAGGGAGAGCTGCCCCAGCATAATGAGTCAGTCAGTAAAAAGGCACTCAGGATGTGATATATTATGTTGGAGAAACACTAAATGTAGCTGAATTATAGAGTACATAGAGGGGAATAAAGTATAATAAAACTGGGAAGATAAGAAAAAGACAGGTTGTGAAGTGCTTTAAAGGCCAAACATTATGTTTGTTCCTGAAGCTAATTGTGAGTTTTGAGGGATTGAGGAGAAATTCAACATGGTCATACATGTATTATAAAAAAGTAATTGATTTAGTGCTTTTAAAAAAAATTATCCCATGTTCTGTTTTACCTAGTGTATTTAAATTCATTTCTCAAAATGCCTAAATAAAATATTATGCCAAAAAATAATAAGAACTTTGCTTTAAGAGAGAAATAAGCTCTGTATATAAGGAAGTGATAGTCCTGTTCTACTATGATCTTGTCAGACCAGTCTTGAGTATTGTGTTCAGAACTTGGAACTCTGTTTATATATGTATGTTGGAAGGCATACAGGAGAGGGTTCACAAGATAACTTAAGTTCCAATGATGAGAATTGGGGTTATTTAGCTTGAAGAAGATTCAGAGATAATATGATAGCTATCTCCAAATATTTTAAGGGTATTCTACTGGAATGAGGAATTAGTTTAGTCCTGGTTCTTTGTACTGGAGGTACTAGATAAAATTTTCAAAGAAAAGAAATTTAAAAGCTTTTTTTTTTTTCCCTGAGGCAGTTGGGGTTAAGTGACTTGCCCAGGATCACACAGCTAGGAAGTGTTAAGTGTCTGAGGTCAGATTTGAACTCAGGTTCTCCTGACCTCAGGGCTGTTGCTCCATCCACTACACCAATTAGCTGTCCCATTTAAAAGCATTTTTAATAGTCATTTGAAAATAAAATGGGATGTCTCAGGAAGTTGTGGATTCATTGGAGTTCTTAAAGCAGTCTGTAAACATTTATTAAGTATCCACCATATTCTAGGTACTATGCTAAATGTGTAGGATACAAGGAAAGCAAAATAAAAATCGTTGCTCTCAAAGAATCCATAGTCTAAAGATCTCAAAGTCTGTCATGGAAAAGAAAATATAAATAACTATATACTTACAAGATATAGAGGATAAATTATTAGATGAGAGGCACTGGCATTAAGGAGATTGGGAATAACTTGGTCTCCTTTAATACTATGAGATTCCCTTCAGTTAATTTTGTCTTAGTCATGTGTATAGAAGATGTTTGCAAGTTATTTTCCCCATTAGAAACGAGTTCTCAATGAGCAGGGACTATTTTTGCCTCTCATTGTACCTTCAGCCCTTAGCATCATGCCTTGCACATATTTAGTACTCTTACAGAGTTAACAAGCATTATTTTCATAGAGATGATATTTAAGCCATGGAAGATGAGATCACCAACAAGTGAGTACAGAGCAAAATGAGACAAACTATCCCCTGCCCTCAAGTAGTTTCTAGTCTGGGGTTATAGCATACATATAGGTGATTTCAAACTATGTACAAAGTTTACAAAATATAGCTTTTAATTTCTTATTAAAACAAGCCCTCTTCTCTTTAAAAAAAAAAACAAAACTTTATTTTTCTAGGAAAATGTCTTTTTATGTGTAAAGCACTTTCATATTTATTTGAATTGAATTCATTTAATTACTCTAAATGTGATTTTGAAGCAGACTATATAGACAGCTATAATAATCATAGTATATTATTTAATAATGAATGAAGTTGAGAAAACATTTGATTTATTACATATCCTTTAAATAGTAGTACAAAACGAACATTTTGGAATGTTGAAAATTTTTAATAAATTAGTTTTATATACTTTGGGAAATTATAAAAATTCTTTTCTATTAAATTAAAAAATATTTTATAGGGTTTTTTGGAAGTAATTTACCAGATTATCAGAGATCAGAGATCATGATGTTCATTATGGGAAAAGTACCTGTTTTTGGAACTACCACACATACTCTGGATACCAGTCAGCTCGGGTTTGTTACTTTTTGTTTTCTTATACTTCTAATTTGAACTTAATTTTAGATTAATGAGATTTTGAGGTAGAAGTAGAAAGAAAAATTTTCATATTTGTGTAACAGACTACATTAATTTTGTAAAATTTGTATTTTAAAATTAGTTTTTAATTTTTAATCAGTTCAACTTTTTCTTTCCATTTGTACATTTTAAATTGTTTTTTTTTACAATATAAACATTTATGGATTACTCTTGTTTCATAAGAGATTTCTTATAAAAAGGTAAACCAGTTAAGTAAAACTAATAAGAAAAAAAGAAAGTAAATTTCTAATCACAGAATATATGTCACCTTTCATATTACGCCTACACGTTTAGTTGCTTAGTTAATATGTAGACCTAGAATGATAACTTAAAAATCAATTATAGTTACTCTTGTTCTGTTTTTTATTTCATTGATGTTGTGTTTTCTCTGCTAATACAAATCAGTGTCTCTTTTGTGACTTAATTGTTCAAACAGCACGGCGCCCTGAGAAGTTGAACGATCTGGCTAGGATCACTTAAGTTGATTTTGTTTTGTTTTTTGTTTTTGAATTTGAATGATTTTTTCTTTAGAGCAAATATTTTTTCCTTTTTAAATCTTGAGTCAGGCCCTTCTCTGTACATGAACAAATATACTTCTGTAGGTTGATAGGTTGAACTCATAAGTGAATGGGTCACATTATGTATGTGGACATTGTATGACAATAAAAATTCTATTTAGCATCATTGTATTATATATTTAGAGCTGGAAGAGATAGCAAAGAACAATGCTTTCATTTTACTGCTGAGGAAAATGAGGCCTAGATAGTTACTTGCCTGAAGTCACAATGGCAGTAAGAAGAACAATGCTTCGAACCTCTGTCCTCTAACTGCAAAGCCAGCAATTTTTCCATTTGATTTGATCTTGAGAAGTATATGCAGATGTCTCTTTTTAAAGATGGAATATTTCAAATCAAAGCCAGTAGTAAATGTATTACTCATTGTACAAATCTTGAATGCTAAATTTAATACCTGGGAACTTTAAATTTTAGGGAGTTGGGAACCAGACGGATTCAGATAATGTTGCTGAGATCTTTACTTATGGTAAGTCATATGAGATGTATGATGGGATGGGAGGGAAATAGTCAAAGGGTATTTAAGTGAAAATATTTGAACTTTACAAGTCTTATAATTTCCTACATAGAATTAGAGAATGATGGAGATCAAAGTAGTATTAAAGATCTAATTTGTCTCTCCATTTACAGATAAAGAAATAAAGATTTCAAAAGTTTAGATGCCTTAGCCCAAGATGACATTGTTTATTTTCCTTTGCTGAAGAATCAGGGGAAAAAAAGACCTCCAAAACTAATATAGCTACTAGTAGCCAAGTCAGGATCACAATCTAGAATTCCTGAATCAGAGATTATTAAAACGCAGTGACAATTTCCCTCTTATATTTAAATCAAGTTCTTTTTAAAATAATATTTCAAATTGAAAGAGGATATACATATTATTTTAAATTGGTAAGTGAATGTATTTTTTGGAGTTTACCAGCACAGTTAATTCATGAGTCAGATTTCTTTGGCATGTTTTAGAGAATTTAATTTCAGCTTACTTAGGTTTTAAATTCATTTGAAAATAATTTAAAAGCAGATTTTAAAAAATGAAATTCCAAGAAACAGATTGTAGATAATCGTGTCACTTGATATTCCTGAAAAAAAAGGTTTTCAGTTATAAAGAACCACAGTTATAATTTGTTTTTTTGTAAAAAATTTCTGCAATGAAAGGAAAATGCTTTTAATTTAATAAATATTTATTGTTTTTCACCTAAGTATTCATTGTTGCATTAATTCTTCTGGCAATAAAGAATTCCTTAATCTGATTCCTTTAAATGTATTGGATATTTTCTCTCTGTCTTTTTGCTCTTTTAACCCTGTGTATAAGCTGTTACTCAATACTAGGATCTTCCAGAAGCCATAGGAAAGTGGCGAAGAAATTTTGGAATTGATGAAACTCTTAAGTGGAGGAAGCTTGAGAAGCCTTGATATTGGGCTGTTACTGCTCCTGCTGCAGTAGGGAGTTATTTTGCCCTAATCATTGTGGAGGAGGTGGTAGTAGGACTATCAGGGTGGCCAAAGAAAGACAATGGATAGAACTCCTAAGAAGTAAAGTTGAGAAAAGTCATGAATTCTGCCTTCTTAGCCCAGTATATTGGTATGATTCATAAGAATTGAAAGATAATCAATCAAATGAGATCTTCTATGTTCTTAATTTTAAACATTTTTTTAGGGTAATGGGAGAGGAGAAAGGCATTATATCAAGGACTTAACTTATCACTATAGTATTTACCCCTGCTAATACAGTTTGTAAGTAGCTATAATTTATATTAGAAAGTTATCTGAGATTAGGAGAAATGAAAAGTGTTGTCCATGGTCACACAGTAAGGGTCACACAGTAAGGGAAGAGAGATAAAGTACTTGAATATATGTCTTCTTGATTTCTCATCTTGCAGTTAATCCACTATGTCATCTTGTTTCCTCACATCATAATCCATATGTTCACTTAGGTGAATACAAATGTAAAACTGATTTTTAAATCATTAAATAATGAATAAACCAAAGTGAGCATAGGGCAAAGAATTTTAAAAAATCAACTGTCCTGTCAGAAAAAAGACTTTTTTCTTTTTAACATAATAGTCTTACTATTTTGTAATATGCTTTCCTATATTATAAGGGCATCTAGTTCGCTCTCAGAATGAAGCTATAGAGTAAAAGTCTAATGCAAGCACATTGTTGATTCTGATGTAAGATTATGCTGACAGTAATTCACTTTTCATACATTTTTAGGGCAGAATTGGAAAAAAAAAATGGACTAACAAGCCCTGGTCTACATATTTTTGCATGTTTAACAAAGTACTCTTAAGTTATTAGAAGTACATGAAATTTAAAGTTTATTCATAATCTTTCGACCAGAAGAAAAATTCATTGATCATTTAAATTTGTGTGTTATGTCCATGTCATTATAAGGAACTACTTTTTTTTATTAAAAGCTTTTTATTTACAGAACATATGAGTGATTTTTCTACATTGAGCTTTACAAAACTTTTTTTTTCTTCCAAGCTTTTCCCCTCCTTCCCCCCACTCCCCACCCCTAGATGACAGGCAGTCTAATACATGCTAAATATGTTAAATTATATGACAAATCCAATATATGTATACATATCTATACAGTTATCTTACTGCACAAGAAACATCAGATCTAGAAAGAGGAGAAAAAAAAAAAAAAAAAGCAACCTAAGAAGGAAAACAAAATGCAAGGAAATATTCACAGAAAGCGTTAAAATGCTGTGTTCTGGTCCACACTCAGTTCCCTCAGGTCTCTCTCTGGATGTATATGACTGTCTTCATTGCTAAACAATAGGAACTGGTTTGAATCACATCATTGTTGAAGAGAACCATGTCCATTAGAATTGATCATCATATAGTCTTGTTGCTGGGTATAATGTTCTCCTGGTTCTGCTGATTTCACTCAGCATCAGTTCATGCAAGTCTCTCCAGGCCTCTCTGAAATCATCTTGCTGGTCGTTTCTTATAGAGCAATAATATTCCATAACATTCATATACCATAATTTATTCAGCCATTCTCTAATTGATGGGCATCCTTTCAGTTTCCAGTTTCTTGCCACTACAAAAAGGGCTGCCACAAACATTTTTGCACATGTGGGTCCCTTTCCCTCCTTTAAGATCTCTTTGGGATAAAGAACTGCTTCTTATAGTCATTCTTTATTTTTTTTATTAATAGCACATCCACTTTATTTACTACATTTTAAGAACTTTGATATAAAACATTTTCATTCGGAGTAGATAGATACATGGAAATATTAATCATTCAGCTTGTATATAGTATGTTATTATTATTATTATTAATTTTTGCTGAGGCAATTGAGGTTAAGTGACTTGCCCAGGGTCACACAGCTAGGGAATGTTAATTGTCTGAGACCAGATTTGAACTCAGGTCCTCCTGAGTTCAGGGCTGGTGCTCTATCCACTGTGCCACCTAGTTGCCCCTATAGTATAAGTTTTGAAATCAGTTTTCAAAATGAGCAACATGTTGTTATCTTTAACTTTTTCTTTTAAAATAAGTGAAATGAATTGCACATAACTCACTTTTCACTTATTCTTCTTGTTTAGTCCCATCTCTTTTTACCTTTTGCAAATTAATATTCATTATAGTTATTGATTATAGTAAAGTAATTTTTAAAGTTTTAAGTAACCATGTTTTTTCATTTGGTACATTCTGATTTTATGCTTTCATTTCTGTTTCTCTCAGAAGATGTTCTGTATATTTATGTGTCTTTGAAAGAATAATTGAAACTTTAAAGGGGTTTTGGAAAAGAGAAAAGATTTTGTAATAATGGTGTGTGTTTATATTAATTATTCTTAGGTAACATCTGGATACAAAGCTAAGACCATTGTTACTGCACTACCTGCCCCATTTCTTGATCCTTTATTATCTCCGTCTCTAATGGAAGACTACGAACTGAGACAGTTGGTCCTTGAAATATTGCATAACCTAGTTGATCGACATGACAATCGGGCAAAACTTCGAGGAATCAGGTAATTTCACTTTAAAATTGATTTAGTTAGTGTTTTTCTATGTTATTTAAAATTTTAAAGATTATTTTAAATTAAATAATTAGGTGGCAGAGATTATTCTAATACTATGGATTTTTAACTTGGAGTCCATGGAGATTCCTCTATGGGGAATCAAAATCTTCTCTTTTGGACAGAAAAACAGTTACATCTTTATTTTCACTGATCTTTGGTTTCCATTGTAATTATACTTATTTTATTTTGTGCATGTAAAAACAGTCTGAGGAATCCACAGATTTTTATCAGATTGCCAAAGGTCACAAAATGGTGAAGATCCCCTCCCAGTAGATCCTTTAGGTTTCAAAAACTATTATCTGTCTTTCATTTAATTAGGAAATAAAGGATTTATTTCATAGTAACTATAACTTAAAAATTGTATGGTTTTAAATTAGGCAGTGGTCTTAACATACATTGGCCTTTACAAATATCTTATTAGAGCTTTATCACATCCTGAGGTGTAGATACTCTCATTATTATTGTTATTTTACAGATGGAGAAGCTGAGATTCAGATAAGTTAAATGACATCTGTCACTGCTAGTATATGTTAAAATTGAGATTTAAACCCAGAATCTTGCTGACTCCAGCATATTATACACTTTCATTAGACTTCTTCTCTATTTGTAAATGCATTTTAAGATGGCTGTATGCCATAGAGATAGAACTGTTTCATATTTCACAACAGTGTCTTCGAATAGTTACTAACTTAAACACAAAATCACAATCTGTCTTTTGCTTTAATAAAGTCTGATTTTACTTTGAAAGTAATAACGGTCTTATGATTAAGTTAATAATACTTTTGTGATTCCTAAAAATTGACTATAGAATATAATTATTAAACACAGGTATAATTGAAAATGAAAATTGATATAAGAATGCTGAAAGAGTTCAGACATATTTTCATAGACGTTTTTTCACACATGACATTTTGATATAATTAAATATATGATAATGTTTCATTAAAATATGTATTCTTTGTTTCCACAGAATCATACCAGATGTAGGTGATCTTAAGATAAAAAGAGAGAAAATTTCCAGGCAAGATGCAAGTTTTATGAAAAAGGTGGGAATTTTATTGCAGAATGATACATTGATTATTAGTATCTATTTTAAGTAGTCCCATGTTACTATAAAAATAAAATCTTAGATTACCAGGTACTATAGAGGTCATTTAGTCCAACCTTTTTGTCTGGTCTATGAATCTCATCTGTAGTATTATTGATTGTTGATCATCTCTCCTCTGCTTGAGCATTTAATAACTGAATTTGCTACCTCACAAATCGATTTTTTCCATTTTTAGATGACTGTAAGTTAGAAAAGGCTTCTGTGTATTTAATAATGATCTGCTTTGCCCACATGAGCTATTTATATTATTTTAAGTTATTTTCACTATAGACTTCAACATTTTGAGTTCAACTATTTTCATTTATTTATTTATTTATTTTTATGCATTGGTAGCCTTAAGAGTATTTTTTTAAAATTTTTATTAAAGCTTTTTATTTGCAAAACATATGCATGGGTAATTTTTCAACAATGACCCTTGCAAAGCTTTCTGTTAGAAATTTTTCCTTTCTTCTCCCCACTCCCTCCTCTATATGGCAGGTAGTCTAATACATGCTAATTATGTTAAAATACATGTAAAAATGTATACATATTTATATAGCTATCTTGCTGTACAAGAAAAATCGAATCAAGAAGGAAAAAAAAAAAACTGAAAAAGAAAGCATAATGCAAGCAAACATCAATAGAGAGCAGGAAAATGTTATGTTCTGGTGTATACTCAGATCCCATAGTCCTCTCCTTGGGTGTATAAGGCTTTCTTCATCACTGAACAATTGGAACTGGTTTGAAACATCTCATTGTTGAAGAGAACTATGTCCATCAGAATTGATCATCATATAGTCTTGTTGTTGCTGTGTATAATGATCTCCTGGTTCTGCTCATTTCACTCAGCATCAGCTCATACAAGCCTCTCCAGGCCTCTCTGAAATCGTCCTGCTGGTCGTTTCTTTATTTTTTTATTTTTTTTTTTAATAAAGCTTTTTATTTACAAAATATTTGAGTGACCTTTCAACATTGACCTTTGCAAAAAAACTTTTTTTTTCCCAACTTTTTCCCCCCACCCCCCAGGCCAAGATGACAGGAAATCTAATACATGCTAGATAGGATAAATTATATGACAAATACAATACATGTATACATATCTATACAGTTATCTTACTGCACAAGAAACATCAGATCTAGAAAGAGAAGAAGAAAAAAACAACCTAAGAAGGAAAACAGAATGCATGGAAATTTTCACAGAAAGCGTTACTGCTGGTCGTTTCTTACAGAACAATAATATTCCATAACATTCATATACCATAGTTTATTCAGACATTCTCCAATTGATGGGCATCCATTCAATTTCCAGTTTCTAGCCACTACAAAAAGGGCTGCCACATTCTTGCACATGTGGGTCCCTTTCCTTCCTTTAAGATCTATTTGGGATTTAGGCCAAATAGAAAAACTTCTGGGTCAAAGGGTATGCACAGTTTGTTAACTTTCTGAGCATAGTTCCAGATTGCTCTCCAGAATGGTTGGATCCATTCACAGTTCCACCAACAATGTATCAGTGTCCCAGTTTTCCCACATCCCTTCCAACATTCATCATGATCTTTTCCTGTCATCTTAGCCAATCTGACAGGTGTGTAGTAGTATCTCAGAGTTGTCTTAATTTGCATTTCTATAATCAATAGTGATTGGAGCACCTTTTCATATGACTAGAAATAGTTTTAATTTCATCATCTGAAAATTGTTCATATCCTTCGACCATTTATCAATTGGAGAATGGCTTGAGTCCTTATAAATATGAGTCACTTCTCTATATATTTTAGAAAAGAGGCTTTTATCAGAACCCTTAAATGTAAAGATGATTTCCCAATTTATTGCTTCCCTCCTGATCTTGTCTGCATTAGTTTTGTTTGTACAAAAACTTAACTTAATATAATCAAAATTATCTATCTGGTATTCAGTTAAGAGTTCCAGTTCTTCTTTGGACACAAATTCCTTCCTTCTCCACAGATCTGAGAGGTAAACTATCCTATATTCTTCTAATTAGTTTATAATATCACTCCTTATGTCTAAATCATGAACCCATTTAGATCTTAATGTGGTCTTAGGTATAAGCCCTAATTTCTTCCATACTAGTTTCTAATTTTCCTAGTAGATTTTGTCAGATAGTGAGTACTTATCCCAGAAGCTGGGGTCTTTGGGTTTGTCAAACACTAGATTGCTATAGTTATTGCCTGTTTTGTCCTGTGATCCTATCCTGTTCCACTGATCGATTACTCTATTTCTTAGCTGATACCAAATGGTTTTGATGAACCCTGCTTTATAATGTAATTTTAGATCTGCCACAGCTAGGTTACCTTCATCAGCATTTTTTTTTCATTAATTCCCTTGAAATTTTTGACCTTTTGTTCTTTCAGATGAACTTTGCTACTATTTTTTCTAGATCTGTAAAATAATTTTTTGAGAGTTTGATTGGTATGGCACTAAATAAGTAAATTAATTTAGGTAGTATTGTCATTTTTATTATATTTGCTTGGCCTACCATGAGCACTTGATATTTTTCCAACTGTTTAGATCTTACTTTGTGTTGAAAGTGTTTTGTAGTTTAGTTCTTATAGTTTCTGACTTTTCCTTGGCAGATAGATTCCCAAATATTTTATACTATCATCTGTTATTTGGAATGGAATTTCTTTTTGTATCTCTTGCTACTGAACTTTGTGGGTAATATATAAAAATGCTGATGATTTATGTGAATTTATTTTGTATCCTACAACTTTGTTAAAGTTGTGAATTGTTTCTAGTAGTTTTTTAGTTGAGTCTCTAGGGTTCTCTAAGTATACCATCATGTCATCTGCAAAGAGTGATAATTTGGTTTCTTCATTACCTACTCTGATTCCTTTTATCTCTTTTTCTTCTCTTATTGCCAAATCTAACATTTCTAATACAATATTAAATAGTAATGGTGAAAGTGGGCAGCCTTGCTTCACTCCTGATCTTGGGAATAGTTCTAGTTTGTCCCCATTACATATGGTGCTTGCTGATGGTTTTAAATAGATGCTACTAATCATTTTATGGAAAAGTCCATTTATTCCTATATTCTCTAGTGTTTTTAATAGGAATGGGTATTGGATTTTATCAAATGCTTTTTCTGTATCTATTAAGATAATCACATGATTTTTGTTAGTTTGGTTATTAATATAGTTGATTATGCTGATAGTTTTCCTAATATTGAACCAGCCCTGCATTTCTGGCATAAATCCTACTTGGTCATAGTGTATTATCTTGGTTATAATTTTCTGTAATCTTATTGCTAATATCTTATTTAAGATTTTTACATCAATAGTCATTAGGGAAATTAGTCTATAGTTTTCTTTCTCTGTTTTCACCCTACCTGGTTTAGCTGACAGATATGTCAGCACCATATCTGTATCATAAAAGGAATTTGGTAGAACATCTTCTTTCCCTATTTTTTCAAATAGTTTATATAGTATTGGAATTAATTGTTCTTTGAATGTTTGGTAGAATTCACATGTAAATCCATCTGGCCCTGGAGATTTTTTCTTAGGGAGTTGATTAACAACTTGTTCTATTTCTTTTTCTAAAATGGGGCTATTTAAATAATTTATTCCCTCTTCTATTAAGCTGGGCAATTTATATTTTTGTAGATATTCCTCCATTTCATTTAGATTATCAAATTTATTGGCATAAAGTTGGGCAAAGTAACTCCTAATTATTGCTCTAATTTCCTGTTCATTGGTGTAAAGTTCTCCCTTTTCATTTTTGAGACTAACAATTTGATTTTCCTTTTTTCCTTTTTCTAATCAAATTAACTAAAAGTTTATCTATTTTGTTGGTTTTTTCATAAAGCCAACTCTTAGTTTTATTTACTAATTCAGTAGTTTTTTTACTTTCAATTTTATTAATCTCCCCTTTTTAGAATTTCCAATTTGGTATTCAGTTGAGGGTTTTTAATTTGTTCTTTTTATAGCTTTTTTCATTGTAAGCCCAATTCATTGATCTTTTTCTCTATTTCATGCAAGTAAGCATCTAGAGATATAAGATTACCCCTTATAACCACTTTGGCCACATCCCACAAATTTTGGTGTGTTGTCTCATTATTGTCATTCTCCTGGATGAAACTATTGATTGTGTCAGTGGTTTGCTGTTTCACCCATTCGTTCTTTAGGATTAGATTATTTAATTTCCAATTAACTTTTGGGCTGTTTTCTCCTGGCCTTTTATTGCTTGTGGTTTTTATTGAATCATGATATAAAAAAATTGCGTTTACTATTTCTGCCTTTCTGCATTTGATTTTGAGATTTTTATATCCTAACACATGGTCAATTTTTGTCTCTAAGTTCCATGAACCGCTGAGAGAAAAGTAAACTCCTTTCAGTTTTCTCCAAAGATCTATCATACCTAACTTTTCTAACAATTTGTTTATCTTCCTAATTTCTTTCTTATTTATTTTGTGGTTTGATTTATCTAATTCTGAGAGAGCAAGGTTGAGATCCCCCTGTAGTAGAGTTTTGCTGTCTATTTCTTCTTGCATCCCTCTTAATTTCTCCTCTAGGAATTTGGATGCTATACCACTTGGTACATATGTATGTAGCACTATGCTTTAGATGTGTTTCTTGTGAACAACATATTGTAGGATTCTGGCTTTTAATCCAGTCTGCTATCTACTTCCATTTTTATGGGAGAGTTCATCTCATTCACATTCACAGTTAAAATAACTAATTCTGTATTTCCTGCCATCTTGTTTACCCAAAGTTATGTTTTTTTCTCTTTCCTTTCCCCTTTCTTTTTCCCCCCTCCCCAGGATTTTGCTTTTGATGACCACTTTCTTCAGTCTTCCCCCTTTAGAACCCCTCCCTCTTTTTTACACTTTTCCCCCCTTCTATTTTCCCTTCTATTAGTCTTTCCCTTTCTTTTCCCCCTTTCCCTCCCATTTCCCTATAAGGTGGGACAAGTTTCTCTATGAAACCAAATATGTCTTATATTCTGTCTTAGAGCCAAATCTGATGAGAGTAAGATTCACACAATGCTCATCCCCCTCCCTTCTTTCACTCAGTTATATTAGGTTTTCTTTGCCTCTTCATGAGATTTTACCTTATTTTACCTCCTTTTTAAATCTTATTTTATTTCCTTTTTCCTCTTTTTCCAGTATGATCCCCTTTCTACCTCTAGTTTCTTTTTCATATTATCAAAGTAAATTCAAATTATACCCCCATTCTCTACGTATACCCATAATAGAAATATAGTTCTCAAGAGTTCTTTCCTTTTTACCTTTTTATGCTTCTTTTGAATTCTGTGTTTGGAGGTCAAAATTTTTGTTCAGATCTGGTCTTTTAATTAGAAATAGGTGAAATTCACCTATATCATTAAATGTCCATCTTCTTCTCTTAAAGATAATGCTCATTCTAGCTGGATAGCTTATTCTTAGCTATAATCCAAATTCTTTTGCCTTTCAGAATATCTGATTCCAGACCCTTCAGTCCTTTAAGGTGGAAGCTGATAGATCTAGGATGATTCTAATTGTTTTTCGGTATTTGAATTGTTACTTTCTAGCTGCTTGCAGTATCTTTTCCTTGGTGTGATAGTCCTGAAATTTAGCCACATATTCATTGGGGATTTAATTTTGGGGTCTCTTTCAGGAGATGATTGGTGAATTCTTTCAATGGCTACTTTACCTTCTGATTCTAAAACTTCAGGGCAGTTTTCTTTCATGATTTCCTGTAAGATAGTGTCTAGGTTCATTTTTTCTTCGCAGCTTTTAGGAAGTCCAGTAATCCTTAGATTGTCTCTCCTAGATCCATTTTCCAGGTCAGTTGTTTTTTTTTTTAGGAGACATTTCGTATTTTCTTCTATTTTTTCATATATATATTTTTTTTGGGGGGGAGGGGGTTGGCTTATTCTTAAAGTCTTATTGATTAATTCACTTCCATTTGTTCAATTCTAATTTTTAGTGTATTATTTTCTTCAGTTACCTTTTTTAGCTCCTTTTGTAATTGGCCAATTTGTTTATTGCATACTTTTTCCATTTCACCAATTTTGTTTTTCAGTGAATTGGTGTCTTTTTCATATTTTTTTTGTAGGGTATTATATGCTTTTTCCATTCCTTCTTGCAATGATCTCATTTCATTTGCCCATTTTTCTTCTTATTCTCTTTTGAGATTCTTTATATTTAATCTTCCAGGAAAGCCTTGCGAAATGGGCACCAGCTCATGTTCCCCTTTGTGGCTTCCTCTGGAGTTGGTTTACTTTTACGAACCTCAGGATCTGAGGTCTGTTCTTCTCTCTCTCCATAAATACTGTCTATTGTAAGAGTTCTTTTTTGTTTTTTATTCATTTTTTAAAACTTAAGGTCTGTTTAAAGCAAAGGAGGGACAGCTGGTTTAATTTGCCCTGTGGCAGTTTGGCTGATTGACTTCTGGTGCAAGGCAGATATGCCAAAGTACCTGCTTGCCACCTGGGAAGAGTGGCCCAAGAGTCTCACAGAAACTTCCCAGGTGCTTAGAATCTGTCACACTGAGTCCAAGCCCACCATCCTGCCCTGTCTCCCAGAGCTGCCGTCTGGGCTTGGCAAACTATCCCCCTGTCCAACTGAAATAGACCTATTCTGAAGCTCCTCCAAGGTATGTTTTTCTGGGAATATGTTGTACCCCAAGTATTTGGGGGCGCTTTTGACTCCAGAATGAGTTTAGAGGCTTAATCTGCTGTTGGTTTGAGAGAAAGGTCAGAGGAGGTCACAGAGAGTCATGTCTGCACTCTGCCATCTTGGCTTCCTATTCATTTATTTTTAGAGAAAATTTTTACCAAGCTTTTTGTTAGAAGTTAACATGTAGCTGATGCCTTGTTTTGTTTTGTTTTGTTTTGTTTCTTTACAATTTTACTTGTTCTGGGTTAAAAAAATTTAAAAAAAAAATAGTAATGAAAAAGAAATAAATGTGGCATGGGGCTTTTCTATTGATTTTTTTACTCTCCCTACTTTTTAACCCCTTTAATATTTACATTCTACAGCTACCTGTCCAAGAGTTTATCATTTGATCAGTTTCCATTTTTGGTTACTCATAGCAACTAAGTATCAGTCTTTCTTGTGAGTTAACCAAGGCTGAAATTTACCTTTTCCTTTCAAGGATCTCACTTGTAGAATATTAAAAAATAAACTCAATTCAGCAAGCATTTAGCAAGTAAAAGAATACATAATTGCATAGGACAATTGGTCAGATAGATAGGTAGATATTTAGGTTTAGGGTATCCAGATGTATAAAGGTTCTCCTTGCCAGTGAATTTCCTTTAATGCATTTAATACTGCTGAGAACTTCTTTACTCCCAAGACATTCTTTGCTGTTTCTGAGTCTAAAGGATTTCTTTGCTAAAGTTGAATCCTATTTTGGACAGAATGCCCATCCCTTCATTTAATCATGAATCTCTTTATGAAATTGCTCCTATTAGCCAATTACTTAGGTAAAACCAATAAAAATAAGCAGCATGGCATAGTGAAGAATATGATGTACTAGGAATCAGAAGGTTGGGTTTTTGACAGATAGTCAGTCTTATACCCTTTGTTTAAAGAAACTAACTAAAGAGAAGAGTGTATTGATTCTCAGGGGAATTTATTCCTTTTTGGAATAGTCCAAATTGATATTCCTCTCAATATGTCCATATGCTTGAAGCATAAATTTACCTCTTTGTACCTGCTGTTCAGTTGATCAAGGTATATCAGACATTGAATCATCCTTTTATTCTACTTTTTCCAAGTAGAATAAAGCAAATTCTTCTTTCAAAATATGTTTCAGTTTCCATACAGAGTTCATCAGTTCTCTCTCTGAAGGTGGATGACATTTTTCATTGTAAGTACTTGGTAATTGTCATTATATTGATTAGAGTAGCCAAGTGTTATGTAAGTCTTTTTCTGAAACCATCCTGGGATTACTTATAGCACAAAAGTGTTCCATCACAATCACATACCACAATTTGTTCAGTCATTCCCAGTTCATGGACATTTCTTCAATTCAACTTTTTTCCACCAGAAAAAGAGCTACTATAAATATTTTTGTACCAATAGGTCCTATTTTATTTGATCTCTTTGGGGTACCAACTTAGTATTTTTCAAAAGTATGCACAGCTTTATAACCTTTTGGACATAATTCCAAATTTTTATCCATTTTATTAGATCACCTCAGAACTCCACTAAATAGGCACCTATTTTTCCAGATCTCCTTGAGCATTTCATGTTTTCCCATTCTATCATAGTAGCCTATCTGAAAATACATGAGGTTGTGTCTTAAGAGTTTTTATTTGCATTTTCTAATTAGTGATTTAGAACATTTTTTTTATCACTATTGATACCTTTGATTTCTTCTAGAAATGTGATTTTGACCATCTGTCAATTGGGGAATGACTTATTTTTTTAAATTTTGTTTAGTTTCCTATATTTTTGATAAATGAGACCTTTGCTTCAAATGTTTTCCTGTTTTCTCCTTTCCTTTTAATTTTGGATGCATTGATTTTGTTTGTGCAAAATCTTTTTAATTTCATGTAATCAAAATTACTCATTGTATTTCCTCTAAACCTCTCTATTTCTTGAATTCTACAGTCAACTATAGTAATCTAATAAGATTAAGTTTATAAGGATAAATGTAAAGTCTTACAGTTATATTAAAATTGAATTTCACATTAAATTGGGATAGATGACTATTGAATTAATAAATAAAAGTAAGAGTTGGTTTTACGAAAAAACCAACAAAATAGATAAGCCTTTAGTTAATTTGATAAGAAAAAGGAAAGAGGAAAATCAAATTGTTAGTCTCAAGAATAAGGGTGAACTTTCCTCCAATGAAGAGGAAATTAGAGTAACAATTAGGAGTTACTTTGCCCAACTTTATGCCAATAAGTTTGATAATCTAAGTGAAATGGAGGAATATCTACAAAAATATAGATTGCCCAGGTTAACAGAAGAGAAAATAAATTACTTAAATAGCCCCATATTAGAAAAACAAATAGAACAAGCTATTAACCATCTCCCTAAGAAAAAAAATCTCTAGGGCCAGATGGATTTACATGTGAATTCTACCAAACATTCAAAGAACAATTAATTCCAATACTATACAAACTATTTGAAAAAACAGGGACAGAAGGTATACTACCAAATTCCTTCTATGATACAGATATGGTGCTGATAGCTAAACCAGGTAGGGTGAAAACAGTGAAAGAAAACTATAGACCAATTTCCCTAATAAATATTGATGCAAAAATTTTAAATAAGATATTAGCAATGAGATTACAGAAAGTCATCCCCAGGATAGTACATTATGACCAAGTAGAATTTATACCAGGAATGCAGGGCGGGTTCAATATTAGGAAAACTATCAGCATATAATCAATTATATTAATAACCAAACTAACAAAAACCATGTGATTATCTCAATAGATGCAGAAAAAGCATTTGATAAAATCCAACACCCTTTCCTATTAAAAACAGTAGAAAGTATAGGAATAAATGTGCTTTTACTTAAAATGATTAGTAGCATCTACTTAAAAAGATCAGCAAACATCCTATGTAACGGAGACAAACTAGAACCATTCCCAGTAAGATCAGGAGTGAAACAAGCCTGTCCACTATCACCATTACTATATAAGATTGTATTAGAAATGTTAGCTTTGGCGATAAGAGAAGAAAAAGAGATAAAAGGAATTAGAGTAGGTAATGAAGAAACTAAATTATCACTCTTTGCAGATGACATGATGATATACTTAGAGAACCCTAGAGACTCAACTAAAAAACTGCTAGAATCAATTCACAACTTTAGTAAAGTTGCAGGATTCAAAATAAATACACATAAATTATCAGCATTTTTATATATTACCAACAAAGTTCAGCAGCAAGAGATACAAAAAGAAATTCCATTCCAAATAACAGATGATAGTATAAAATATTTGGGAATCTATCTGCCAAGGAAAAGTCAGAAACTATATGAACTAAAGTATAAAACACTTTCCAGACAAATAAAGTCAGACCTAGTCAATTGGAAAAACATTAAGTGCTCATGGGTAGGCCGAGTGAATATAATAAAAATGACAATACTACCCAAACTAATCTACTTATTTAATGCCATACCAATCAAACTCCCAAGAAATTATTTTACAGATCTAGAAAAAATAGTAGCAAAGTTCATTTGGAAGAACAAAAGGTCAAGAATTTCAAGGGAATTAATGGAAAAAAAAGACAGATGAAGGTGGCCTTGCTGTACCAGATCTAAAACTATATTATAAAGCAGCAGTCATCAAAACCATTTGGTACTACTAAGAAATAGAGCAGTCGATCAGTGGCATAGGATAGGATATCAGGACAATCTAGGCAATAACTTTAGCAATTTAGTGTTTGATAAACCCAAAGACCCCAGCTTTTGGGATAAGTACTCACTATTCGGCAAAAACTGCTGGGAAAATTGGAAACTAGTGTGGAAGAAATTAGGGCCTGACCCATACCTAACACCACATACCAAGATAAGATCTAAATGGGTTCATAATCTAGATATAAAGAATGATAGTGTAAGCAAATTAGAGAAACGTAGTATGGTTTACCTCTTAGACCTGTGGAGATGGAATAAATTTATGTCCAAAGAAGATCTGGAACTCCTAATTGAACACCAGATAGATAATTTTGATTATATTAAGTTAAAAAGTTTCTGTACAAACAAAACTAATGCAGACAAGATTAGGAGGGAAGCATCAAATTGGGAGATGATCTTTACCAAATTGGGAGATCATCTTTACATTTAATGGTTCTGATAAAGGCCTCATTTCTAAAATATATAGAGAATTGTCTCATATTTATAAGAATTCAAGCCCCTCTTCAATAGATAAATGGTCAAGAGATATGAACAGACAATTTTCACATGATGAAATTAAAACCATTTCTAGTCATATGAAAAGTTGCTCCAAATTACTATTGATCAGAGAAATGCAAATTAAGACAACTCTGAGGTACCACTACACCCCTGTCAGATTGGCTAAACTGACAGGAAAAGATAATGACGAATGTTGGAGGGGTTGTAGGAAAGCTGGGACACTAATACATTGTTGTTGGAACTGTGAACAGATCCAACCATTCTGGAGAGCAATTTGGAGCTATGCTCAAAAAGTTATCAAACTGTGCATACCCTTTGACCCAGCAGTGTTTCTATTGGGCCTATATCCCAAAGAAATCTTAAAGGAAGGAAAGGGCCCCACATGTGCAAGAACGTTCGTGGCAGTTCTTTTTGTAGTGGCTAGAAACTGGAAACTGAATGGATGCCCATCAATTGGAGAGTGGCTGAATAAATTATGGTATATGAATGTTATGGAATATTATTGCTCTTTAAGAAATGCCAGCAGAAGGATTTCAGAGAGGCCTGGAGAGACTTGCATGAACTGATGCTGAGTGAAACAAGCAGAACTAGGAGATCATTATACACAGCAACAACAGTATTACATGATGATCAATTCTGATGGACATGGCTCTCTGAAACAAAGAAATGTCTCAAACCAGTTCCAATTGTTCAGTGAAGAAAGTCATATACAACCAGAGAGAGGGATATGAAATGTGGATCACAACATAACATTTTCATGTTCTCTATTGATGTTTGCTTGCATTGTGTTTCCTTTATCTGATTTTTTTTTTCCTTGTAGATAGGATTTTTCTTGCACAACAACTTGTCAAGTATTTTAACATTATTAACATGTAGTGGTCTTCCTGCTATCTAGGAGAGGGGAAGGGACTGGGGGTAAAATTTGTAACGAAAAGCTCTGTAAAGATTAATGCATACATATGTTATGCAAATAAAAAGCTTTAATAAAAAAAAAATTGGGATAGATGGATTGTAGTCAGTTCGTAAGCATTTGTTTTTGTTGTTGTCAGTCATTCTGACTTTCTATGACCCTATGAACCATAGTACAACCAAACCCTTCTATCCTCTTCTATCTCCTAAAGTCTTGTCAAAGTTTATGCTACTTTTTTTCCACTCAGAAAAGGAATAACATATATATTCAGTGGGATATAGAAATCTATCTTATACTATAGGGAAATAAGTAGGGATGGGGGCAAAATAGGAGGGGGAGGAAGAGATAGAAAGTAGGGCAGATTGAGAGAGGTGGTAATCAGAAATAAAATATTTTGTGAAGAAAATTTCAAGGCAAATTAAAGTAACTGTTATGTTACCTCATTATTCAATATGACAAAAAAGAAAAATGACAATATTGGAAGAGTTATGGGAAAACTGAAACATTAAAACACCTGTGTTGGAGTTGTAAATTGATCCATTCATTCTGGACAGCTATCCCCAAAGGGCTATAAAACTTCATATCCTGTGATCCAATAGTAGTACTCACTGCTAGGTCTGTATCCGAGAGATATTTCCCCCCCTCCAAAAAAAAAAAAAAGTGAAAGTGAAGAGGCCCTATTTGTACAAAAATATTTATAGGAGCTCTTTTTTGGTAGCTAAGAATTGAATGTGGAGGAGATGGCCGGCCATTTGTTGGCTAAGAAACTTATGGTATATGATTGTAATAGGATATTTTTGTACTGTAAGAAATAGTAAGTTGAATGATTTCAGAAAAACCTGGAAAGATTTGATATAAATTGAAGCAAGCAAAATCAGGAGAACATTATACACAGTAACAGCAATATTATATGATGAAGAATTGTGAATGATTTAAGTATTATTAGCAGACCAATGATCCAAGACAGTGCCAAAGCATTTATGTTGAAAGATACTATCTGCCTCAGAGAAGGAATGAAGTTGTCTGAATACAGACTAAAACATACTTTTTTTTCACTTTTTTTATTTTTTATTTTGTCTCCCTCTTTGAGGGGGTATGGAAAGGTGGGAAGAATAGAATTTGGACCTCAAAACTCAAAAAGAAAACCAATGCATGTAAAAGATTGTTTTCACAGGTAGAGCAGAACATAAACTATTTGAAATAATAAAATTTATCCAAGATTTTAAAAGGATGAGATTAAAGTGAAGTATAAATATTTTCATTCAGAGTTTTCAATTTTTATTTATAGTACATAGACCTTTGTTCCTACTAAATATATTTTTATTGAGAACAATGTGATTGAATTACTATTTTTTTGACTGAACTTGTGATTTTATCAATATAGAAAGAACTTGTGAAGAACTTTTTCAGTCAGATTAGATATAAGTGTTCTCTTTAACTTACAGTGTTATAAAGTTCCCCTAGAAGTGTAAAGAGGTTAAGGAATTTACCAGTGGTCATAACTTTCATGTGACAAAGAGAGCATTCTCATTCAGATTTTTGTGACTCTAAGATCTGATATAACCCACAGCATTCATGCAACTCTCCAAATGAGCTTCGTTTGTTTCTTCTTGTTGTTTGTTTGTTTTAATTTTGATTTAATTCTTTGTAGTTAAAGATATGGTTTTAATTTATTTTTGTTTTGGTGCTTAATTTAAAGACTGTCCTAACAAAAAAAGCAAATCTCAGAGAGAAATGTAGGTCTAGATCAAAAAAATGTATCATTTTCTGCATTTAATAAATGATACCTTTTTCAAACCAGCTTACCAATTTTTACAAAGGTTTTGTTGCAATTCAGCTAACTAATTTTTATCTTCTGTCATGTCAATCATTTCTTATTGCAAATTCTTTGGATGGTTTTTGATTTCAGAAGTTTCAGAATTCACTACAACTTTTCTGTGAAAGATTTTTAAATAGGCTAGCAAATTCTTTTTCTAGGATTTTATACAGGGTTTTATTCACTCTTGTCAAACTGTTTTATGACCTCACTATACTAGAGTGGTTTATCATTTGCTTCTCCATTGGATAGAGTAGATCAATTTTGTCAGGGAAAGAAAGATTAGGAACTTGTCCAGGAAATGTCTGATGCTGGATTTGAACTTGAATCTTCCTGACCCCCATGCCTATTGCTCTATCCACTGAACCATCAGCTGCCTTTTTTATGGAGGAAAGAATAACATTATTAAGGTTTGAAGCAAAACCTTACATTTTTAATCATGTTAATCATGATGTTTTCATAATAACATCAGCTAGTTTCTCAAAGCACAATTTATTAAGGTTGAAGTTCAATGTTAATAATAGTGAATATAGCTTTGTATTTCATATAACTTTGATAATTTTTAATTTTTAAGAATTATTTCTTTGAAGATCTGATTAGATTTTTGGTGTTTTTTTTTCTTTCTAATGTTGCTTATGAGTTTGTTTGGAGAAGTGTCAGCACTACCATTTGCCCTTTATTAGTAACATCATCTTTATTAGTAGTATTATCCTCAATCTAAAGTGTTTTTGCAAAAGGTTTTTTAAGCCATTTGTCCATTTTATGACAGGTAATTTAATTAAAACTAGATAATATAACCCATAAATCCACTCATCTAGGTGCACATAAACTGTAATATGTTTCAGTACACTGAAGGTGAATGAATAAAAGCTCTACTGTTTATCTAATCATAATGTGGAACACTGATTCTCCTGTCAAAACAACTTGCATACTACGCAGCTGGACTGAGATAATCTTCCAGTGTCAATCTTTCTATTAAATCTTAGCAATATTTAATTTCTCCCTATATGAAAATGCATGAAAATGAGTCTAATACATTTTTTTCACAGTAACCCAATATAACATCTAATTCAGTGTATCCTACTTTGGAGAGGAGAGTAGTTTGATAAGAAAAACTATTCTTTATTATAGTATTACATATGCTATTTCACAGATTTTTGTATAGTTTATATTCTAATTATTGCATACGACATTCTCCAGAAAAATGTTTCTCATTACCTTTTTTAAAAAACAGAATTATTTAAAACCATTTGGAGGTATTTAATCAACAAGTCCCAAGGTTTTACAAATATCAGTAAAGCGTATCTGAAGCCAAATTGATTCTTTAAAATTGAGACCCAAGCAGCTAGATGGCGCAGTGGATAGAGCACTAGCCGTGAAGTCAGGAGGACCTGAGTTCAAATGTGGTCTCTTAACATTCCCTAGCTGTGTGACCCTGGGCAAGTCACTTACCCTGTTACCTCAGCCAAAAAGCAAAAAAAAAAATAAAATAAATAAAATTGAGACCCATGGTTTATTTATGAGATCATTTATATCTCCCAGGCTGCTGGATGTATGTTTATGTGTGTTTGTATCTGGATAGGCATAAATACACATGATTTCATATATGCATAGGTTCATAAATTTGTGCTTTCTTTAATAATTTTTTATTTATTTAATAATACTATAAATTATAGGAGGAATGGAATTTAAGAAATGAAAGCATTTTGGTACTTTAATGTACTTTAAAAGTAAACACGCTGGGGCAAGCTAAGTGGCGCAGTGGATAGAGCAACAGACCTGAAGTCAGAAAGACCTGAGTTCAAATCTGGTCTCAGATACTTAACATTCCCTAGCTCTATGACTCTGGGTAAGTCACTTAACCTCAATTGACTCAGCAAAAAGCAAAAAAAAAAAAAAAAAAGTAAAAATGTTGTGCTCAAATCAAGGAAGAAATATTATGCCACAGTAAAATGTGGCATACTTCACAGGATTGACTTAACCAAATTCCAATTCATTCCCCAAAATTTCTATAAGCCTGAAGAAAAATAATAAAAGGAATTTAAAATCTTTACAAAAAAATCAAATAAACTAGAATAAGCACATAAAAAAACTTGCATATAAGTATGTTCAAGACTAGGGATAGTAAAAATATACTTCTTCTCTTGATAAACATGTAGTCTCTTAGGAGAATGTAACTGAGAGCTCATACCCCATCATTGCTATATCTTATAACACATTAATTTCATGTTATTCTTAACTTGTCTTAAGTACATCACCCATAAATCCACAAGGAATTTATAGAACTCAAAAATGCCTTTAAAAATCAAAAGAGAGAGGTTGAGGAAAAAACTTTTTTTAAAAAGAGCCAAGCACCATCCAAGAAAAATAAGATGATGAAAAGAAAATCGGCTAACCAGAAAATGAGATCCAGAGTCATAAAGAAGAAAATTACTTTTTGAACATTAAGATTGGGCAAGAGGAAGCCAGTGAAGTTATAAGACCAAGAAAACAATATAAAGAATGAAAAAAAAAAAATAGAAGACAATGTGAAACATCTTAATGGAGAAAAAACAGCTCTGAAGAACATTTCAAGAAAACATAAGAATAATTGTGTTACCTGAAAGCTGTGACTAAACAAAAGAACCTTGACAAGAAATAATGAAAGAAAAATGTTCTGCAGTGATAGAACCATAAGAGAAAGTAGAAGTAGAAGTAGAAAAAAAAATCTACCAATCACCATCTCAGAGATCCTACAAGGAAACATAAGAATTGCTATTTTTTTTTTTGCTAAATTTTTAAAAACCCAGATCAAAAAGAAAATTTTACAAGGAAAAAAATTCAAATCTGCTGGAGCTACAATGAGAATTATATACAGTATTTATCAGCATCTACAATAAATTGTCACAAGTTCTAGAATATCATATACCAGCAATCAAAGAAAATAGGCCTGGGGCTGAAAATAGGCCCAGCAAAATTTAGTATAATGTTGAATGAAAAAAAAATTGACATTTAATGAACACTCAGATTTTCAGGATTTTGTCTTAAACAAACCTGAACTCAGTAGAAAATTTAACATATAAGTGCTAACATCAAAGAGTAATTTCAAAAGACTCAATAAGGAGGAACTGTTTATATTTTATCTGTGGAAATATAAACCATATGTCTAAGACTGACAGTAATTGGGTAGCCCAGAAGAAAGAAAAGCTGAGTATGATCTGACTCTATTAAGCAAAACTGCCTAGGAAAAAGTTGAAAAATTAGTATTTAAACTATATGAATTATATGCAGAGGAAGAACTAATACAGAGGAATTAGATAGTAGAGGAGGAAGGGCTGGTAGTTCTGAAAACCTACTGATGTTGGGAATGTATTAAATAGGGAACAATATGAACATCCACCCACAAAGAAGGGTATTGCATCCTCCAAATTCTATAAAAAAAGAAGGGGGGCAGAGGAGAGAATAGGATAAAGTGGGATATAGAAGGATGTGTGGATTTATGGCAGTAGAACAAGGTGTGTAGTTTAGTGGGAAAGAGATAAAAGAGCAAAGGGTAGAGGGAGAAGAAGGAAGGCATACATATTAATAGCAAGGCAAGTTAAGGAATAGAAATAAACTAGAAGAGTTGAATAGGAATAGGAAATAAGAGATGTGCACAAACACAATAACAAGGATCAGGAATAGAACTTTATTAGGAAAAAAAAAGTAGGGCTAGTAATCATTGATTTCAAAGTTAAATTGAAAAATTCAGTGAAGAGAAATGTACATTATAGCTCAGCCATATTCATATTGTTTTAGATGCATGTCTGTGTATGTATATATAAATGTGTGTGTGTGTGTGTGTGTGTGTGTGTGTGTGTGTGTGTGTGTGTGTGTGTGTGTGTAGTAAAAAGTGCTCAGCAGAGAATAAAAGAAAACTTATAAGGAAGCAAAGAAAAGCTAGACAGTCGTGAATATAATGTCTTCTGTTATTATATATATTATCTTGAAGTTTATTTTTACTTACTTATTTTTATTGTTTATTGTTATATATTTTGAATCCTCCCTGTTGTTCCACTGGGCACATGACAATGTTTTGTTTTTCTTTTTTCTCTATTTTGTTTTTCCCTTGTTTTGTATTTAAGTTTTAATAAAATTTTTTAAAAAGAATGGTGGTTTGACTGAAGGTGGCATCTGAGCTGATCTTTGAGTGGGGGGGAGATAAAAAGGAAAAAAGTTCCAATTTTCAACTAAATTGAATTCTGTTCAGGGGAAACAACATGTATCTAGAAAATTAAATATTTTTCAAAAAGTTAAATATATAATTTCAAGAGGAAGGTCAGGGGACTGATATGAAGGACAGTTTATTAACAAATCATTTCTGAAGGACACTGAGCGAGTGGGGAAACCGTGAGAGATGGAGTCTTCATGGATCAACATGACCAATGGGGAATAATGGTAAGGAAAAGGACTTGAACCTAAATAGTGTCCTATTTGGAAGACTTCTGAGTTGAATCATAGGGTAATAGGTACAGTACAGTGATCCTTATAGATCCTTATAGTATACTGATCCTAACAGTAACATAGTAATGCTGATTTGATTTTCAATTCCATCAACTAGGTGAGATAGAGAATAAGAGGGAGATACAGGTTCCTATGCATTGATAAGGCATATGACTGATGAGCAAGGTTCAAGTTATTACATGTTAGAACTTAGTCTGGTTATAGATGTAAGAGGCATGCTATTCTCAGGCAAGTCAGTATAGTCCCTGTGGATTGTTGGGATGCTGAATAGATTTTCTTGAGGTTTTTGATCCTGACCTAATAATGGCTAGTTTGAGAAAGAAAAGTCAAAGGCAGGGAATGAATTTCTGGTCCTTTTTAATGATTTCTTAGGGCCTTGTTAGAGTTGCCTTTTAATACAGATTGTACAATTCAGTGTCTAAGTTAGGAAAGTAATTTCTGTTGACATCACAGTTTTCAAGACATTTTTTACCCAGGCAGGGAGGTATTCTTTGATTCTCAAATCTAGTCTAGTACCAGTTTTGGCAGGTCCTGTCAGGTTAGAGGAACTTTGAAATGTGAGACTGGTAACACACTATGTTTCTGTTTTCCAAGAATCTGTTTGTCTGAGAAATGCTTGGCTATTTGGCTGATTTCTTTGAGGGATATGAATCAATGTTAACAGTAAGCACTCATTAAGCACCTGCTGTGTGCCTAATAGTGTACTGCACTTTGAGGAACCTAAGACAGATGTGAAACAGTCCCTGTCCTCAAAGAGCTTATAATTTATTTGTGTAATCAATATATGCATATATTTAGGTGCATACAAAATAAAATTGATTAAATAAATAAATAAAAGTTGATTTAATTAAAGCACTAGTATCTGGGGGGAGAGAGCAGTAATTTATTGGTAATAACAATATAGATTATGATACTTGAGTTGAGCTTTGTTGAACAAAGACTCCCTGGGGAAGATGTACTATTTATATCAATAGATTCATAATTCCTACAAATTTTGAAGTACTGGGTACTGTTCATAGGGCCAAGGATTTTTTTAAAGATTTGAAAACAATAAAATGTACTTAAAATTTAATTTAACATTAGCTTATGCTTTTCTGTGGCTTTTTGATTTATAGTGTTCTTTGCACTCCTCATTTCAAGAGCCCAAAACAAGTGTATTTGGTCAGGACTACAGTTATTATTATTCCCATTTTACAATTGAGAAGAAAAGTGAGAGAAGTTAAGGATTTTGCCTATGGTCATTCAGCAAATGATGGAGTCAATATTTGAATGCAAGTTTTGTTTGAGCACTTTTTTCATTCTTTAGACATTCAATGGATATTTCAAGGCGTTAATATTTATGTCTTCAGAGATGATTATTAGTATATAAGCTCTTTGAAGGCTGAGATTATTTCATTTTTTTGTGTCCCCAGTTCTTGGTATGGAATAGGTGCTTAGAAAATACTTATTGATATTAACTAGCAGTATTTGCTAGCCATCCAACATTCTAAAAATCATGTGAGAAAAGTAGTGCTGATATATTGTTCTTTGTATCCCTTAATACCACAATTAATTTGTGGAAGAAAAAAGAAATAATAAATCCAGTAGATTGCATCTTGACATATTTGGTAAACTTCTGTACCAGCCTGTTTGTATCTTGAGGTTTTGTTGTTCAATGGTTTCAATTGGTGACTTCATTTGGCGTTTTCTTGGCAGAGATATTCGAGTAGTTCCACATATTCCTTCTGTGGAAAGTTAATTCAGTCAAAGAGTGAAAGAAAAAAAAAGCCTATGTTAAAGATAGTGATTATCAGGATTCTGGAAAAGTAACTTGTTATTTTTCAGAATCTTTTTTACTTGTTAATTCCATTTGCCCTTCAAAGATAAAGATCTCCTTGACTGAAAGATTGCATGAGAAATGCAAGTTTCTGTTACATCTGTAACATCTCCGCTTGAGGGATTATATCCCTTTGACCTTAAGTTGGATGATCATGACTGCTTGGAATTCACCAAAATTTAGAAATATCCCTTCTCCAGATTTAGAGGTCACAGGATCTGAAAGATTTGGTTGAAAGAACTACATTGCCTCTAGGAGCATGACTTCCTGTTTTTTGAAGAGGAAAAGAACAAGGGGACAAGGGAGCTGGAGAGGAAGGGGTTAAGTCATGATGGAAAGCCTAAATAGTAAGGGATAAAAAAGTGGGAGAGAAGAACAGTGTAACTAAGAGAATAAGTACTCCTGAGAGGTGTCAAGCAGATGCTATTGAATATCAGATTTAGTTAGAGGATCAGTTAGTTTGTATCACAGTTGCTTCATCAGGCTTTTTATCTGTTATGATTATGTTTTTCAGTTAATTCACCAGTTAATTTTTTTTCCTATTTTAAACCAGATGTCACAAAACCTAATTGCTTCATGTTTTTTAGTCATGCTAACTATTTAAGATAATAAAAATTGGAGATCAGATTTCACTTTTTTATTTTTATATTTTTGGTGTGTACCTTATTATTTTTATTTCCCATTTACATGTAAAACAGTTGTTTTTTTTTAATATTTGTATTTAAAACTTTGAGTTCCAGATTTTCTTCCTTTCCTTCCTCTCTCCAGGCCATTAAAAGGCATATGCAAATTTATGGAAACCATTTCCACAAAAGTCATGTTGCAAAAGAAAACATTGATCTCCCCCAAAAAAACAGCAACAAACCCTCTAGAAAGAATAAAGTTAAAAAAAAAAAGTATGCCTCAATCTGTATTCAGACACAATCAATTCATTCTCTGGGTATGGATAGTATTTTTCATCATAAATACTTCACAGTATTTTTGGATCATTGTATTGCTGAAAGTAGTAAAGTCATTCACAGCTGATCATTCCACAACTATTGCTACTGCAGGAAGTCAGTTTTTAATACCAAATCTAGTAGTCAGTTAATGGCTAAGGAAAAACCCATGAGTTATTCAGAAATGTTAATTCTTTTAGTTCAAGTGAAACCTTCTGGGTTTCAATATCATGTTTGCTGCCCAGAAGCTCCAGGAGAAATGCTGGGAGCAGAATAGATGTTTGTCAGTCTGACTAAGGTCTTTAATCATAAGCGCTAGTGAATGATTGTAGCAAAATTTGAATGCCTAGAGAAATTCATAACTCTAGTACACCAATTTTTTGATGGCATGCTCACATAGTTTGTGGATAATGGACAATGTTCTCTCATTTTCCCTATCCCATTAGAATAAAGCAGGGCTCTGTGCTTGCTTTCATGCTTTTTAGCTTGGATGTATTAAACAGCATTGTCAGACACTTTCATTGGGATGAAAGTGAAAGCCATGAATTTTATTCAGTTATTTCTCAGTGTTCTAAATAGTGATTTTGTGGCCCAAAGGATTAATGTCCTTTTTCAAAGAAAACAGTCATTTAATTCATGTTTTCCAGATAACAGCAACTCTCTCATATTCAGTCATAATTTTTTTTCAGATATTCTTGGACATTAAGAGGAGTTGTGTAGTAATGCTTTGATTAGTTTTAAAATATAAAATAAGATGTATTATCATCAGATTGTCATCTTTTCTCAGAACTAAAGCTAATAATAACAGCTAGCATTTATATATTCCTTATTATGTGCCAGTGACTGTGCTTAGCAGTTTGCAATTACTATTTCATTTGATTCTCAGAACAACTTTGCAAGGATGTTACTATTATCCCAATTTTCTAGATGAAAAAACTGAAGCCAGCAAAGGTTAAGTGACTTGCACAGGATCATTCAAACAATGAGTATCTGAGGCCACATTTGAACTCTGGTCTTCCTGATTACGAGCTTGGTTCTCTTACCTCTTAACTCTGTCTCCTACTTATATCTAAATCAGTTTCTTTGATATCCTTAGTTGCATGATGATTCTTTAGGTTTATATTTTAACTTCCCTGTTAGATTATAAGTTCCCTTGGGGCATGGTTGTATATCCCTAAACCTTCTACATTGAATTACAAAAGACAGCTTCCACAAATGTTTTCTTTTTTTGTTGTTGTTTCATTTTCTTTTTTGTGAACAGGATTTATAACTGGAAGGGATCTGTGGTTCTTATCCTCAAGTGCATTAACTTTTTTTTTCCTTATTAAAGGTTGTTATTTTTCAAAACATATGTATGGATAATTCTTTGACATTAAACCTTGTGTTCCAATTCCCCTCCCCTTTTCCATCCCCTCCCCTAAATGGCAAGTAGTCCAATATATGTTAAATCCAATATATGCATACATATTTATATAACTATCTTGCTGCACAAGAAAAATGAAATCAAACCAAAAAAAATTGAGAAAGGAAATAAGATGCAAGCAACAAAGAGCGAAAATGCTGTTGTGAACCACACTTAGTTCCCACAATCCTCTCTCTAGGTGTAGATGGCTCTCTTCACCACAAGATCATTGGAACTGGTCTGAATCATTTCATTGTTGAAGAGAGCCACATCCATCAGAATTGATCATCATATAATCTAGTTAAGTGCATTAACTTTTTAAAAAATTATTTTTTTGATATTTTCCTATGTAATTGATTTTTTTTTTTTTTTGTATTTTATATTATGCCTTTTGTCCTGAGAAATGGTCCTTGAGACTTTTACAGATTTCCTTCAAGAAATAGAGTATATGACATAAAAACGTTTGGAATCCCTGCTCCAGTCTGAACTATTTTCATTTTTATAAATCAGGAAACTGAAATCCAAAAATATTAAATAATTTAGTTAATAAATAATTTAAACCCAGATACTTCAACTCTAGATCCATTGATCATTAGGAGATAATGAACTGAGTAGACCTGTTTCTTCACTAATACTCTTTCTATCATTGTGTCAGCATTTTTAGTTAAGTTTCTCCTTAATGGATCATCATGTGCTTATTAATCACCTATTTTTCAGTGAATTGGTTTAAAGTAAAGAATGTCTTTATTTCTCATGTCTTTTCAGAATGGTCAACTGTTATACCGCCATATTTATTTGGGCTGTAAGGAAGAAGACAATGTTCAGAAAAATTTTGAATTACTCTATACGTCTCTTGCTCTTATAACTATTGAACTGGCCAATGAAGAAGTGGTTATTGATCTTATACGAGTAGCTATTGCTTTACAGGTAATTTATCTCCATGAAATTTTTCAAAGAAAACATGCTCTTTGAGATACTATTTCCTTAAAGATATACTGTTAATGATGCTGATCATAGTTGATTAGTACAGAAATAGACAAGCATTTTAATTAAAAAGACTTAGAAATTCTGTTAATAATTATTAATTTATACTTTAGAGTTTTCATTTTATTATATCTCTTTGTAAATAGACATTATCCTGCTAGTATTTGTTGCTGTATTTTACAGATTATTTTTCCAGGAAAACGCTAAAGCATCATTATTGCTTGGACTATTTCAATTTTTTTTTTCTTATTGAAGGATAATGCCATCCTTAATGAGGATAATTTGCCCATGTTCCATCGCTGTGCTATCATGGCATTAGTTGGAGCGTACCTCAACTTTTTAAGTCAGATGATAGCAGTTCCTGCTTTTTACCAACATGTGAGCAAGGTAATGTGACCAAAAAAGTTCATACTGCTTTTTTTCAGTATGTCATCTTTCAGTTTTATGGAATATCATATTATTTGTAATAATTCCATATAACAGGTAATGTAATCAATGTTGTACATTGTCAGCATTTTCTAATAATTGCTTATTCCTCAAAATATATTCCTTTAACCTGTGGTTTTTAATGCAAATACTTATAATTTTCACTTAATTATATGCATATGTGCTTCAACTCAAGCCTAAATTTGTGTAGTTTTTTATAATATGGCTCTTATTTTTAAACCATATATATATTGATGGAAACATGTCCTGCAAAGTGAACATGCTAATTGTTAACTTAGCTAAAATAAGTACAGCATTTTTTAAGATGACTTAAGTACTTTTAGTCAGTTCCAGCTTAAAATTGTTAAAAGGTTACCTGGAAAGTTTAATACATTCTTAAAAAGCATATTACTGACCTGGCTGAAAAATTCTGTCTAACATAACTTTTTAATCTTTCAAATTGATTTTCATGTTTAAAAAAATCCAATTTTTGGAAATTTAGCTATATACCTTGATTAAATCCAAACCATCCTACAGAAGGGCTACACAGTATTGCCGAGGAATTGTTACATAAAATGTATTGTTAGTATCTACTCTGGTTGAGACAAATTTGAATATTCAGGTTGCTGGCAAAGTATAACAAATCAGTAATGTTTGGGAGAATAAATACTCTATTTTTACTGGCTTTTACTGTATTTTAATGTAAAGGTTTAATCAGTGCTTTTGAAATCAAAATTGTTTTTCATAAATATCTTGATTTAACTATAACTATAATGAATAGAATTGTGAGTTTAAAATAAAGTTGATAGAAGTGGACTGAATGCTGTACATAAAATATATGTTGATTTCTAAAGTAAATTATTTACTTACACATTTTTAATAATTGCTACATCCTAAGTGTTACTTTTCAAAAATATTTTTCAGGTTATTGAAACAAGAACAATGGAAGCACCCTATTTTCTGCCAGAACATATTTTCAGAGACAAGTGCATGTATGTTAAACACTGTTTTGACAGTATAAGAAGTGCCAGATTTTTAAGGAATGATTAGTCGCTATAGGATTTCATACTAATTATCATTTTCTTTGTCTTCATATAATTTCTGTACCTCATTTCTTCCAATGAACTGAGGGTTACTTTCAGTCTTGAATTTGCAAATGCAAATGGGTTTACCTTTAACTGCAGGCAGTTTTAAAGGTAAAGAAATATTTGTTTTGTTGGAAATTATTTTATAAACTTACAAGGAGGGATTTTTCCCACTTTTTTTTTGTTTTCCCACTGCCTTGTTCAATGCCTACCCCATCATTGCTGCTAAAATTTGTTGATTAATTGATTTTTAATTTGTGTTTTAAAATTTGCAATTAACTTGCATATCTTATAGAAATAATATCTCACAATTGAGAATATTTGACTTTTTATTTTAGAGATATTTGGCCAGATCCAAACTGCATTCTATTAGTAAACAAAGCCACTCTCTGGTGTTAAGTTTCATGAAACAGAGGACTTGGCTTTGAGTCCTAATTCTGCTACTTGAAATTTTATGGCCTTGAGGTGTTACTTCTTCCCTGTGAGATTCAGTTACTCTTGTAAAATGGGGCAGACTAGAAAAAGTCTGTTGCTTTAAGTAATTTAAGTAATTAAGAGTGAACCTATGAATTTACCTATTTTCCTCTTAGATGCTCAAAAAATTAAAATGAAATTTATTGATCACCATTAATTTAAAGTATTGATAGGGTGGACTCACTCAAAGAATAAAAACTCCAATATTTGTAAGGTCAGTTCTTTTCATAATAGTATTCAGTAGAACAAAATCTAACTAGTTTTTGATGACTGCTTTGAATAATTTTTTGAAATGCTGCAAGTTTTTTTTTGCATAGGTTCTTATTATTGCTTGTACTATCTGAGCTCTTTTTCACACTAGAGGGTGGAACATACGCACACACAAACACACACACACACACAACCATACATCTATCAGACTTAATCTTGAAAGTATTAGTTTCTTGATTTCTGTGTTTTTGTCTACCTGTATTTAAACATAAAATACCAACAAGTAAGAACAAACTGTTTACTTTCACAGGCTTCCAAAATCTCTAGAGAAACATGAAAAAAATTTGTATTTCTTGACTAACAAAATTGCAGAATCATTAGGGGGCAGTGGATATAGTGTGGAAAGATTAACAGTACCATATGTGCCACAAGTAACAGGTAAGATGATAATAATTAGATGTTATTTTATGGTAGTGTTTGAATTCATCTTGTTCTTTCATATTGGTGTTCAAATATTTAGTATTAAAATTTACTGCATTTGTGTGTATATTCATTGTAAATAGCTGCCCTCAGAAGATTATTAGGGCAGCTTTTAGAGTTTACTTTTAAATATTTGACCTCTAAGATAATGTTACAGTGTCTTACCTGAACTATGTTTACTATAACATCTCTTGCTGGAAAGGTCTGTGAAATTTAGTCTGCCATGTCACCGTAGTAGTTTTCTATAGTCAAGGTTCTTTTCTGTTTCTTGCTCATTTTCTTTCCTTTTCTTTTGGTATTTCCTTTTTTTACTTTTAAGGTGCAGCTCTGTTCCTGGGGTGTAGGGGGCGCTGTCCCCAGCTTCCTGTGCAGCTCTGAGCCTTGTCTTTGAGCACGGCCCCGCCTTGTGTTTGCAGGGGGTAGCTTTGCCTGCTCTGTTCAGGACACAGCCTGGTTTCCAAATTTGCCTTCTGGGCTGGGACTGGAGGCTGCCCCCTGCTGTGCTCCCCTGCTGAGCCAGGACTGAGGATCTCAGTTGCTGATTTGCTTTGACTAAGATCCTCCTACTGTCTTTCCCAGAGTCTCTCTGACCTGGGCTGAACACCCTTTTCACCCCTCAGAGGTTTCTTTCCCTCAGACTCTGTTCAGAGGCTTGGTTTCAGGTGTTTTTTGAGGGAAACTGGGAGAGCTTGAGTAGCTTCATAGCTTTACTCTGCCATCTTGGTTCCAACCTGCCCTTCAGTTCTGTGAGATTCTTTTCTTTGAAACTTATTTTTTAATTCATTAGGGAAAGTTGGATAACATAGTTTAGTGAAAATATACCAGTTTTTCTTTAGCTAAACTTAATGACAGAAAATGTTTTTGACAGAGGAACTTTTCAAGAGGGGGATTCTCAAAAGTTATTTTAATGAGGGACAGCTAGGTGGCACAGTGGATAGAGTACCAACCCTTGAAGCCAGGAGGACCTGAGTTCAAATGTGGCCTCAGACACTTAACACTTCCTAGCTGTGTGACCCTGGGCAAGTCACTTAACCCCAATTGCCTCAGGGGGAAAAAAAAAAGGAAAAAGTTAATAGTTGGGAGGTATTCTAATTTCCTAAAGGCTCTTCCAGCAGAGGATAAATTCTCTTGTATTTTGTCAAACTACAAGGACTAGAACCCTTACAGCAGACCATATATCTGCTGTTTTAGCTCTAGCTTAGCTAAAATCAAAGAGGTTCATCATCAGGAAGCTGGTCAGTGGGAAGATGAATTGATTCATTCCTAGCAACTTCCGAAGATCATCCAACTAAAGTGTTGTAAAAGTGATGATCTGCATAAGTGTAGGAAGGGCCCCACTAACTAAATCCCAAGTCCTTAAACACAAGTAATTGACGGAAGCAAATATTATGTTCTCTTTTAGGAATACCAGCATGGCAACATTTCTTCCTATAAAGAATGGGAAGGTGTACTTAATCTTGTTTACACATTCTCTAACAGAGAATACGCTGTAGGTTAAAGTAAGGTAGTACTGTTCTGCTTTCAAAAGTTGTACATCCCTATTGAAGTAACAAAAAAGTGAAACTTATGCAGTCAGAGAATATTCAGTTTGTTTTGTTCCTAATATAAAGGAGTTAGTAATTTTTCTTTATAGTTTCCTCAAGCTTAATGTATATAGTAAATGTCATTGTCTTAAATCATAATAAGATGTTCTTACATTGATAAATTACCCAGTTTTCCCTTTGCTTTTATTCACATATGTATCATGTCTTAGCCTTAATTTTTTGTTTATTTCTTAGTTTGATTTTGAATTTTCAGATATAATAGTTCAGTGAAATTTTACATATTGGAAATGGTGCATCAATATATTCCTTAGTAGATGCTATTTTCATTATAATTAGTGATTTAATGAGACTGTTATTAAAATAGTATTTTTCTCAATATCACCATTGCTTATTTATATAGAATGTTTAATATTGTTGTAATAGTTATGCTTAATAATATTTTGCAATGTTATTTCTATGACTGTAAATTTTTAATATTTTACCTTCCCAGTTTCTATTTCTCAGGAATTCCTGGTGAAATGAAAATGTTTAGAATAAAACACAGTAGAATTTATGTAAGACTAAGACTTAATTTTTTTACATTCTTATAAAATTTTTGGATTTAGCTTTGTTTCCTTTAGGCAAAAAACCTCATAAATACAGACATAAGCACAAAGGTAAATCCAAGTGTCAGTTTTGCCTCTCCTTTTCCTTGCTGTCCTGTAGGAAAATACATACCCAGCTTAAAATAAGAATGCTTTTAGAAGACTTTTAGAATTGAACCAGAAGACTGTTCTATGTAGTTGTGATCTTAGTAGTTATTCTTAACCTTTCCTGTAGCTATAGTTTATTTATCCTTCATTCCTCCCTGTTTCTTTTGTAAAATTTTAGATATGTTTAATTTCAGTTTAGCATTTCTTTTTAAAAAATGATTAGTTTTTCTTTAATAGCTTGTCACATGGCTTCTGAAAATCTTAAATATGGATATGTAGAAATTTTTCTGTTTTCTTAGGCTTTGCTATTATCAAAATTGTGTGTGTGTGTGTGTGTGTGTGTGTGTGTGTGAGATACACACATACAGAAATTTTTTTTTTCACAGTAGTATTTTATTTTTCCAAACACATGTAAAGGTAATTCTCAACATACATTCCTATAAGACTTTGTGTTCCAAATTTTTCACCCTCCCCCAACAAGCAAGCAATCTGATATAAATTATATATGTATAATTCTTTTAAACATATTTCCATATTTGTCATGTTGTGCAAAAAAAAAGAGAGAGAGAGTCCAAAAGGCAAGAGATGAAAATACTCTGCTTTGATCCATTTTCACTCTCCATAGTTCTCACATAATCTTGTTGTTACTGTATACACTTAAGTACTTAAAAGTAAATTAAAGAGAAGATATAGTGATCCCCTTCAAAGCAATTAGTTATCTACCTAGTCCTTTCTCTTATGGTTTTTATATAACCTTGAATATGATTTTTGGTATTTTACAAGTGCTTTTTAATGTTACCATATATATTCAGGGAAAAAAAAACTGTTGAATTAATCTTTTTGAGAAGAGAAAATAAAATATATTGGTGGCTTTTGTAGTGAATTGTCATTTGTCTTAAGATTTAAACAATTGGATTAAAATCACTAGCCTTACCAAATGCTGGACACCAATAATTGATTTTCTTTATGATAATCATTACAGATTGCAAAATCTTAATTTTATTTCTGAATCAATAATAAATAATGAATAAATAATCATAGAATTTCAGAACTACAGGGGACCTAATATGTAAATCATTCAGATCAAAATACTTATTTTCTAATTGATGAAACTGAGGTCTATGGAAGTGAAATTACTTGTTCAATGTCATATAAGTAGTAAGTAACAGGGTGGGAGATAGAATGCATTTTTGCTGATGGTCCCTTTATTACTCCTTTTAATATAAAATATTGTTCTTCATTAGGTTCAGTAAAATTTTAATGTATTTTTAAATAATTTTCTAGCTATTTGAACTTTGGCAAGTCATAGAAACCACTGAAAACAAAATCTTAGTTGGAAGGAATCTTAGAGACAACCTAGTATCCAAACCTGCATGAAAATCCCTTGCAAAATGTACCATAATTATTTGTTTGGAAACCTCTAATGAGGATGCCCATTTACACTTTTTCTCTTTTTCAGGCTAAATCTGACCATTTCCAGAATTCTCTTAAATTATCCTGAAATGGCATGATATTGAGACCTTTTACCATATGGTCATCCCTGAAAATGTGCCTTCTAAAGCGTCCAATTAATTACCCGGTGCTTCTAAATGTGATCCTAAAAAGATAGAAAGCAATGAAAATAGTATTTCCTTAGTCTTGGACTCTTTGAACTTAAGATTGCCATAGCTTTTTCATGACTGCTTTGAAATTGTTAATTCATATTGATCTTTTAGTCTTTTTAAAACGCCATCTTTGTCACATAAGCCAATTTCTATGCCTCACCATTTTTGTATTTATAGCATTGTTTATTCCTATTAATTTTCTTAATATATTTTACCCAGTAGTCTTGCCTGATGAGATCTTCTTAAATTTTACTTTTGCTTTTTAGTGTGATGCCTTTTAGAGACATCAGAAGTAGCTGATATTTCTATAGATAAAACACTGGGCCTGATGTAAGGAAAATCTGAGTTCAAATACAGCATCAGATAGACATTCTTCTAGCTGTTTGAGCAAGTCCCTTAACCTCTGATTTGTCTGACAAAATGGATCAATTGGAGAAGGAAATGGTAAACCATTCCAGTATCTTACCTAAGAAAACCACAAGGAGTCACAAAAGGTCAAACACAACTGAAACAATTGATCAAGTGGACAATTGTCCTTCATATATTTGTGTCCTCCGAAATTTTAACATACATCTATGCCTTCATCTAAATTATTAATAGTCAAATATCTCAAGCCAAGCATAAATCCCTGGGCCACTTGCATGAAGACCTTTCAAGTTCAACTCCATAGGGTTGGCTGGCTAGTCAAAAAAATTCCAAAATCATTTAACTCCTTTTGCTTTGATAAATTTTATTTTTTTTCATTTATTTTCATAACTTTTCTGAATGTTTATCATAGCAGACTCTTTAATAATGTGTCCTAGAATTTTGCCATGAAATCTGCTCAGAATTATTAAGTTCCTACTTGGTGCAAGTTATATTTTCCTTCGTAGAATACTACTCATCGTACAGGGAAATATGTACAAAACTATTTGATGCAGGAAAGCACAAGTACCTGTAGCATTAGCAAAGGAAATGGCATCTGAGTTAATCTTTAAAGAAGTCAAGAATTCTTGGTTTTGGCTGTGAAGAGAGAGTGCATTTTAGTCATGGAAGACAACCTATGCAAAGACTGAGAAATGAAAGAAGGGATTAAGTTTGAAGAATTACTAAGTGTAGGCCAAATTGACTGAAAGATAAAAGATATAAAGGTGATCATTTTGAAATAGGATGAAGAGTAAATGGGAGCCAAATTGTAGAGGACTTAAATACCAGAAAAAAGGCCATGAGACAGGCAATGACAAACCACTGGAAATTTTGAGTATAGGAGTAACGTGGTCATACATGTGCTTAAGGAATATTAATTTCTTATCTGTATGGAAGATGGAGTAAAGAAAAGAAAATTTGGAAGCAGGCGGATAATCTGAAATCTATTGTAGTACTCTGGTCCAGAAATGATGATAACATAAATTAGAATAGTGGCCTGGCAAGTAGAAAGCAGGGTGTGGTTGCTTTAGATGTCAATGAATTAGAATTACCAAATGTTAAGTAATTTGTTGGATATGATATGGATTTAGGAAGAAGAATATCAAAGGATGATTCCAAAGTTGAAATTTTGGATAAGGAAAATGACAGGTTGGGGAAGGAATATGAAGGAAAATATGAGTTCCATTTTGGACATGTTCAGTTCAAGATTCTGATAGAGGATAGCCACTTGATGGGATATATCCAATTTGTAGTTTGCAATATGAAAGTAAATATCAAGAAAGAAGATTTGGCTAAATAAATGGATTTGGAAGTTATCTGCATAGAAATGATACTTGAACCTATGTGTTTATGAAACCATCCAAAGAAATTGTAGAGAGAAAAGACAATGACCCAGGCTGGATATTTGAGAATAGGATGATGATGCAGCAAAGAAAATTGAGAAAGAACATTTGAGCAAGTAGGAGAATTGAGAAAGCAGTGTCACTGAAGGCAAAAGAAGAAACTATCTAATACCTAGAAGAAGATGTGGTCAAAAGTGTTCAAAGTTACAGGAGGGTTGAATAGAATGAAGACTGAAAAAAAAAGGCTATTGCAATTCAGAGACCATTAATAATCTCTAAGACAGTAGTTTCAATTAAGTTTTGTTTGCTAGTGATTGAGAAATAGGGAAGAGTGAAGAAATGAAGTAAAAGAATGGCTTTTCCCCTGAATTTGACTATTAAAAGATGTGGGAAACATGAAAAATAATCTTCATTACTGCAGAGTATGGTCAGTGATAAGATAAACCTTGGAAAAACTCAACATCTATTTGGGAAGAAAATGGAAAGTGAGGTAGTTTCAACATGAATCTGGACGTTTTTCTAACAGTGCTTATGTGAGCATCTGGGATAAAAGCATACAAAGCAACAGGAAGGCAAAAAGAAGATATAGACTGTTTGTGTAAAATTAGGTATTAAGGATTAGAGAGAGATTTTCATCCAGCAGATAATCAACTTAGATATGGGGAACAAGAATCAGTCATATGGGTTATCCACCATATTATTAGGGTAGAACCAGATTCTCAGGTCCCTCCTCCCTCTCCAAGGTCTTCTGATAACCCTAAACACTGCCACCATGGCAATGAAGTCAGTTTCCATGAGACATTGAGGTCAATTTATTTGGAAAAATAGGGAGTTGGATTGTAGGTAGAGATATCAGAGAGTTTTGTTAGGCATCTTTATCAGTAAATCTGATTTACTGATTATTTACTGAAGTTAAATTCTCTTGATGGTAGCTCTATAACATTATCCCACTGTGGTGGCAGGTGTTGGTCATTTAGAGAAATACCTTACATGTGGAGCTCAGTTTCAAAACTCTGCACTCTTGGTAGCTTTGGCTCAGTAATATTTTTTATTCTGTGGAGCCCAGAATTTGTGTTTAATTTGAATCTCCTTTGGAGTGCATCCTCTGCTGCTCAAATGCACTGAGGTTCTAAGTCTGTTGCCAAAATTTTTAAGGGGAAGAAATAGCAAGTATATTTTCAACTTTTTGAGTGTGGGATACTGAATCCGGAGCTCACACATAGCAATCAAATAAATAGATAACCACTGAAATAACCAAGTATTGGATAGATACCAATCTTATGGGAAAGTTAATGGAAGTACATTCAGCTTCCCTACAATAAAATATGCAGAATTATTTTGGACTAGTGGTACTTAAGGTAATATATAATATAAACAAATGAAATTGTTTGGGCAGAAAGATGGGATTAGTTCAATCTTGGCTGAAAGATAAATATAGAAGATCTCTATATAGATATGATAGTTGAAACAATGAGAAAAAAATCTAGTGATCAATGTAATAAAGAAAAGAACAATACTAAGTATATGGGAACACATATTTACAATGTATCCAGAAGAAAAGAACTTTTAAATTGAGAAAGGAGACAAGTAAGTCAGAAAGTTGAAAATATAGTTCAGGTAGAGTTTACTATTTCAGAAACACAAGGAAGGGAAAATTTCCAAGAAAAAAGGTAAATCACTAATCTTAAATGCCATGAGTTCAAAGAGGATGAGAACTAGAAAATTTAAGGACATTATAAATAAATTTCAAGGATGCAGTTTTGACAGTATATATAGCTGCAAGAAATTAAAGTAATGATAAAGGCAAGGAAACTATATATGCCAAATTTTCCAAAAAAAAAAAAAAAAAACCTTGACAGTAAAGGTGATTTAGATATAATTGCCTTTGGCAATAGTGCAAAAAAAAGTCCCTTGTAGCAGTAGAAAAAAGGTGACAATATCCATTCATGTGTTTAATTTCCTTCATAAATGAAGGATGGTTTACAGTAGTTTAAAAGGCATATTGGAACACAAGGATTACTTTTTTAATATCTTGGTTTATTTTTTAGATTTAGTCATGTCAAGTAATATCAAAGGCAGCCAAGTGGTGCAATGGATAGCCCCCTGGGCCTGGAGCAGGAAAACATCTTCCTAAGTTTACTGGCCTCAGATACTTACTAAATATCTTTTTTGACTTCAGCTGGAGAAGGAAATGACAAATCACTCCAGTAACTCTGACAAGTAAATTGTAAAATGGGGTTATGAAGAGTTGAACATCTCTAAAAAAAATGACTAAACCACCACAACATAACAAGGCACCCATTAATACTAGAGCAGTTATGTTAATGTCCTTCTATGCAAGTTTCTAGTTCAGACTTGCTGATTAATTCTCATAAAATATTTCTATTAGTCTGAATATAAAACACTTCCCTTTCTAGGGGACTATTTATTAAGACACTATTCAGAGGTAGGCAGATAAACAGACAAATTAAACCATTTAGTGGCATATAAAAGCTAGCTGTAGCATTAAACCATAAATGAAAGTAATAAATTTTTTCACTTCTTACCTTAGTGAAGAAAAATAACTAACTCTTGAATTCCCTAGTGTGTTCATTGCTTTACTTTTATGTCCTTGAATGCATGTATATTAGAGAAATGTGTGTAACATTTAAATGTTCTTTCATTAACATTTTTTGAGCCCTCTTTAACAATAACAGCAGTAACAATAGCTAATATCTATATAGTGTCTACTATGTTTGTACACAATCCTTAGTCAAAAAAAAAGGTAAAAATATATTGTGGGTATGCCTTATTTTCTTCTGTATGTAAAATTTAGTGTTCAGATCAGTAACCTTTGGACAGATTATAAATCGAAATTGTACAGAAAGAATACTGTATACATTATTTCACTTTCTAATTAACTTGGCATTATTTTGTACAGTTTTATTCATTGTTAAGCTAGTTTTCTTCATAGTTCATTTGCATATGTAGTTGTTAGCTAAAGTAACTTTTATAGTTACATATGTTGATCTGTAGACTTTTAAATTAAGTATGTGTATATGTTTGGCATACATACATATACAATTTTATGCCGTCCAGTGTAGTGTGTATAATACACAGGCACACAAGATGGCAGTAAAGCATTGTTTATATTAGTTGGGTTCTGAGTCTCTATATACTGTTTCTGAAAGTTAGGTCACAGTAACATTTTTAAAGAAGAAAAAGGTAAACATAAAGGAATACTTTTGTACTTAGTGTCTTAAACACTACAGTGAGGAATAAAAAGATAAAAAGGGCATTTATAGAATAGAAGATGGTCTTGTTGAACTTGGAAGTAGTGATGCAAAAGATCTTGAGGAAATGACTTAAAAAAAAAATACTAGGGATCCATCCAGACTCTTGATTAATGACATCTGAATTCTTTACAATTTAGCAAGAAGTCCCAGAGAATATATTAGACTATGGCATTTTAACAATCTTTGAAAAATAGGAGCAGGATCAAGTTGTCTAAGTTTTGTTTCTGTTGGATACTGTCAGTAGGCATGTATGTATTTTGGGGAGCCTTTTTACTTTTATGGTAGTGTTGAATTGTGTTCTGCTTCTATTTATACTTGGGCCTTTCTTAATTTTAAGTCCTGTCAATAGATAATTATATAATAGTTATTAGTCATAGTCATAAGAATAATTAGTCATAAAATGTATCTTTAAGAAATTTTTTTCTTTTCCAGTATGAAAAGAATGGGGTTTTAAAAAACAAAATAAGTTTCCATTCAGTTTAATATATGTATATGTGTATACATATATATGATATATAGTATATCCATAAATATATGTTTATATTTTATATGTGCATATATTTGCCTCTTTCCTATCCTTTTTCTGAGTTTCTTAGGCTTTTTTTTTAAACCTATTGCTACTTGTATTGATGTTTGCTGAAAAAAAATCCTTCATACTGATTTTCTTTTTCTGTTCAAGTTGTCACCTCTGATCTAAAATTAGGGTTTTCATTGGTGTTATTTGTTTTTGGTTTTTGATTGAGGGAGAAGTTGTGGGTGGGGTCCATCAATTTTTTTCCTAATGGATTTGGAAATCCCTTTTGGTAGAAGGTATCGCAAATAATACTTTATTACTTGCTGATAAGTCTTAATTCTTATGAGCCTTACTATTAAATTTAGGTCATAAATAGAGATAATAAACAAATTACAGATTTATTAAAAAGCTAGAGATATATAAAGATGTCCTTCAGTGGACCCGTTTTTATTAAGCTGTGTACTTATTGATATAGATATAAACAAAATGAAATAGTCTCTGTTCTCAAGTAATTTACATTCTATTGGGGAAGACAGTATGTGCACATTATAAGGTGCTTGCAATCTAGGTGAGAACAGTAGGACAAGGGGAGGGGGCCCTCCAGAAAAGTGGCATATAAGTGAAAACAATATGCCTTTAGAGTTCTCAAGAAGAGAAGATAACTTTACTCTGGGATAATCAATTTAAGATTTTATAAAGAAAATAATATTTGTGCTAACCTTGAAAGGATAAAAGGTACTTGAGGAATAAACAGGAGAATAATGTGAGTGGGGAAGATGGTTCACATAGAGTCTTAGAAAGTAAGGCTGGAAAAATAACTAAGACCAAGTTTTAGAAAATCTTAAGAGGTTAGACTTTATAAAATTATAGGAAGGTAGTAAAGGTTTTCGAGTAGGGGAGTTATGTGATCAAAGTAGTGTTTTAGGAAGATTTATGTGATGAAAATGTACTTGACAGATTTGAGAAAAGAAGTTAGAAATGGAGTGACTAGGTAAAATACTATTGAAATAGTCCTAGCATGAAATATTATTTGAACTCAGGACTTCCGGACTTCAGGGCTGGTACTCTATCCACTGCACCACCTAGCTGCCCCCTGTTAATTCCTTTTATCAGACATTAAAAATCTTTGGAATATGGCACTGTCTGATTTTCCAGCCTTATTGTTACATTTATTTTCCTCTAGTGAAATTAAGATTATTGCATCTCCCAAATGAACTCTGTACTTTAATATTTGTCAGTCAATTAACCATTCCATGGACACACATTTATTAAGTGCTTACCATATGCTAGCTGGTTGTTGTCCTTTGTTCTCAAAGAGGACCAAAATGATATCACTGTGTTAGAGTCAATTATGTGTCCATCTGTGGCTGATCAGACCAGTATGAGCTCAGAACTCTGTCACAAGTTGGACACAAATAGTCCCTTATGAACATTGGGATAGCTTCTCTAACTTTGAGCATCTTGTGTTTCTTCTGGGCTAATTCAATTATGTTTTGCTTAAAGAGCACAGCATCTTCTCTGATGAGGGCACACCCTGCTAGGCAGTCCTGTGCCAGTGTCTCCTATGCCATACATTCTCTTCTAAAAGTTTTTAGAAAGATCTTGAGACTGTCCTTGTATCACTTTTTCTGACTAGCATGTGAGTGCTTGTCATGTGTGAATTCTTCATAAAATAATCTTTTTGACAAGTGTGCATTAGACATTCAAACAATATAGTAAGCCCAGAGGAATTGTGCTCTCTGCAGTAGAGTTGGAACGCTTGGCAGTTTGGTTCAAAAAAGACCTCAGTGTCTGGTATCTTATTCTGCCAAGTGATCTTTAGAATCTTCCTTAAACAATTCAGATGGAAACAATTTAGTTTCCTGGTATGGCATTGTCCAGATTTCACAGGCATACAACAATGAGTTCAATACAACAGCTCTATAGACCTTCAATCTGGTAGTTAGTCTGATGCCTCTCCTCTCCTACACTTTCCTTTGAAATACAGCTTAGTGGTAAAGCATTTGACTGCAGATTAAGAGGTCTGTGGTTAAAATCTCAATGCTCTCTAGGCAGTAATATGTACCAGCTGGCAGTACCAGCTAAGGAATCAAAGAAGGAAGGAAAAAACTATGGTCCCCTGTCCTCAAGGAGCTCACATTATAAAATGAAACAACTATGTATGTATAAATAGGACTCATAGATTAGATAGAATATAACCTTAGAGGGGAGGACTAAAGTATTCTGCAGATTTTCTTTTTCATTCTTTTTTTTCCATAGTTGTATCCTTTTCCTTCTTACTGATTTCAGTCAGTTAACAGGTATTAATTACCATAGGAGACATAAGAGTGTAGTGGTGGTCATTACTCTTCATGCTGCTAATATGAAAAGGATCATAGAATTTAGTAAGTATTAGGTCATTTATGACTTTCAAAAAACATAGAAGAGTGATAGAAGTGAAAATTTGAATATAGTTGGGAAAATAAACATAGATAATTGCAAGATGTTGGGAAAATGAGTAGTAAGGAGGGAGATGTAACCCAACATTATTATTATATTATTCCTTCAAGAAGTTTGATTGATGAAAAAAATAAGAAACTAGGATAGTAGATAGTGAATAACATGAGAACCAATGGAAAATTCGCATTAATCAGTAAGCGTTTGTTAAGCATTTAAAATGTTGTACTCATTCATTTAACCGTTGGAGGTACAAATAAAAGTAGTCTCTGACCTCAAGGGACTAATAGTATTTAATCAGAAAGGCAACGTGTGTGTGTGTGTGTGTGTGTGTGTGTGTGTGTGTTTGTGTGTATGCAAATAAGGCAACATATATGTGTGTATACATATATACATACATATATATGTATGCAACTATATATAAAATACTTTCAGGGAAAGTAGAAAATAACCTTAGAGATGCTGAATAATTGACTTTTTTCTTTCTTTGTGCTAGCTATACCAATGATTAAATTTCTCTGCAGTAACCAGAATATATGATTGGTGAAGACTAGACTTTGAAAATGACTGATATGCTTAGAAAAGTTAACTAAAACAATCAAAGATGAAAATGACAGTTATAATTTCTACTGTCAGTAATAAGAAAATTAAATAACTATTGATTTCATGCAGAAAAAAAGGAAAAAAATGCATTTAAATTTGAGTAATATTTAAAAAATATTAATGCAGTGATTTCCTTCTTCAGTTAATTAAGAAATTTGTAGATTTAACATTAAGAGAATATTTATTGTTGACTCCTGGCTAATGCTAATAAATGTCAAAGATAATATGATAGGAATGAAGTAAAGGTAAGTTTTAAAACACAGAGTCCCCTAGAAAGAAAGGTTCTAGTGACTGGGGAAAATGAGATACTACAAGACTTCCTGAAGAATGATTTTAAGCAGTGGAGACAGTAAATAGGAAAGTAAGTAAAGGAAAGAAAACATTGCAGGCATGAGGAAGAGCTGATACAAAGGCATATAGATAAGAGATGGAGTTCTGTGTATGAAGAATGACAAGTAGGATTGCAAAACAAGATTAAAAGAAGACTGAATGCAGCAAGGGACTTGTGAAAAATTTTATGTGCTATTTAGAGAAGTTTATTTTTGATCTTAGAGATAATAGGGAATCATTAGAGTATGTTAAGAAGGGGCTTGACATGGCCAAGCTCCCCTATTTCTGAAAATTACTGTAGAACTTGTGTGGAGGACAGATTGGAATAGAGGGAAAGTTAAGGCAGAAAGGGCAAATAATAGTCTTGTAATAGTGAAAGATAATTAGGAGCAGGGTCCCTGCAGTAAACAAGGTAAGAGTTAATGAAAGCCTGCTCTGAGTTGGTGGTTTTGTGTATAGACAGAAGATTTTTTATATAAGATCTGTTGTAGAAAAAGAAATAACAGTAAGGAGTGATCACACTGGAAGTGATTACTGGAAGGATGGTGATGTCTACAGTAGCAATAGGAAAATAAAGAAATGTGATGGGCTTTAATGGGGGAAATAATTAAATAGGTTTTGGAGGTAGGTAAAATGTCTGTCTATAGATAGGGTCATAAGCCAATGTGAAGGAAAAATATTAAAAACTATAGAAGAGAGGATGATGAAAGACAAAGCCTGTAACTCACTGCCCTTTTAAGTATTTTCTTGAACTACTTTTTTCATATTTTCTCTAGGTAGATAATATTAGTACTCTTTTTAAATCAAAAATTAAATAATAATTTAATTTTCTTTCTAATGGAAATAAAAATCTACAATTTTTTAAAAATCTAGATGAAGATCGACTTTCCAGACGGAAGAGCATTGTGGATACTGTATCTATCCAGGTGGATATTTTACCAGGCAGCAACCCTGTTGAAGATGTGGTAAGTTATTGAAAATTAACTTGTGAGCTTTGTTTTGAGGCAGTCATAATTTTTATCAGTGTTTTTCTTCCAATGTACCTGATAGAAAATTACCAATGTCTTATTTTAAAATGAAACAAATAGTATGTCAACTCAACTTACCCTTTAGGTAGAAGCATTTTAAGAGTTCTAGTCATTCATATTATTTAAGCTTTGAACCTTTTAATGCTGAAAAGCAGTTTTATGAATTTATATTACATGGTTTTAAAGTCCTTTTAAAATATTTTTTATTTTAAAAAATATCATAATTTCCCAGTAACTCACTTTTCTAGTCCATAAAGCCTTACCTTATGATAAATAAAATAGAGAAAAAATAATTCAGCAGTACTAATCAACATATCAGTTACGTCCAACAGTGGTTAAAATTAGCATTCTACTTCTATAGTTTCTACCTTTGCAAAAAAGGTAGAAGGGATAGTATATGTAGATATCTCTTTTTTGGGATCAAGCTTAAATAAAACATGATTGGTAAAGTTTTTTTTTTAATTTTATTTAGCCTATCAATTTAGTTATATGCTTTTAAGCTCATACTTGCATATTAAAGCAATTTAAACTTTATAGCTGTGTTATGACATCATAGAGAAATCTGTAGTTTTATAGTTAGGTTCATAGTATCATAGTCATTGTATGAAGACTACTAAAAAATAAAGTATTGTACATCACATACAACAAGATATGTACAATATATCATATAATTAGTATATCAGATCATTTTATTAAACATGTATTAGCCACAGATAGTATTATTCCTCTTGATCTAGGTAGCATATTGCTTTTATGGAATTTTTCCATTGATGGAAAATTATAATTTTGATTTCAATGTTACCAAAAAATCCTCAAAAGCACCTAGTATAAATTATTCAGAAATTGACATTTCTTTTCAGTGGCTTGTCCCCTATTTTGGAGCATCCAAGAGCATCACTATACTACTATAGGATTTTCACCCATTCACTTATGCTTAGTCATCAAGACTAGACAAGCCATTATACTGTGACAAGAAAATTACAAAGTCTTTTCTCTGTTTTTATAAAAAGATGTTACTCTTCAAAAAATTGTTTACATCAAAAAAAAAAAACTTGTGGCTTGTTCACACAAAATAAAGCATGAAAACAATATTATCAAAACAGGGAATAACTTCATCTAAAATTACTTCTCATATTACCATATGGCAACTCCCAGCTCTTCAGGTTTCCTGATAGTTGATTTGTGTTGATAATTGATATCTCAGACACTATTATGATAGGTAGGGACAGCAGTGGCTGGTTTGTATTATCCATACTATTTTCATTAAGAAATATTCAGTAATTGGCTTAAATATCATTCTGATATCTGTCTGGCAGCTACATGACTAGGTTTTTGAAAGCCAGGCCAATTAAGAGCAAGCTCTGCCAGGTCCTACCAGCAGGGAAATGCTCCATATACGTGTACATACATACAGATAGACAGACACACATACATATATATCTGTCTATGTGTATATATAGACAGATATATATGTATGTGTGTCTATGTGTATAAATATGTATAGATATATATGTAGGCATAGAAATAGATATAGATATATTTCTCTATGTATATAATCCCTCTAATGGACTATTATGACTGTCTTCCAAAGACTAGCCTAGTTCATGTGGCACCTCACCAGGCTGGCAACAAGATGATTAAATTTTTTTTTTAATGAAACTACCAACTTTTAAAAGTACTCTGCCATGTCATAGAGGTGTTGTGAATCTATGTCATTGATGCATTTCCAAATATTAAAATGAGACTTGGGGGTATCAAGGGCAAATTATTATATTACCAATTGGATTTAATCAGAAACCTCCTCTCTCTACTCCACTTTACATATTTTTCTGTTATAAAACTAGTAGTAATTTAATCTCCCTTTAATAGTTGTGACAAATAATATCCTTTCTTTGTTATTGATATCTGGTTGTTGCCACTCTCTTCTTTTGGGTTGTTTGCTTTTTAAACTTAGTTCTTCATATAAGTTTGCCAAATATAATGCTGTCTTATGAACCATTATTCATTTTTAATTACTATTTTTTATTTTGATACTACCTTTTATATACAGCATTTTTAGCTGATGTTACTGAATTAATCTGTAAATTGATTTGAGAAGTTCATTTCATAGAGATTTTGCATAAAATATTCATATGGGGGGGAGTACTTCATAGTTTTTAAACAGAAGATGAATTTTACATTAAAAGGCATTTATTACCCTGTGTTCCCATTTGAAGCTCCTGTACTGCAAACTTGGTTCTGTATTGCTACAGTAAAGTCAAACAAGTCTCATCCAGGGCATCTGAATAGTCGAATATACTACAGTATTAGATTCAGCTGAGCCAAACTCCAGCTTCAAACTTATTCACCAGGACAGCACTCAACATAATACATATTGGAAATGTTTGCTCTAATACAAGGTAACAGTACAGAGTTTCCAGCTAGGCAATAAATATCAAAATTTTAAAATCATAGAAAAGGGGACATAGATGGATTCTGGAAACTAGACTGGTAAGCTTGTTCTTTATGTCTTGCAAAATCTAGAATGGATTTGTGAGCATTTAGAAGAAATAGAGCTGATCTTTAAGAGTCAGTATGGGCTTAGTAAGAATAAAGCCTTCCAAACTGACATCATGTTCTTATATATTGATTTTTTTTTTATCTTGATTTTTACAGGACATTTAATAGATGCTTTTCTGTATCCTTGTAGATAAGATAGTTTTCCTCATACATTCTGGCCCAGCTGGCCTATTTGCTATTCTTTGTACATGAAATTCCCTCTCCCACTGCCAGCCCTTTGCACACACTCCTGTGCTCAGAATGTTTTCTCTCCTTACATCTGTCTCGCCAGAATTTCAAGCTTTTTTCAAAGTTCAACCAGTACTTTCATGATCCTTTCTGTTGCAAGGGCTTTCCCATTCTTCCCTTTGCCCCTCATCAAAAAAAAATTACTTTTGTACATTTTTGTATTAAAAGTAAGTATAACTTAGTAACTATACATTAGGGGTATGGCTCTGGGTCACTCATTCAATCCGTCAGGCAACTGTCTAAGAAAAGAAGTTGAAGAGAGGGTGCCAGATCTGCATTAATCAAAAGGGTTTCCTTGTCTGATAAGCCATTTTTTATAATAATGAAATCACAGGACTAGTCCTCCGCCCCTATTTTATATTGACTCATTTATACATGTTTTTCTCCCAGTGGACTATAGTTAAATATTCTAACAGATTGTATCTATTAAAAAAAAAAAAGAAAAAAAAAGTTGGTATTATTATAAATAACTTTTATGTGTATGTGGATGTTGTATATGTGTACAGCAGCCATGATAGTGGATATGTATGGTTGGTCTCAATGATAGAATGACCTGAATTTATTCCTCAATGCTAAATTATACTGCATTTCTTTGTGAAAATGACAATATACTTAATCTTGTAGTAGTAGTAGCTTAGTAACTTTCCAAAACTCTAAATTTCAGAGGAAATGATGATCTTTACATATTTATCAGTTTCCTGATAAATTTATCAGTGCTTCTCAGTTTCCTCAACAAGAGTTCCCTATATCAATGAAATATCAGATCTGCTAGTACACAAATTTGCTGATGAATGAATGAAACAACTGTGATTATGATTTTCTTTTGCCTTGTGTGATCAGAACCTGGCTTATAAAAAAGAAAGCACTGCTTGATCCCCTTTTCAATTTTTCTGTTTTCAGAAACTTCTATTTATTATTGCCTAATTTCCCATCCCCTACTTTTTTCTTAAATGATAGTTGTAATCAACTCTTGATTAAGAGAGACATTATATGAAATATTATTTTGCTTTTGAATAAATAGTACATTTTTCAATGATGTGTACTAAGTTCTTTGGCTTAACACTTATTTTAAGAATAGAAACCCTTGAAACACCCCTTTTGAAAAATGGATCTGTTCATATGAGTTAGAATTATATGAAAAAAATTATTTCAAAGATTTTCAAATCAAATGAACAAATATTTGCATCTCTACTTTGAATTAATCGCTCTGCCAGTCCCTCAAAGAATTTAAATTTTACTGTGAAATTCTCTTTTCACCCGATTCCTACCAACAGAGAAAATAGTGCTGGAATATTATGTGGGCATTTTGGTGTGGAAGTGACTGACTCTTCTATCATAACTAGTATAAAGTTTGGGAAAGAGAGAAAGTGTGGTCATAGTTTGACATTTTATCCTGGATTTTATAGATCAGAAGGTGACTAAACAGGGTCTTGAGGAATAAAATTCTATAGTAGAAATCAGCATAAAAGAGGTAGAAAGCTGTCAAGAATCATATTTTGAAGGTACAAAATAAGAACATTTTATTCCAGTGAGAGAGAGGAGGTCAATTGTCAAAAGAAACCAATATGAAAGATTAAGGAATTTATCAGTCAACTTTCCAGTGATAGATATGTGTGTGCATATCTGCCTGTCTGTATGATAAAAGCAGTGACAAGTATTATGAATAGCTACAATAACACTGACTGATCATAAGAATAGCATGAGGAGTACAGATAAAATGAACTAGAGCACATAAAGAAAATTAAAAATTGTATAATTCGCATTTGGCTTCTCTTTCCTCTGCAAAGAAGAGCTACCTTTGCCCTGGAAAGAACACATTGAAATTAGCCAATTAGGGAGTTGATATGTAGCATAAATAAAAAAAAAAAAAACACAATCACCAACTATAGGCCAGTGAACTATATCTTGGTTTTTGGCAAAATTCTGTAATGTATTACTAGTGAGTTTGTTAAAAGTAAAGGAAGAAAGAAGCTGCAATCACAAAGAAACAATATAGAACCAGTATTTCTAGACTAAATTTTTTTCCAACAGGAATACTGATTTTGAGTAGTGATATATATATAGTTTATGTTGATTTTTAGTAAGATTTTTGATAATTCTCATGATGGTTAATTGTCTAGACTCAGGATATTTGTGTCACTTTGGAAGGATACTTCCAATAGAGTGCTCCTGTGATCTGTTGTTGGCCTTATGCTATTTAACTTTTTTAAATATGTGATTTGGTTAAAGATATTGATGAGATCCTTATCAAATTTACAGGTAGCATAAAGAGAGAAGGAGTAGCTAACACCAGAAAAGAGTCATAAATTCCTTCCCTTGCCCCCCCTTCCCTCCTACCTGCCCACAAATCTTAATAGGGTAGAGAGAATTGAAATTAAAAAGCTAAAATTTAGAAGATTAATGTAAAAGTTACACTTGAGTTCAAGAAATTGACTTCATAGTACATTATGAGGAAGCTATGGTTAGTGTGAAAAAGATGTGGGGATTTAACATTACAAATTCAGTATGGATCAATATAATGATTATGTTGATTACTCATTTCAGTTGTATCTAACTCTTCATAACCCTTTTTGTTTTTCATTTTTGACAAAGATGCTGGTTTGGCTTGCCGTTTCCTTCTCTAGCCTATTTTGCAGATGAGGAAACTGAGGCAAACAAGGTGAATTGACTTGCCTAGTGTCACCCATCTAGTAAATATTTCAGGTAGATGAATCTTCCTGACTTCAGGCCTGGCATTTTACCCACTGTGCCACCTAGTTGCCCTGCATCTTTATGATATGGAAATCAAAAAAGTTAGTGTCTTAGGCTACATTAAACAGTCATACCTTTCAAGACTAGGACATTATAGTTTTTCTGTATTTTTGCCCTAGTAAGACAATCTCTGGAGGACTGTGTTGAATTCTGCACATCATTTTTTAGAAAGGACATCATGAACCTGGAGAAACATTGAAAGGCAGGAAAGCAAAATGGCAAAGTATCCCTACTTCTTGCTGTGCCATTCAGTCTGTTGAAGGAACTGGGAACATTTAGCTTGAAGAAGAGAAGATTCAGGTGGAATGTTATAGTTGTCTTCAAGTACTGGATAGGCTACCACAAATTAATTTTTTGTTTGGCCCCAAAGGGCAGACCTATAGACTGTGCATGGAAGTTGCAAAGGATATATATAGATAAAACTTCCTGAGAGCTGTAAGTAGACTGGACTTCTTCATTAGCCAGTTGTTTTCCCCTCACTGGAGGTTTTCAGGCAAAGTCTGGATACTTATTCTTAGGTATGTTGTAATAAGGATTCCTATTTTTAGATAATCACTGCAATACTTTCCACCTTCCATGTGAGTAATATGTTTTAAAAACTAAAGATATTAAGTATGTCTTTTCATACTTTCCTATAGTTCAGATAAACAAATGTGTAAGAAATCTTGGATTTAGATAGTCAGGCATATTTCCTGTTTTATATTGCTTTATAACCTGCTCAAAGTCCGAACAATTGCAGGATATTATGTTTCTCTTAAAAATATATGAAGGTCTGCTTTAATTTTGTTGAATACAATAGTAAATATAGAAATAACATAAATTTGATCATTTACTTTTTTTTTTTATCAGAATGGCATCATGGCACAGTGGATATTCAACTGGCCTCAGAATCAGGATATCCTAGATTCAAGTCCTGTCTCTAATACACTGACTGCATCACCTTTGGCAGTCACTTAGTTTTTCAGTGCTTCTTCAAACTCTTGTTTGTAAATTCTGACTGTAAATTACAGAACAGTTGTTAGTCTTAATTGGTAGAGGAAATTTTATTTTGAATCAGCTTCCTGTATTGAAATGTATGTCAGATCTTTTCCTGTAATATTTAAGATAAGATAAATCATGGATCTCTTTTGTGTCCTTCAGTCATATTGAAGAATGCGCATGAAATTAGAGATTTTTGCTTAACCATACTTAACAAATAGTTATTAGAAATGTTCTTTGTTTCAGTTGTTTATAACTTAGGGGTTTGGATATTTCATTTGTATATGTTACAGTCACTTAGGAGTCTATATGAAAAAGAGATGGTAAATAAAGTAGGTTTCATAGGCTGAACTGTACCACCTTTCTAGTAAGTATTGTCCTTGTCACTTGGTCTTGAGATCATAGTTTCTTCACAAAGATCGCTAGAAGGGAGATGCCAGTTTGGAATACTCACTAAGGCTTTTCCCCTTATTGAAGAATGACTGGGAGTAAATATAAGCTTTAAATGATTTGTCTAGTAAGCTAAAAGTACTTAGAAGACATAAGGATCTTTGGGAATAAAATGGGTTAGAGAGAATTTAAAGTACTATACTGAATGGTGCTAACAGAGCTAAACTGGAGAATTGGGATAAGTGAAATGAGATTGTGAACCCAAAAGAGGGATCTGAAAGAAGTAGAGAAGCTATGAGTTTGAGAGTTATAGCAAAAAGCAAGAATGGCAGGAGAAGCCATTGCTTCATCCTTATACATTGGAATACTTTGGCTTTAATAGATGCTCTAATTTTAGGGAACATCACATTAATAAAAAACATTTAGAACTATACCTTGAGTTTTCTGGTCATCTTTGGGGGCACTTTATATTGTAGCAATAGTCAGTGATCATAAATATATATCTTTCCACAAGCACTAAGGCATTTTACGCCAGACATAGAACACTTCCAATCAATTTATCTTATGCACTACATTTTTTTTAAATAATCATGTGACCTTTCCATTTACAGTGAAGTTTCTTATTTAGGGCCGCTAGGTGGCGCAGTGGATAGAGCACCAGCCCAGAAGTCAGGAAGACCTGAGTTCAAATCTGGTCCCAGACACTTAACATTCCCTAGCTGGGTGACCTTGGACAAGTCACTTAACCCCAATTTCCTCAGCAAAAAGCAAAAAAATAAAACAAAATAAAAAAAGAAGTTTCTTATTTAAACAAAGGGCTGTTGCTACTAGCAGTCTTTAAATAAATTCTCTAGCTTCTCTTTTGCTCTATATTGCATTACTTGATTTAAGAAAAGGAAAAGAAAAAAAAACTTTGAATATTGTAAGATCACTAATGACTAGATTACATTGATATTTATAATAGTCTCTTCCACTCTTCCAGAACTAATTTCTGTTTAAATCAATTTTCTTCAGGTCACTGCCACTGAAGAAATAACCTTTGAAGCATTGAAAAAAGCAATTGGTGAGATTTGGGGGATTTTTATTTTTTCTACTAATTTTTTACAGTTCAGCTTTATGTTGATCCTTGTTTTAGATGTCAGAATTTATTTGTTGAGTCACTTCAGTCTTATCCAACTCTCTACTCTTAAATGCCTGACCTAGCTGCCCTTAGATATCAAAAAAAAAAAAAAAGAAGAAGAAGAAGCATAAAATACTCTTAGTTTTTTGTTTGACATAGAGGTGATTTGAAACTATATTATTTGAGCCTCATAAATGATTTTCTCTACATGGGAAGATGTGTCTGCATCAATAAAATTTATTGCTTCATCTGCTTCATCTGTAAAAGAATTGGAAAAGAAAATGGCAAACCACTTTGGTATTTCTGCCAAGAAAACTTCAAATCGAATCATGAAGAGTCAGACAGGACTAAAAAACACTTGAAAAAAGTCATTTTTAATAGTTGTTATTATTACTCTAAAAACTGAAATAAGAACATAAAGTGCTAAAAAAAAATTCACCATTAATTTGGTTAATCTGCTGTTATTTTTGTAATGTCAAGAAATCTAAAGTAAAGGCCCACAATATGATCATTTGATCCCCATGGAGGACTTAAGGGAGTCCATACAACAAAGTGCCCACAGCATGAGAGGTGGGGATGAATTGCAGTCTACTCTGGTGGAGGGAACATACACATCTCTGAGATTGCAGGTCTTTTGGATAGTAGTGGTATGTAAATGCCTATGCATTTTGTAAACAGAGGCCAAAAAATATAAGCCTAGCATGAATGAGGCCTTATCTTCCAAGAATCCTTATTTTTAGTTTTCCATTTCATCTAATAGCCTTTCTAAATGTTTCCTTGTTTCAGTTGCAAACACAGAACTTTCGAGAATGTTATGTATGTCATACTTTGATCTCATTTCCCCACTTTTAAATCATTGTAGTTTCCAATAGATGTAAATCCTTTGGATTTCTTATGGGAAGCTTATTGCTATTAAAAGTGCTTCTTTAGATAACTGGCTTGTTAATTTAATCCATTTTCATATTTTTAAAGATACCAATGGAATGGAAGAACAAGAAAAAGAGAAGAGGCGTCTTGTGATAGAGAAATTTCAGAAAGCACCTTTTGAAGAAATTGCAGCACAGTGTGAATCCAAAGTGAGAATCCATGTAGTTTGGCATTACAACAGAATTTTGTTTTTATTAAATAGGATACAAGTAATTCTTATTTTTAAGTAATATTCCATAAAAATACAAGTGAGAAATTCCAAATGAAACTGCAGAGAACCTGAAGTCTGCTTTTAATTTTGCTGTAGAACTAATTAACACCTTTTAAAGGTAAAGACTTCATAAGGGAAAGTTATGTGAAAGTTTAAGATGCTCAAAGAACAAAATGTGAACTTGTTTTTCAATCTTGATTTATTTAGAGATAAAAGACATACTGATTAAATTGTCATATTTGATGAATTGTGAACTTACTTTCTCTTGTGAAAAAAAAAATTGTTTCTTAATTGAATTCTTAATCTATAGATAGGTTAACAAACCACCAGGAAATATCCTCCAGACTCTGAAAACTCTTTCAATAAATTGTTATGTAATGATGCAAGCTAATCTAGTAATCTTGCAGTTCAGAGATTGTTGTAAGAACATAACTCTACAATCCCTAAAGAAGTCCTATAAAAATGTGAATTATTAGTGGTAGTAATAATCAGGATTCAGGTCTCACCTCTGACAAGTTTAGGCTCTGTGACCCTGGGCAAATCAAGTAACTTCTCATTGCTACCAACTAGCTGTAAGTGTTAGAGAAGCTATTGATCTGAATTAGTAGAAGTTCCTTATAGGGACTTTATTTCACTGGAAAATTCATAGGCTTGTTCCAGAATACCAATAATTCAAGTAACAATTAGTATTTTGGTCTTGTTTTGGTAATATGTACTACCTGATTAATAGTCTTCCTTTTCCAGGAAAAGACATACTTCATTTCTTCAAATTGCACTACTCAGGGGACATGGAAATTGCTTTATTTTAGAAAATGAATTGTTTCTGTATTTGTTAAGATGAAATTTTTTATATCAAAATTACTAATTAGGAAAACTAGTGTATAGAGAAGCAGTGCATATATTTTCATTGTCCTAGGTTGCCCTAGCACCTCAAAAAAAACAAAACAAAACAAAAAAATATAGTTTTTTTTTTTTAAAGTCATCTTTCTGGTGATATGCTTTTCCATGCTCAGCTAATTTGGGCCTATTCAGAGACCCAAGGTCACCTCTGTTGGAGAAAATGTGTTTTAGACATATGTCTTCCACCAATAATGTTATTTAATGTAACAGAAGTTAGATTATATGTCTGCGCTAAAGAGAGAGAATTGTCCTAATTGGTACAACCTACCTGAACCCCTTCTCCCTGCCATGTCCTTAGATGTGACTCTCTATCCCAAGCCCTAGGACTGAGAGTTAATATTTATAGGAATTTTGAACAAGTAACAAAGTTGTAATAAGTTAAAATACTGTTGGATTAGCATTCGAGAATAGTCCCTATATAATTCCTTCCTTGACCTCAAAAGCTGAAGTCTTTCTTCCCTTTGATCAGTATTTTAATCCTTAAATACAAAAAAGAACATTTCCCTTAGGTAATCGTGGTACCAGTCTCTTAAGTGGTGAGTGATGTGTGCAAAATCTATGATTTTCTCTATATCAGTGTTAAATTTAGTTTTCATCCTTAATCCATGCCCTGAGAAAAACCTAAATATTTTCAAACAGGGAAAAGTCTGAAAAAAAATTTAGCATGGAGAAAATTATTAATATTTTTCACTAGAACTAAAAGGGATTTTAAAAAACATAACCATAGTTCCATATCAAGAGGTAATGTTGGCGATTAGAGTAGGATTTAATGAATATTTTTTCTTGGGATTTTGACAACCCATGTAAACAAATCTTTAAATTGACCCTCTGTCCTGTATAGCCCACTTGACTTGTGCTGTAATGATAGAAGAGGATGCTAAGAATTTCATAATCTGTGGACTATAAATTTTAATTTTATTATTGGAACACTAAATGTGATATTCTTGTGAGTGACTAATTACTAGATGTATTATTAGAGGGTATTCTTCTTATTAATGTAATTAGAAGAAAAAGAATTGCAGCTAAATGGAAGGAAACATACTTGTTGATATTCCTTATACTTTCATTGCCAAAGATGTAGTAGCAGATTCTATGAAATTCTTGACAAGATCGTCCAAATTAAATGAATATGTTCTCTGATACTTGATGACTTGAATACAAAGATGAGAAAGGTGAAGATGGAGAAAAATTGAAAAAAAGAAAAGCCAGAGATTTGTATAGAAAGAAAGCTTAGAATGATTAACATTTTCTTCTATCTAAGAAGGGTTGTGTGTGTATGCATTTGTGTATATGTGTATGCATATGTATGTACAATATATAAATGATGTTAAACTGAAAAAGACTGGAATTAGAAGTAATCAAAGGATTTTGTGAAAGGAAGAAAAGAGAAGGAGTATGAATGGTAATACTAAGAGTCAAAGTGCACCATTGGTACCCTTAGAATGCCAGGAAAAATCAAGGACATGGATGTATCCCTTGTTGAGAGAATTATAGACAGCAGTTCCATATGGTTGATCTGCAATTTGCTTCACTGAAGAGACTGTCTCAACTGATGAGATTACAGTCCATATGAGTAATAAGTCTCTTTTTGAGGGTGAAAGAGGAGTATAAAAATTGGCTTAAAGCATAACTTCAAAAAATCTAAGATCATCAGTAGAAGAAATGGAAAAAGTACCAGATTTTCAATTCTTGAGCTCAAAGATCACTGCCCATAGCAACTGCAGTCATGGAACTGAAAATGCTTGTCTTGGGGGCGGAGCCAAGATAGTGGAGAGCAGACGGGAGACTCTGTGACCTCCTCTGATCTTCTCTCAAACCAACAACAGATGAAGCCTCCAAACTGATTTTGGAGTCAAAGCACCCCCAAATATTTGGAGTACAACACAGATGTTTGGAAGAACGTCAGAACAGGTCTGTTTCAGTTGGGAAGCGAGACAGTCTGCCGAGCCTAGACTACAGTGCATGGAGCCTGGGGCAGGAAGCCAGGGCTGAGAGTCAGAGCTCTGCAATTTCTAAGCACCTGGGAATTTTTTGAGAACCTCTTGGGCCACTCTGTCCTGGTTGCAAGCAGGTGGTTTGGCAGATTTGTCTTTTGTAAAAGGTAAATTGTAAACCACAGAGCCTGGGAAGAATGCCTACCTAGCCTCAGTTACCCAGACCAGCAATCAATCAACAGAACTGCCCCAGGGCAAATTAAAGCAGTTGTCTCTACTTTGCTTTCAATAAACCTGAAGCCTTAAAAAAATGAATAAAAAAACCCAGAAAGAACTCTCACCATAGACAGCTTTTATGGAGAGAGAAAAAAAACATACCCCAAATCCTGAGGTTCCTAAAGGAAAATGCTTATCTCTTGGAAGGAAAGCTAAAGCAAATTTGGACTACATATTAAAAAGCAGACATCACCTTGTCAGCAAATGTCCTTATAATGCTTTTTCCAGTAGTGACATATGACTATGAGAGATTAACTATAAGGAAAGCTAAGTGCTGCAAAAGAATTAAAAGTTCCTTGATAGCAAGGAGATCAAACCAACCAATACTTAAAGAAATGAATTCAGATCAATCTTTAGAAGGACAAATACTGATGCTTAAAAGCATTGACCATATAATGAGAAACTCATTGGAAAAGACTTTATTTTTAAGTTGTTGCTTGCATAGATAAAGCAGATTTGAATGTATGAATTTCATTTTTATTTTATGAAATGTAATTTTCCACTGTTAAAAATGAAATAATATTCCTGTTGGGATAGGATTCTGTATTTAGCATTTTGTTGGGTAAAAGGCCCTCAGATTTTAAACATTTATAGATCATATGAATATTCTGCATTATATAGTTTCAACCCTTGATTTTACAGGTATATTAGAGTCAACATGGTATATTTAATTCAGCAAACATGAAATGCCTGTTATATGCAAGGTGGGGAGAATAGGAAATATACGTGTGTGTGTGTGTGTAGATAGGTAGATAGTTAGAATGATAGTGTTCAAATAACTTGTTATTTTATGTGAGACTTTGGCCAATTTACTGACCTATTTGAGTCCAAGTTTCTTAAATGAAAAGCAGAGCTTACACAAGATGATCTCTAAGGTACCTTCTAGCACTAGATAAAATAAGGTAATAAAATCCCAAGGAGATCAGATAACTTGCATAAAGTAATGTGGCTATTTTTTTTTATATAGACTACAACTAGAATATTTTACTTAGCTAGAACTCACATTACCTGACTCCTAAATAAGTGTTCTTTCTAATATATTTTAATTAACTTTCTTGAAGTTTTTGCTGTTATCACAAATTAAAGGGAGGAAAGAAAGAAAATTTCCTAATGATATATTTTTTTAAATTTTAAACCTATTTATTGAAAACAACTTATATTTTCATGTAGTAATCCACTTGCTAATTTAGGCTACATATACATCAATTATAAACATTTTATTTGACTGATTCTACAGTTTAATTCACAGAATTCAAATTGAAATGGAAATTGGAGCAGCTACATTGTCAGATCTATCCTGAACAAGAATTCTTTTTATAGTATCCCTGATAAGTGGTTTTCTAGCCTTTGCTCTTTTATCATTATTTTGGAGAAAACTTTGAATAATCTTAGATGGCCAATTCCGCTTTTACAAATACCTACTTTTAATGAAGTGAGTCTGAATTTTTCTATAGAGTCTACAATGAGTCTGAATTTTTCTTTTTGAAAGTCATAACCATTGCTCCCTAGGTATGTCCTGTGGGACCAAGCATAATGATCAAAATATCAAGACATTCATTTAATAATGTATTTTCTAATAACCTTGAAGTATAGGTACTATAGGTACTATTTTACAGATGAGAAAACTGAGACTCAGAGAGGTTAAGTTATTTGCAGCCATGGCCACACAGTGTTGGAGGTAAGATTCAAATCCAGGTCTTCTTAATTGCAAGTTCAGCGCTCTGCAGTGTAACACTGTTCCCTTTCAAATTCTAGATAACAACTATACTGTTTCCATTATCTTCCCTTTCTGAACTAAATAATTTCAGTTTCTTCAACCAGTCCTCCCATTATATGATTGTCTCCTTTGGATGCTTCTCAGTTTATCAGTGACCATTGTAAAGTATTGACTTGGCTATTTCTTTATTTTGGTTGGGTTGTATTATATACAAGTTACACTGGGTTATAGTAGTGCTGAATATTGCAGCACTAGTATATGTAGAGAAACTAAAAAAGGCTTTAGCAATCTCAACTATTCATCATTTGAAAATTATATTTTGACCAGTGCACTTAGTGCCAAATCTTATTGTTTTGTATTAGGCTTATATGTAATGATGCAAATCATTGGGATAATGTTCAACTCAGTTTAGCATTTTTAATGTTCCTTTCTCCATTATTCTCTTCCCCCTCATAGGCAAATTTTCTTCATGACAGACTTGCACAAATACTGGAGCTTACCATCCGGTAAGGATTTATGATGTAAAACTTTGATGGGATTAACTAAGTCTTCTTTCAGAGAAAATATAGCAAGCTATTTTTAAAAATAAATAGTTATGGTTAATAACATTTAAGAAAATAAACATCAGCATTTTCTTTTAGAGTAAATATTTCTTTTCTCCATTCCATTGTCCCACTCTCTTGTTCTGAAAGAATAGACTTGCTGAATTCTAGAAATTGCCTGTTTTTGTTTGTTTTGTTTTTATTTTTTTCTGATTTATTGAAAAGGCTGAGAGAACTGTCAATACATTGTAGAATTGATTATTACCAAGGACCAGGGTGCCACATTACCCACTGCAGAGCATTAACAAGTTCAGAATAAATATTGATGCAGATAACTAATTTTTGAGGGACAGTACCTTGTCTAATGTTGTTTCAATTGGTGTGCTAGTCAGAACATATTATTTTTAACTTCCTTTGTTCTTTTAATATGCTGTTTACCTGTAAACTTCTGAAATGTACCATTTTAAAATAGTACTTTATATGCTTATGCCAAAATAATGTTATGTTCAGTTTAAGTAATTGTTGATTGACCTTGAACTTAAAATAGAAGCAGCAACTTGATCTATTGAATACACACAAAAATCTTAATATAAATAGACCTCTTACACCAGTATTCACATATAGATATCTACAACAGTGAATCACAAATCATTTGAAAAAAAATTGAAAGGGAAATAAATTAGTTCTAAGTAGACATTATAGATTGATTTATGTATTTTTAGATAGAGGATGAAATAAAATCATTAGATTTATGATTCATATCATGTTACTTCCTGTCCTGTTATGGTATGTAAAACTGCTTGCTTTTATGCTAAAAATAGCCTCAGATTTCTTATCTACCTTTTGTTCCTACTTTTGATAGTTTTTCTGTTTCTCTGGCATAAATGGCATGCTTATCAAATTTATAGATATCATAAAGCTAAAAGGATTAGCTAACAACCCAGATTCCTGAATTTTGCAAAGCACTTCATTTGTATTATGTCGTTTTTCCCACACAATAGGAGTCCAGAAAATCAAATGCCAAAGGATAGAATAGAGGAAATATAACTTGTGAAAATCAACTTATGTTTAACTTCTCTCTAGAAGATTACTATTCGGTATGAGTCAAAAGTATGATCTTCTTGGTTGGAGCTATTATCTTGTTCTTCTAGGCACTGTAACAATTCTTCATATCTTGTGCAGATTTTTTAGGTCCTATAGCATTCCATTATTCTTTGAAATTACAAACCAAATGCTAGTCTATAATATAAGTTCAACAATTTTCCTTTCTTGCTCATCTATCCTTCACATTTCCTATACCTTCCTACTTTGCATTATAATATGAAATTTTCCTATGTTTTCCATTTCCCTTTTCATGCTCTTCTGTGGAAGACATTCTCTTAATTGTTGAAGGAACAGGTTAGGCTTCAGGCCTTAGTTAACTTTTAAAATTTCATCGTCTAGTAAATAATGCCCCTGCTCCAGCATTGAAATTCAGCAAACCAAAATGCTATTTTTGTTTTTAAAGCATGTTATTATTGAATTCTGACCTGGAGCACTTAGAATACAATAATTTGACTTGAATATTAGAACTAAATTAAGTTGGCAAGTAGTACCATCTGTTTTTCTGGCAGACATCACATTTCCTGTAACTTAATTGGGGATGCTATTATCAGTGATAAGTATTTGAAAATAGAATTCTCTGAAGAAAAAAAAGCCAATTTTAAATATACCTGCTCTGATGCCTTTTTTTTTTTTTCTTTTTCAGTCCACCTCCGAGTCCATCAGGAACACTGACCATTACATCTGGACATGCCCAGTACCAGTCTGTCCCAGTTTATGAGATGAAGTTTCCAGATCTCTGTGTGTATTGAGTTTTATGGAGTCTGCTGAATCATATTTAGTTTAAAGTTGAAAATCAAGGCTAAAATCAGTTTTAGGGTTAATTTGCTTCATTCCAGTTAACATATTTATTCAAAATTAGGGAACTAAAGTTGAACCAAGTGATTGATTGCCATAGCAAATTAGACATTTTTAGACTGTATACTCTTAAATTCACTGGAGCATACAGTTCTGTCATCTCATTTTGTTTTTCCCTTTGAATTCCCTATTGGTTTTAAAAGTTGAACAACTGAGATTTTTTTTCATGTTTTTCTGTAGTACATTTAAAACTTTTTCATAAATGCTTATTTAAAAAGCAAGTTTTTTAAAAAATTTTTTTCAAATTCTTAATGGGAATTTACAGACATACTGAGTATATATGATGTATTTCATAAACTTATACAGAACTGTTTTGGCAAAAATGGCTTTGACTGCTTGTCGCATAGAATAGCAAAGACATATTTTCTTGCAATCCTGGAGGCTCATAATTGGTGGCTTTTTCTTCTGTGTTTTAAAATAAGTTGTCAAAAACGACCATTGCTTATTCACAGTAACAAATTTTGTGTGATAGTGTTCAAAGACTATGATCTAAAAAATAACATACTTTTACAAATCTGGTACAGCTCTACTGTATTTTCTGCTAAAAGTTTAACTGTTCTTCTTGAGAAGTGTGAAGCTTCCTCCTAGAGCACCAAACTGTGCAATATTTTTCACGTCATAGATGTATGTATAGTTTATAGGCCATGCTTTGAAATTGCAGTCATATTTTGCTGTGGCTCCATTAATTAAGAGAGATATATTTAGTATAGAAAGACATTTTTAAGAAGTTAATTATTCACTTGTGAATTCATAAATACGAAAAATGAGAAGTCTATACATTTCTCTTCATAGCATATTAATTTAAATTTTCAGTACTGTTTTACATGTTGATTATTTTTTAATGAATTCTATAGTTTCAGCATTCCCAAGTGTTGACTTTTAAGTTTATTTTCTAAGATTTGAACCAAATGTACCCATGTATATCTGGGGTGTTTTTTTTAGAATTACCTTAGACTTCCCTGTGATTTTAGAGAACAAGCGTGCTGAATTTCATAGGTTTATATGTTTGCTAATATCAGTGCTACAGTTTGTGTATACTGACATGATTTTGATAGTATTTTCTTAAAATGGTATGTATTTTGGTGAATTCCTTGGCACTAGGTGTTAATAAACACTTTCTTTCTTCATGGTCCATTTTGAAATTCTCTTCAGAAGATTAAAAATCATCTGTTCCACAGTCCAGTACCTTGAGTGGAAGATTTTTCAACCTACATTGCCATTTACATGAAGCAGCATAAGCATCTCAAAAGCTAAAAGGAACTTAATATTTTCATTTAGAAAATTGTAATAAAGTGTTTGTGTGAATTTGTGTGTGTATTATTTTAGGCTCTGCTTGAAAAAGGAAAAATGAAGAGATATAAACAAAGTCACTGTAAATCTTTTCAATATGTAAACCAAAATAATGGTTTCCCTTGATGCAGTGCATGCTCCATGTTGTAATCAATTAAACCTATGAAATGACACATTGAAACAAGATGGAATGTTCTCAAAACTAGCCATTTTCCAATCAACAGGGTGCTCACAGTTGTAGACAACAAAAGAGCATATCCAATATTCTTTTGGGGTTTTGCTGCTACAGCTTGACAACCTGATCAAACAAGAATTTTTGCATCATTATCCCTACTTTTGTCCCGTTTTCCCACTTTGATTTTCTTGTTAAGGTAAGATATTTTTTGACCTACATTCCTTTTTTAAAGAATCTAAATGGGACAGAATGCAGAACAATCATCATCCACTCGGATGCCATTTTATAAATTAACACTGTGTGCTTTTGTATGAAAAATATATAATTTAGTAATCTATGAAAATAAGAATTAAGAATGTATTTTCATTTGCACTCATGCAATATACAAAGTGCTGTACATATTTTCTTGTTTGGGAAAATTTACATATACTGCATGTCTTGATCGCATGTACCCTGGGAAATGTAATTGGCTTTTATTGCACTTCTCACTTAGTCTGTTCATATACTGTTGGTTTAAGTTTTCTTCAATTTCACTACAGTAAACTACTATACATTCTTGATTACCAACCTGACTCTGTTGGCTGTAAGTTCTGAGAATGGATATTTTCTTTAATTTATTTCTTGTGTTACAGGAACATTACAGGTACATATATATGTGTCTTTTAGGCATTTTGAAGTCTTAGAGTATGGAATTTGTCTACCATCTGATTGTGTTGATTTTTTTTTTCTGTAGTATTAAATCAAATAAACTGTTAAGTATTCTATTTTAATGTACACAGTTGTTTTGTATCATTTCATTCTTCTTGAACAGTTTTAGTATTTAGAATAGATAATGTGTATACTGGACCTCTAATACCCAGGGCAGTTTCATTAAAGTTTAACTTTCACTTGGAGTCCAACAAATTTTATATGTATTTGAGCTTTGCTTTGAAATTTTCCCTAATTTACTATTTTGTAATAATAGTACATTTTGCTTGTTAGTTCACAATAAAGTAAGACACATTTCCAGAATCTCTTGGGTTGTCAGTATGGAAATGAGACTTTTTTTATCTTGTTTTACCCATAAAGACATATTCTGTAGTAAATGTAATGAATCCAGTTTCATGAACTATAAGGATACACTGTGTGATTGACATGTAAACAATAAAACAAACCAAAAAAAAAAAATCAAGGCGTCATGTCATGCAGTTTTATAGCTGTAACTGTGTATTTGGAAAATCATATCTTTTAAAGTGAGAACCAAATGATTTTTTTCATCATCAAAATCTGTTTTTATATTCTTAAGAATATTCAGAATTGTAAGTGAAAGTATTGTTGCATGTGTTAGCCTACCTTTTGTTAAAAGTTACACTGATGTATGATATGCTGTTTTGTTTTTAAATTATACATGATGAATTATATGTTTGACTTTAATATGAATTTTCCTGGTGTTACTCTTATAATTCTGTTTGAGAGACCTTATGTGTTAACTAAGTTTGAAAGAACAATCTGAACTGAGATGGAGTATCATCTAGCCATATTTCAGAAATATGTTTCTGTATTAGGAAGTCCTTCATTTAAATCTTCTTGTCATCAGAGCACAAGCCTAAATCTAGGCATATATGATTTTGATAGTAATTTTGTTCATTATCATATCCTGAGCTGGGGCTTTTAGATTATTGTAGTCTCCTCCTTCACAGTCTTGACACTCCTCCCCCATAATCCTATCCCTAATTGTAATTCTTTTATGAATTTCATGTAAAGGATGACTTTTTTATGACAAGTCACAAAAAAAGCAGAAAATTCATAAACCCAGAATGCACTTCCTTTTACAAATGAGGGAAAGCAAATGATTAAAATTAGTGTGCTAATGTGGAAATGATGTTTGAATTAGAATTAGGAGTAAAATTAGATTCAAATCCTTCCTCTACGACTTCATAATTGTGTGAACGAGGACAAGTCACTTAAACTTCTCAGAGACTGAGTACTACTTTTGTAGGATTATTATAAAACTCAAAGGAGATAATGTATATAAAATGCTTTGCAAATATAAACTGTTGTTATTCTGAATTAGATAGTTTGTAGCAGATCTAGAGCTAAAATTTAAAAGATGGGGAATTCTCTAGGTCTTCAGACAAGAACTGGATGATGTTGAATGTGCTGTGAAGGGAGATTGTTATTGTAGCATGGTTTGGATCAAGCAGCTCCTAAGGTCCCTTTCAATTTAGATTTCATGGTCTCTCTTCTCTACTGGTAGCTAGATGCCTTAATAGCCTTATCTGAGAGTAGATTAGGAAGATTTAGAATCCTTCCCATGATGCATTCACACACACATACCCTCCTCCCAGAAACCCTTCTTATAACTGCTATAACCCAAACATAACATATCAACATTTTGTCCATTATTATAAATGTTTTTCCCGCATTCTGGCCCAACACTTCTACCAAAAGGTGGAAAACATGTTTTGTCAGCAGTTTTATGAAGCTTTTATTCCTTCCTTCATGATAATGAAGTCTTTCAAATCCCACTGTTCTTTCCACTTCACCAACTGCCAGCCATCCTTTGAATTTGAAGTACATGTGTAAATTTATTTAAGTTTGTTTACCACCTTCCAATAGACCTGATTTTCCAAGAAACACAAGTGGTCACTACCACATCACCATTTTCCCCACTTAGTGTCTTATTTGAAGGGAAATAGGATTTTGATGAATGATTTGAAATCATCTGAGCCAAAGAATATATTAATACTTAGAACTTTGTAGGCAAACCTAGCACAACTTTTCATCAAGAAGCATTCTGTAGAACTTGGGAGCCATTGTATCCCAACAGAATTGATGGAAAAACGTCTAAAGAAACCAAAGGCTATGAAACTTATCCCATGGCCAATGTTTGGGGAGGGATATGAAGTATTCTCTTCTGGCATCTTGAAGTACGCTGTAGCACGTTTTCTTGCCAGGGTGATCTTAGCTTTGTTTTACAAGGCACAGGAACCAAGGTGGTAGAGTTAAGGCATGGACTCACTCTGCCAAACCTCTACAAATACCTTTAAATAATGATCCTAAACAAATTCTGGAGCAGCAGAACCCACAACAAGTGAAACAATTTTCCAACCAATGGCAAAGAGCAGGAAAGTTCTATTGTAAGAGGGTGAGAAAGGAGCCCATCCCAATGTAGGCCACGCTAACGCAAACTGGGCCCCAGCAAACCAAGAGCAGGCCTTAGGAGCAACTGAATCAGTGACAACAGTAGTAGTTTTCAGATCTCTCAGCCCACAGACATTAAGAGGATCAGAGAGTGGATTAGAAGGAGATTTATATGCATCTATTTGCTGGCACCAGGCACAGGACTGTTGCATCCTTTCCTCAGATATGGGCCAGACATGGGTGATAGCCCCAGAGTGAGGAAGATCACTAGCACAGTAGAGCTTGAGACTGCAGAGGAGTGGAGTCCTTTGTCACAATTCCAGGGTTGAAAAGAGTGTTCACAAACCAGTGCATAGTATAGGAGAGTAGTAAACACACCTCTCTGCTTCATAGCACCTTGGAAGAGCCAAAAACTTGCAGGTTCCCAGAATTACCCCCTGAAAACAGCTGCACAAAAAAACCTTGAAGCTTGGGATAGTGTCTCCCCTACTTTGGTATAGAGTTAAAGGTCAAGAAATAGGCTGGAAAAATTCAAATTGGGGGAAAAACAAAACTCAAGACTAAAAAGTTGTTTTGGTGACAAGATCAAAGTGAACAGAAGCAAAGTCAAAATACTTCAAAGAAAATATGAATTGGTCTTAGGTCATAGAAAAGCCCAGAAAGTTCAAGTAAGAGAGGTAGAGGAAAAATTGGCAAGAGAAATTAAAAGTGACACAAGAAAATCATGAAAAAAGAATCAAAAACTTGGTAAAGGAGGCATGCAAACATTCACACACACACACAAATACTAAAGAAAAGAGTATCTTAAACAGAATAGGCCAAATAGTAAGAGATTTTTAAAAAATGAAGAATGTCTTTATAATTGGGCCAAATGGAAAAAGATAAAACAAAAATTCATTGAAGAAGAGAACTTAAAAAGTAGAATTGACCAAAAGGAAAAAGGAGGCACAAAAGTTCACTGAAGAAAATTCCTTAAAAGTTGGAATTGGATGAGTAGAAGCTAATAACTTTATGAGACATAAAGAAACATTCAAATAAAATCAAGGAATGAAAAAAATAGAGAAAAATGTGGAATATTTCATTGGGAAAAAAGTTGACCTAGGAAATAGATCTAAAAGAATTTGAGAATTATCAGATTACCTAAAAGTTATGATAAAAAAAAGCTATCATCTTTAAAGAAATTATCAAGGAAAACTGTCCTGTTATTCCAGAACATTAAGGTAAGATAAAAATTGAAAGAATTTACCATCACTTCTTGAAAAAGATTCCCAAAATGAAAACTCCCAGGGATATGATAGCTAAGTTCCAGAGTTCCTAAATTAAGAAGAAAAGACTGCAAGCAGCCAGAAATAATTCAAAAGACATGGAGCCACAGTCAAGATTTACCAGCTTCTACATGAAAAGATCAGAGGGCTTGGAATATAGTATTCTGCAAGGCAAAAGAGCTAGGGTTACAACCAAAAAGCACTTACCCAGCAAAACTGAGAATACTATTTCAGGGGAAAAGATGAATATTCAATGAAACACAGGACTTTCAAGCATTCCTGATGAAAAGACTAGCATTGAATTATAAAAATTGCCTTTCAAATATAATATGCAAAAGAAGCATAAAAAATAAATAGGAAAAGGAAATCATAAAGGATTTGATAAAATTAAACTTTATATTTCCATGTGGGAAAATGGTATTTGTAACTCCAAGAAACATTAGGGAAGTTAGAAGGTGTATACATAGAAAACAGAGATATGTGTTGAATGTGGCAGTATTAAAAAATTTTAGGGAAGAGAAGGATGCTCAGATAAGGGGAAAAGGGGAGGTAGAATGGGATAAAATATCTGATATAAAAGAGGCTGAAAAAATACAAGAAGTCAAATTTTTTTTCCTACCTACAGAGATGAAAATGTTTAGGTTTTACATTGTGGGATAAAAGCATACAGTTTATGATTATACAAAGCCTCTGAAAGCCTGCACCCTCTTATAAAAAAAAAAAAAACCGATCATATGTAGTGTGATTGCTTATCTTTTCAAAGTGTCATTGAAAATGTACTTTATTGTTTAAGAAATATCTTTTTTGTTGCACTGACTAAATTGTGATCCTTGTATACAATTCCATGAAAGGAGATTCTTGAAGCAGGTGGTGAATCCAAATTGAATTGAGCAGAATTGTATTCTTAGATATACTCAAAGACTCATAGATGACATACTACATTTTTATCTCTGGGATTGGGAAACAACTAATTATTGTCACATGCATGCTCCTATATAAATAAGTGATTTTTGTTGTTCAGTTCTTTTTCAGTTGTGTCTTGATTCTTCATGACCCCATTTAGAGTTTTCTTGACCAAGATACTGGAGTAGTTTGCCATTTCCTTCTCCAACTAATTTTACAGATGATGAAACTGAAGCAAGCAGGGTTAGCTGATTTTCCCAGGTCATATGATTAAGTGCCTGAGGCTAAATTTGAATTTAGGAAGATGGATCTTTCTGACTTCAGAGCCAGCCCTCTATTCACTGTGCCATCTAGTTGCTTGCAAGTTAAGTGGCACATTACTTGATTAAAATATCCTTTATCTAAACTGCTAATTTTGGTTTTTACCATTACCTTAACTTTGTTAGAAATAGCATTCAAAGATTAAGTGGGTAACAATCCTCTCATCTCTTTTCCTATATACTCCCCTGGTAGTACTTGTGCAATTCCATCTTAAGTGGTAGAGTTCTAAAAACATAATTAATTTGAATGTTTATTTAATTTCCACAATACAATGCATGCAGTACAAATCAGAAAAAGGTGCCTCCAGACCCTCTGATCTTGCATTCTAACAAGTCTGGCAATAATAATAATGCCTTCTCTGTGTGTAGGACTCCTAACTTGCAAAGCGCCTTCTTTATTTGTTCAATCTTCCCATCACACCTGTGGGGGGAAAAGGTAGAAGATCATTATGATGATGATTAGGATGATGAAGCATCCAAGGCTTCAGAAAGCTAAAGTTTGGGACAATATAGATCTAGAAGACCTGCTTTTGGTGTCTCTCACTATGAAGGAAACTCAAATTATTGTCCTTGGGATGGTCTGGAATCAGCATTGCCAAGTAGCTTTCCCAAAAATCTTTTCTTTCTTCTGAAACCCCTCACATGGGAAGCAACAGACTCTTCACTGCTGTTCTCATCAGAGCTTGAGCTACTCATCCCCAATCCAGTGGGAGCTAAAGGCCATCCATGGTTACTGTTTTCACACAATGTTCCATTCTCCTGGCATTTGGATCTGCTCCAGAATCTGAAACTTTCATTGAATGCAGCAGCAGCCATACACTCGGCAGCAGTCTGATCACAGGAGCACAGAAGCTTCTCACACAGACTCTGCCCTCTACCTAAAGAAGCAGAGGCAAAAACAATGGACAAATGAGAAGCTTCCATCCTGGTCACAGTAATCATCTGTGTATATCTAGTAAAACTTAACATTTTGCCAAGACTTTCCTTACAATAGCCATGTGACACAGGTAGTAGATTATCTCTTTTTTTAAAGACTCAAAGGATTACATGATTTGCCCATTATTACAAAATAACTGGCAGTATCTGGATTCAAACTCAGATCTTCTCAAATTTGAAGTTGAGCTCTCTTTCTACTTTATCATCTCTTACATAGAAATGTGTTGACTATAATGCTCCTATCAAGCACAATTTTGTTTTATACTAAGCAGTGGGAATGAAATCCCCTGCTGGATTGTAAATTCCTTGAGGAGTTGGAAGGGACTTTGGAGATATTCTTATCTACCTACCCCCTATATAAAGCATGGCTATCATCTATAGCAACCTTAATAGGTGACAGCACAATCCCTGTTTGGACAGTTCCAGTGCTGAAGACGCTTTGCAAACTTTCAAAGCAGCCCAGTCCACTTCTGCATGACATATTTAGGAAATTTTTTTCTTTATGTTTATCCAATTGTTTTTCCTTTAATTAAATTCTACCCATCAGTCCTAGTTTTGCCTTTTAGGGTTGAATAAAACAAATGTTTGATCTCTCTTCCATGTGATAGCCCTTCACAAATTTGAAGATACAAGCACCTTCTAATTTGGTCTTATAAAGTGTCCCTCCACCCATCCAAGTACTTCTCCCCTCCAGGGCCCAGTACTCTTTCATATGTTGTCGATTTTATCTACATCTATAGCATTTGGCACAATGACTATCAAATATTAAGTGCTTATTAAATGCTGCCTCTAATCTGTCTATCCTCTCTTTAAAAAGTTATAAAACCCATTCATTCTACTTTTAGGCAGCTTATATTTTTAGCTAAATTTTCCTCATTTATAGCCTAAATCTTCCTGTTTTCAATTTCTTTCTTAGGCTAAGTAAAACAAGTATAACCCTTCCACATTACACTTCATATATTTAATGACAGCTCTCATGATCTACCTAAGACTTCTCTGCTTCTGGTTAAACAGTCCAATTTCCTTCAACTGTCTTCATCTAATATGGTTTCTGAGTATCCTAACCCTTTCTCTGTATACTTACTTCTTCATAGGTCTTGGAGTAGCTAATGTATATACTTAGATATTCAGTGAACATTCTTTACTTGAAGCATTGAGAAATAATGTTTTAGTTGGAGCTAAAATTTAAGTATAACAATTTTAAATGAAAAATAACAATTTCATGGAATTAGGGAACTTCAGGGCCATCTAATTTAGTTCCAAAGTGAAACATAAATCCTATCACCACAAGATGATGTTGACCATCCAGCATCCACTTGAAGACAAAATTAAGGAGAATGAGGAGAATGATGATTACAACATAAATAAGGCAGTCAGACTCACATTATTTACAGTAATCAGTCTTTGGAGAATACATAATGAAATACATCTTATACAAAGGTAAGTGACTTATAGGGGCAGAATATACATATTAGACAACTGTTTTATCAATAAATATTAATTAACTTTTTTCTATAGAAAATTGTTGAGGTGAGTGGAGAATAACTATGGTATAAAAACTAAAGGCACTACTTAGTACTTTTAGAAATTCAATATAAATAAATTTGAATTATTTATAGTTTTGTTGTGGTTCTTATATATTTTTTTTACTTTCCTAATTTTTGTGTCTTTTTCTTACTGTATAATTATTTTTATAAAAATACTTTTAAAATTTATACTGCTGCCTTTATATATATATATATATATATGTATAAACATATATACATACATAAAAATACATTTTCTTTTATCTATTTCTTCTCTATAATTATTAAGCTATTTGGAATGAAGGGCTATGTATATATGTAGTACGCACTTGGTGATTTCCTTCTGGCTTGATCTGACCAACAATCTCCATGCAGTCACTTACATTTTGCTTTGTGATCTTCACATGTCACTTTGGATCCTGAACTTCTGTCTAATTCACAGCCAAATTTCTTCACTTGTTCTAAGCAACAATGATGTGAAAAGCAACATCTACAACAAAGCAAAACATGTATTGTCCACCAACAGTCCAAGAACAATTTTGTTTTTCTCTTTAAAAACAAGAACCTATGCCCCTTCCTTTAAGAAAAAAAAGAAAGCAATATATTAACAAAGCTCTCTTGTAAACTAGGAACATCACAGCAATATTCCTAAAATTGTATTCTATGAATCTCTGGGGTTAGGTGCAACCAGCCAAGGGATTCTTTGGGGAAACAAAGTTGTAATGGTGACAGATGGTGGTCTCACTTAAAGTGTTCATATATTCTCCTCTCTGCAAGTACACAATGTATGTAATAAGCTAATGAAGATATTGATTGAAAAGTTACCAGACTCTCCACTAAGAAGAAATGGATTGTTGAATACATACAATCAGAATATGATGCAAACAACAAATTGATTATTGGTTTGTCTCAGCAGAATTCAAGTAGAAAAATAAATGTCCATTTATACTCAAAGGATTTTTGTTATTTATTCAACATTTCTGAAGCTGAGTATTGCCAAACACTGTGCTAAGTGCGGGCGTGCAAAGGAAGATAAAAACAGACAAACAGACCAAAGAAACAAACAAAAGACCAAAGTCTCTGCCATCAAGGAACTTGCATTCCAAGGGGAGCAATGTCAAGAAACAGTTGTGCATAAGTTATTCAGGGAATAAATAGAAGATAACCTTAATGGAGAAAGCCTTACCAGCAAGAATGCTAAAGAAAGGAGTCTTGTAGAAGGTGTTAATGAATATGCGACCTGAAAGAAGCCATGGAAGTGGAGGTGAGGAGGAGGAGGGTACTAAAGACAAAGGTAGATGGAATGATATGGGAGAGAAGCAGTAAATGGATTGTCTGGATTATAGAGTATGTGGAAGGAAGTATAGTGTAAAATGGGGAAGGTAAGTTGGGACCAGGTTGCAAAGAGGTTTCAGTTTGAGATGCTCATGAAGCATCACATTTAAAATATCCATTAAGCAGTGGGTGATGTGGAACTCAAAGCAAGAGATATCTCTAAACAGAGATGATGTTTAAACCCACAGAACTGAGGAAGTCACTAGAATAACACTGTAGATTGAAAAGGGAAGAAAACATATGGCTTTGCCAGTCATAAAGACATTACATTTATGAATGGTGTTAAACTAATACTCATTACTATTACACAAAATGAGCATGATAAAAGATTTAAAAAAGCAAAAGCATCAATAACCCTAGCTCTGATGCTGTGGCAGACACTCATGCACCTGATTCATGAATCATATGTGAAACTGAAATCCTAGGGGAGTTAGTGACCCTGCTACATTCTTGAAATCTCACTATAAATGCAACCACAGCTGTGTCTCTGAACCTTACTTTCTTTATCAGTAAAATGTAGAGCTTGGACTGGACAATCTTTGGACTAGATCACCTCTAAGGCCCATATTAGCTATAATACTCACCTAGTCCAGGGCCTGGCATTTAGTAGACAATAAATATGAAATGAACTCCATTCAACTGAAAATTCTCCCAGCTTTAAGAGTTTATGATTCCGTGGATAGAGTACCAATCCTGGAGTCACAAGGACCTGAGTTCAAATATGACCTCAGATTTTACAAGCTGTGTGACCCTGAACTGATTTGTTTAGTTACCCATGAAATCATTTAAACCTGTTCATCTCAATTTCTTCATCTGTAAAATGAACTAGAGAAGGAAATGACAAAGTATTTCAGATTCTTTGCCAAGAAAACTCAAAATTGGGTTAAGAGGTCAGACGATTGAAAATGAACAACCTTGTCTACTCAATAAATGTCATTTTGGTTTTGTTTTGTTTTGTTTTGCCTTTTTTCCCCCAGAAGAGACCAATAGTCTGACACCTAGGCAATATAAAAACACCAAGAAATTGAGATAAAAAGAAAGGGAAAAACACAGTTCTTGTCTTCTAGGTGCTCATATTCTAATGGGGAAAACAACCAGTAAATAAGTATACACCAACATGTCATACACAGTAAAGATGGAAGATAAATATAAAAACAAAGAACTGGGAGAAGAGGCAAAAGCACTGGCATGGACCTCCTGGATTTGATCACTCCTTATGTTATCTACTTCACATACTTCACAACTATGTAGTTCTCTATGTAGGTTGTTCAGCACATTATTCCTTTACCCTCCTTCATTTGGAAATAAGTTTAACAGGTATCCCTGCCCTTCAAGATAGTTTTTGCTGATAAAACTAGTTTAGGATCATTCATAACAAAGGATCTTAACATGAAATCCATAGATCCCTAAGAGATACATGGATAGACTTCAGGAAATCTGTGAACTTGATGGGGAAAAAATTGCATCATTATTTCAATATAATTAGTTTCTTTTGTAAAACTTTGTATTTTGCTTTAGGCATTCTAATTATTTTTCTTAGAAGGGGTTCATAGGCTTCACCAGACTACCACAGAGACCATCTCTCTCTCTCTCTCTCTCTCTCTCTTTCTCTCTCTCTCTCTCTGTCTGTCTGTCTGTCTCTCTCTGCCTCTTTCTGTCTCTCTGTCTCTCTGAAGTTCTCTGTCTATCTTTGTCTCTCTCTCTTTGCCTCTCTGTCTCTGTTTCTCCATCTGCCTGTCTCTCTGTATCTCTATCTCTGTTTCTCTCTCTGTCTCTGTCTCTCTGTAGCTCTGTCTCTCTGTGTGTGTCTCTCTTTTCTGTCTCTCTCTGTCTTTGTGTCTCACACACACACACACACACATTATTATAGAGCTCTGATATAAAAGTATTTCTGTTCCTACTTGTCTTAATGAGTGAGAGCTCAGTTGTAATGAACCAATGCCAGTTGGCCTCGTCTCCGGACTGTGTCCAGACAGTGGGCCCTGCATCCATATCACACAGCAGTAATCCCCCATACCTATCCAAGGGATCAACAGGGTCTCCCCTTCCTTCTTGACCGCAGTAACAACCATAAGATTCAAAGTCCTCTGGGCACCGAGCTGTCAGACAATAGAGCATTTCTCCAATTTGGGGCATTTCTTGCTTGACTTCTCCACTCTCTCCGAGTTGCACAAAAGTGAATCTGTCACAATCTAATTTAAAAAAGAAAAAGAAAATCAAATATTCAGCTATTCAGGACACTGAGGGATCTGAGCTTAAAGACAGTGAAATCCTTGGCAGTTTATAAGCCCTTTAGGAAGGAGGGCCTTTGAAAGACCATAAAACTTGGGAGTCCAAAAACCTGGGGTCTAGCCTTGTTCTGATACTGTGTGACCCATGGAAAATAACATTGCTTCTCTGTCTCTCAGCCTTCTTATCTGTAGAAGAAAACATCGTTTTAGAGGTGGAAAGTACCTTAGAAATCATCTAATCTAATGCCCTCATTTTACATATGAGAAAGCTGGGGCCCAGAGGGGTTCAATAAATTATTCAAGTTCAGCACTGCTAATAAATATCTCTGCTAGGATTTGAACTCTGATCTTCTTAATTCCAAGTACAGTGTTTTATCCATTATTCTATTCTGTTTTTCCTATATAATCAAGCAATACTCAATCAACAAGCATTTATTAAGCAGGCACTAATATGTATCAGTCATTGTGCTAAGTACTAAAGATATGAAGCCATACATTCAAGTAGCTTATGATCTTTTTATTTAAAAATTGTTTATTTTTAACATTCATTTAAAAAAAAAACTACATGAGGGGCAGCTAGGTTGTGTTAGAATACTAGCCCTAGAGTTAGGAGGATCTGAATTCAAATTCAGCCTCAAACATTGATGCTAATTAGCTGTGTGACCTTGGGCAAGTAACTTTGATTGCCTTACCAAAAAAAAAAGTTTGACTTCCGAATTCTTTTCTTCCTTTCTGCCCCTCATCCAACAAAATGACAAGCGATATGTATATTATGTTATATATGTAAAAATCATATAAAGCACATTTCCATATTAGCCATATTTCTAAAAATAAAAAAAAAAACCCAGAAATGTAAAATTGAACAAATTTGCTTCAATCTGCATTCAAGACTTCATCAAATCTCTCTATGGAGATAAATAGCGCTTTCATCATAAGTCCCTTGGAATTTGCTTGGACTATTGTATTGATCACAGAATAGCTAAATCTTTCATAGTTGATCATATTGCTTGCAATGTTTGAGGAACTTAATAATCTAATGTAGATAACATCCCCTTATTTATCTCAAGACTCTTGTAGATATCAAATTAGTAATTCACATGCAAGTACTTTGAAGAGACATGCAAAACCTCTAATAAATTACTTACTGCCCATCAGAATTTCTGAGGATGATAAGTCATTACTTATGAATAATTCAGGTTTCTCCAGTTCACTTGCCATATCTTAGCTTGTACTATGATTATTGATGAACATGCTTCATCCCATTAGTCAATTAAAAAGCTCTTTGTGATTAAGGACTATGTATTTTTTCATCTTTGCAAGACCATCCTCTAGCTAATAGTGTTCACTGATTGTTTAATGCATTTACCAACAGTGTGGATAGAATATCACCAATATGTGGTGTTTACCCCTTTATCTCTTTTTTAAAATCCCATGAACTGAATTTCTCACCTAACCATCTTCCCTCCTCCACCTATTAAACTATTTGATAAGAGTTATAGGGATGGCAATTCTTACATCTAAGGCTATCGATGGATTTAAGCTAGTACTAAATCACACTGTATCTTTTGTGTCTTTTTCCACCAACATTTTTATCTAGATCAAATTGAGTTAAAATTGAGTTTTTTGAAGATCAGCCTGGAAAAAAAGTCACATGATATTAATATTCTTCTGGAAATACTTGTAGAGAAGTATGTTGGTGCATGTTTAGTTGTTAGAAATCTTCCTTTCATTTACCATGAGATCAGGGATAATGTCTTGTCTAAACATTATATTCCCCAAATTATTACTGACAAGGATCAGAGAAGGTCTCCAAATTGATTCCCACCACAATACCTTTCCCCTAATCCCTACTCATCATGATTCCAAGGTCAGACTACCCTTATTTTACTTATTGTGAAACTGGAAAGGATTTCCAGTCTTTGAGCAAATGAAAGATAGCTATCTTTCCTCACAAGGTTATAGTCTGGGGAAGGAGAAGGGATTTAGGAGAAATTTTATGTAAAAAATCAATCAAATCAATTAAATATATATTAAGCATCTACTATGTACAAAAAGAAAGACAAAAAAACCTATCTCTGCTATCAAGAAGCTCCCTATATGACCAAATGTACAAATTAAAAACTATTTCAAAAATAAATGGAAAGGCAAAAGAAAATTAAATTTAAAAAAATTCTGTAGATCCACTGAAGCATAATACCCTTAACAATACTATTCCTAGGTACATACTCCAAAAGAGATCAAGAAAAAAGGAAAAGGACCCCATATATAAAATAAAGCTGCTCTTTTCACTAAAACAAAAGAAAAAAAAACTAGAAACAAAGAGGGTCTCCATCAAATGGGGAATGGTTGAATAAATGAAGGTATATGGATGTAATGGAACGTCACTGTAGTGTCTAAAAATGAGAAAAAGGTTTTCAGAGAAATTTGGCAAGACTTCTAGGAGTTAATTCAGAGTAAAATGGAGAACAATTTATACCATAGCAACAACATTGCAAATGAAAAAATAATTGAAATACTAAAGAATTCTGATCAATGCAATGACCAACCATGACTCCAGAGGACTGATGAGATGACAATTCTCTCAGATGCAAAAATAGAGGAATTTATTCATCTCAAAAGGATAAGCCTTGCAAATACAATTCTATTTCAGTGATGGGCAGGTCTGACATAAGGACGTACAAATTTGGGGGTGAGAATGGGAATCTGTAGACAGAGACTAGAATGTTTCCTGTACAGAGTCTGAATAGGATGACAATATCTCATACAGAGCTAGCCTTACAAGTGAGCACTATGGGTGACTGCTTTGAATGGTACTAAATAAGTCTTGTCTCTATAAAAATATCTTTCATATGAACCTAGAATATCTGAAATTATCTATAACTAACCCTAATCTTAACCCTAATCTTACGGGTAAGGAACTGAAGGTGGCCACTTAATGGCTAATGTTATATGGGTTACATGTTAAGCCATTATGAATCATTAACACTTAGTTGTGATAACCTTATCCCATCAGCTACCACAGAACTAAGGAAAGAGACACTGGAAAAGAAAGATGGTAAATTCTGGAGCACCAATGTCTGCCTAGGAAAAAAAGGGTCCTGAAGAACACAATTGGGCCTAATGGGCAACATTTTGATATTGGATGCCTTTGGCTAGATATATATTTTTTTAAATCCCACCAATTTCATACTTTTTTGGACTTTATATATTTCCTAACCATGGACTGACAACAATGGCTCTCTTGGAGATAATAGAGATGGAGAATCACAAGGTTCAAGATGACTTCCATCTTCTTATTCTACTTTGGTTTTTCCTCATGTATGGTCCCAATATTTTATGGCACTTTCCTTTTAAAGAACATAAAAAGAGTGTTCAGTTCAACTCTGAGTTTCACCTTATTCCTCTGTAAAAAAAAAAAAAAATAGGTGTTTGTACTAGATAACATCTAAAGTTCTAATTGCAAATGTCTAAGAATTTATGAATCACTTCCTCAATTCTGTTTCTGCTTGTGACTACTAATCTGAAGGGTCCTTTCAAGGCATGGCTTAGCCTTCTGCTCTTGAATTTCTGATTTGTTGAGGCTTTTTCCTGTATCTCAAGCTCACACCTACCTCCTCTGTGTCTAGCTGAATACTCATTTCCCATACTACAAAGCAGCTCTGATTTCCTGATAACTCCGGGTGACTTAGTAATGTTGCTGTTTTTGTCTTTATTGTTGCTGTTAAGGATAGCTGATCTTTTAGTAACACTCTATACTAACAAAGCACTTTACATTTCATTTGATCCTCATAAAAATGCTATGAAGTAGGTGGGGGTATATGTTTCCATTTTGTGGATGAGAAAAGTGAATCTTAGGTAAAGTGACCTGCCTAAGGACAGAACCAAAAAATGGCAGAAATGGGATACGACTCTCTTGGCTCTTAATAGAGTGGTCTTTCCACTAGCCTCATTGCCAGGTGTGTGCCAGGGATATGGAGGAACATGGACATGTCTTTGTCTCTGAAGCATCTGTGCGGGATAGCTTCACCAGCTTAGCATTTATGACTAATTTGGCTCTTAGCAATATAATATTTTTTCCTTAAAATTTCAGGGAATATTATCACTTAGTCTGCCATGAAGAGATATAAATGAGCCTCCAAGTGTACAATGAACCAGTAATGCTGGACCCCAAATTTAAGTTTTCTCCAGAGAATTTCTCATTAGAAGTTGGAGGAACTGAAGGTCAGAATGCCCAGTTAACTGCCTTTAAGCAAAGAGTATTTGAATAAAACCTGCTCCCATCACCCTAAAAGAAGCTACACTCTTAGGTAAAGCCAATTAGCTTCCAAAGGGTCAAAAAAAAACCCTACCTTCCATCATCCAAATGAGACATTTAGCCTTGGTGTTCAGTTGAGATCATTGCTGAGGGTTTTTCTCTGCTATGTTCTAAAACTAGGGTCTAAGAAAGGATGGCTAGATACAGGGAGCCTGTGTGTATAAGCATGCTTAGTGCTTTACTAGGATATCTGGAGACCCTGGAATTGTAGGTTTCCCCGTTTTCACTATAGAGATATCCAATGGCTTGAATTAACATTTCAATAGTATAGGCAAGTCAGGGAAGGCTGAGTTCCAGATTATCCCAGCACCTAACCTCTCTTTACTGCAGTTCCCTTATCTGGTAAGCCAGAATACACAATCCTTAGGAGTTCTTCCTTCTTTGAAATTGTAATCCGCATGTAATTCAACACCTGCTATGTTCACTTCTTTTTGCTGTTTTTTAATCTCTCCCATGGTTTTCCCTTTTGCTTTGATTTTTTTTCTCCCAACATGATTCATAAAGCAAGTGTATTAAAAATAAATGAACTTACAAACAAAAAAAAATTCTAATTATGACCACATTGGATAAATTGCTCACATACCCAACCTGTGGTCTTGTTTCCAGCAGAAGGGAAAGACAGGACTGTACTTGTTAGTATTAGCATCAAAGGTTAGGCTGGTGTCTAACCTCCCTAAGTAGTCCTTTATAGCAAGTATGTAATGCATCAATTTATCTAAATATTTTGTGAGGAGGAATTAGTTCCTGGGACAGAAATGATGGAAGCTTTGAAGGGAAAACATTGAATTTGCCACAGAGGAAAGGAAGGAAAGAAAGAATCTGACATGCCCTCTGGATTTGGGCTGAATGAATTTTATAGATTTCAGATGAAAGCTAGAGCTCTGTAGGAGAAGTTAGCCCAGGAAGGATGAGAAGCTGTCAAGAATGATATTTTCAAGACGCAAAGAAGAAGAACTTCAATAAGAAGAAAAGGGGGGATTGTCTAAAGATACCAAGGTAGATGCTCTGGCAACTCACCATCCAAAATTGAAAAAAGAAAGATTATATGCAGAAGATGGAAGCAAAGACAGGTAATAGAGGAAGAATACAAAAGCAGGGCAGAGTTTTATAAGAAGAATATCAAGATAACAACTAAGCACAATTCAGAGAATTCATGATGAAATATAAATGTGTGTATATATCTTGTCATACATGTAAATGTGTATAAGTGCACATGCATGTACATATGCCCATACACACATACGCGTATGTAGCTGTTCAGTTCCTTGATGTGTCTGACTCTTCATGAGCCCATTTGGGGTTTTCTTGGCAAAGCACTGGAGTAGTTTGTCATTTCCTTCTCCAGCCCATTTTACAGATGAGGAAACAAACAGGGCTAAGTAGCTTACCCAAGGTCACAGAGCTAGTAAGTGTCAGATTTGAACTCAGGAAGATGAGTGCTTTTTAGTAGTTGCTTTTGTTTTTCTTAGTTTTTCAGTGGGGATATGAGGTTGAGAAGGAGAGAATGTGGACTCAAAAATAGCATTACATTTTCAAAAGAATAAGAAAAAAATTTTTAAAAGGAGAATGTTAGAAATTCTGAAGTCAATACGCATGGAGGCTGGTGAGGAAAGCTAACAATAATAAAAGAGATTTTTTTATGGCTTTGTTGAAGAAAAGAGGAGGGTCATAAAAGGATAGGATCCCTGACTAGAGCGGATGGAATGATGATAACTAATGATAAAGAAAAGTCGGAGTTACTCAATGCTTATTGTTTTTCTGTTTTCTCTTCCAAGGCAAATGATCTTTTGACAGCAAGAACAAAACAAAAACAAATGAACAAGGGCATAAAAGCCCTTGATGAGCTCAGGTCACCTGTCTCTGTTGAATCTTTCAGTATCTGTCAATACTGAAAGAAGTAGAAAACAAAATTGCCAAGACATTGTCAGTGACTTCTGGGATTCCATGGAGGGAGAGATATTATGAAAGGACCACAGAAGAACATGTTATCTTCAAAATTATAATTATAAGCTATCATTTGTTTTGACTTAACTACCTGGAAAGAAAGCATTACTAAATGAATGACTGAATCTCTAGAGAAGCAAAGTGTTTGGTAAGGTCTCTTTTGCTATTCTTATTGACAAGAAAATAAATACAATTGGATGTATTGAGGAGTGGTTGAATAGACTAACTGAGAGGGGAGTTCAGTATCAGTTTGATCTTCAATGGGGTGCCCATGGATCTCTGCTTGGCCTTTTAAAAAAATTATTAGTGACTTGGAAAAAGCACAAATAGCATTTTGGGCAGATATTCAGATGGCACTAAGATAAAATTATATAAATTCATAATTAGATAGGCAACTGAATTATATGATAGTGAGGATGATGGACTGCTTCTAACACAAAATGGTATATCAATGTAAGTATAGGGAGCAGGGACGGCCATTAAGGACCTAGACCTATGATTCCATTGATATAAGGAGATCCTGGCTGAAGGAGCTCCCTTTACCAAAGCAGGTTGGCAACTCTTTTCAAATTATTGTTTTAGAAGGAAGTTGCCTAGAACAGGGATTCTTAAACTTTTTCCACTTGTGACACCTCAACTGAGAAATATTTATGTGACTCTAGGTGGATAAGTTTATAAAATAGATAAAAAACATTTATTGACAAAAAAATCTTAATTTCACAACCCCCACATTCAGCCATGAGACTTCTTATGGAACCCCCAATTCACTTGTGAACCACAGTTTAAGAAACCAGGACCTAGAACACTGATTGTTTAAGAATGTTCCAAGTAGTTTCCCTTTAAAGCTTGAAGCTTTGGGAGACAAGTGGAGTCAAAGTCTTTTCTGAAACTGATATTTCTATTCATCTTATTGACTGTCCTAGAGGCTGTGTCAGCTTTTCTAATCTTAGTTCTCATTTGAAAGTAAGCATTTATCTTGTCTATATTTGTCCTATGTATATATTTATTTTCATGTTGTCCTCTTTGAGCTCTTTAAGGGCAATGACTGTCTTTTGCCCCCTTTTTTTATTCCCAGCACTTAGGGCAGTGCCTGGAATATAGTAGGTGCTTAGTAAATCTTTATTGATTAAATAAATGACTTATCTTAGGGCTCTGCAGATACCTACTCAACTAGGCCTTTTTATTTCCACTTGATCTTCACTCAACTTGGAATATGTTTTGTCTGCCCCAAGTAAAATGGTTTTAGGTATTTACTTAAACCATCTTATGGCTTAGCCCTGACTTGGGTCCAATATTATTATTGCTTTTTAAAATTCTGAATTTAATAAACACTAAAAACCATGTATACTTGCAAAGAAGAACAGAAAAAGATAATTACATGTATAAATAAAAATCTCTCCATATAACTTGCTTGATTGTATTCTAAATATATATATTATGAGCAAAGCTAGGACTGCAGAATAAAAGGAAGGAATACAGTTCAGTTTTCTCCTGTAACAACAAAATAGATCTAGAAAACTTACTATATCGTCTTGTTTGGAAAAATTTTAAAAATCACAGTGATTTTTTTAGCTTAGGTTAGCAAAGAGAGAGAGAAGTGCAGACAATGGGGACAAAATCTATTTCAGAGAAGAGAGAGGCTGGATATCTTAAGGAAAAAAGAGGTGACAAGTCTAGTACTGAGAGGTCAGACCTTGTTCAGGATTTAGGATCATAACTAAACATAACTACTTACCTCTGGGTCACTTTATTTTAATGCTTCTTATTGTTTCATGGAATCATTAAATTCTATTTGGTCCATTCTAATTTAAATAAAGTCTGTTGCTTAGGTAAGATTGCTTGATAAGGAGGTGTTCATCAATTAGGGGATGCTTAAATAAGTTATGGAATATGAATGTGATGGAATATTATTGAAATGTAAGAAATATCTCTGTCTCACATACACCTCTCTCTCTTTCATATCTATATCCATATATATGTAGATACAGATATAATAGGTGTTTTATATACACACACACATAGTCAAGCAAAATAAATAAGCTTCGATTCAATATTACAATACTGCAAAGTTGTAGTTCAGAATCAAAACTTCCTTCCAGTGACTTAATAACTCTCATATCTATACGGGACAGGAGAAGTTCTCTCTAATTGGATCCAAGGACAGTGCTGGAACTCCTACTTACTTTTTCCTGTTGTCTCCTTAGGGATCAGTTCTGAAGCTTGTCCATCTGACTCCGCAGATTTAAGACCAGACAAAGCATTTGTTACTCCTTTCATTATGGAAACAGGCTGTATGGGGCCTAAAACACACAAATGATAGCTCATAGGTAGCATGTGTTTATATATTGAGTTTTAGTATGCATTGAATACACATCCATGCACAGTGTGCACACATATACTCACACAAAGTACCTATGTGACTTATCCAGGGTCATACATTTAAGAAGCATCTAAGGCTGAATTTAAATTAAAGTCTTCCTGACTCCAAGAACAGTGCTCAAACCATTATATCATTTAACTTTTTGTATGTACTAGGATGTACATAGAGCAATACACGTATATAGATAAACATGTGCATATATATCACAGATATAGATACATATGAAATTAGGAAGATTTTGACTCCAATTCTACTTCAGACCTGAAACTATTGAGTGATCCTAACTAAGTTCTCTTAGTTATGAAATGAAGTCAGCCCTAAAAGCCTCTCAGGTCCCCTTTTAGTTCCAAATATAAGATTTTATGATCTCAATTACTACATGTCTCAAATTGGACCACACTCTTCCTCCCCTTGGTTTTTCCTGCATTTGTCTGATCTCTTTTGAGTGACCATGGATCTCACTGAGGAAGAGCTGGAGGAGCTTTATGCTATCAGCACAATGTGACATGTAAACAGGAACATCTGGAAGAAGGCACTATTTATAGTAAATCCCTCTGTCATTGGGACAAGACATTATGACAAGAGAAAAGACCTCTGCTGACCATGAATTGCTCTGTTTTCATCCTCATTTGATCTGATACCTAGAAATTTTCTTACAAAGTCATTCCTGTTGGTCTATCTTTCAAAGGCTTTTGTGAGTTTTAGAACAAGTACAGGAGAGATCTTATTGGAGAAGAGCAAGCAAAAGGAGCAGATACCTCTTTTGAATCAAATAATGAATAGTTCTGACTTTTTTTTAATGAATACAGTGGGATATTGTAGTATCTGCATTTTCCAATTGAAAGATGTGGTCTGCTGTGAATAATTTATCAAAGTCTACCTATTGCAATTTTACACCATCTTTTATGATACAACCAGGTCTAGTCTAATCTTATAATCTTGTGTATATATCTGGCTATGTTGCTTTATTGATCAAAAACCTTCAGTGCCTCAGTATATTCTGTCAAATTCAAAATATTTTGCTTGGCATTTAAGGTACCATCTTACCTTTCTTACCTTATCCCATATTCTTCTCCCCTTCTATGCACATCTGGCTCCAGTCCAACCAGACTACTCTTTGCCTTTCCTTTAAAATACACATACTTCTGCTCAGACTATTTCCAGTCTCTGATGTGTGTTTATATTATTTATACTCAATTGTTGTTGACATTGGAAAGTAGATTTGGGAAGTGGATAGTTGTTGCTATTTTCTCAATTGCCTTTTGGGAATTTGTGACATGGAAGGAGTTCATGATGTTTCTACATACTTATCATCCTCTTTCAGACATTTTGGAGAATCCCCCTACTCTATCCAAATTGTGTTAACTCTAGCATATATCTTTCTGTGTAGAATCTTTCTTGATCTCTAAATTCTATTCACAATTTTGTTTTCTTTTGTGATGTTTCTGCTTCTACATTGCAGACTGTGATATTAAATTCCATAGTAGAGGCTTTTATGTCATTGATGGAGGGAAAAAGTTGGTGATAAAAATCATTACATGTCTTTCCCATTTTTTTTGGATCCCTTTTTCTCCTACTTTTTGTCTTTAGATTCTCTTAGTATGGTCTGGCTTAATTAGGTCTAGCCACATTTCCTATAAACTCACTTTTCCCTGTATTGGAAATCATTAGCATTATCAGTAGCTAGTATTTTCCTGTCTATTAAAATATAATATATTAAAAAGTACTCACCATCTCCAAAGTTTCCCTACTCTTCTCAGAGTATTCATGATAAATGGACATGAGACTTTTGCATAGTCTCCTATGCTTTAGCTTTTCTCTTCTTCTCCATATTTTCCTTTTTTATTTGACACTTTCCTCTTTGTATAGAATGGGGAAGATCTAATAATAAAGCTAGAATTTATATAACACTTTAAGCTTTGCAAAGTGTTTTATAAACTATATTATAAAGCAGCGGTCATCAAAACCATTTGGTACTGGCTAAGAAATAGAGTAGTCGATCAGTGGCATAGAATAGGATCACAGGACAAACTAGGCAATAACTATAGAAATTTAGTGTTTGATAAACCCAAAGACCCCAGCTCTTGGGATAAGTACTCACTATTCAACAAAAACTTCTGGGAAAATTGGAAGCTAGTGTGGAAGAAATTAGGGCTTGACCCACACCTAACACCACATACCAAGATAAGATCTAAATGGTTTCAATATCTGGATATAAAGAGTGATATTATAAGCAAATTAGAGAAACATAGGATAGTTTACCTCTCAGACCTGTGGAGATGGAATAAATTTATGCTCAAAGAAGAACTGGAACTCTTAATTGAACACCAGATAGATAATTTTTGATTATATTAAGTTAAAAAGGTTTTGTATAAACAAAACTAATGCAGACAAAATTAGGAGGGAAGCAATAAATTGGGAAATCATCTTTACACTTAAGGGTGCTGATAAAGGCCTCATTTCTAAAACATATAGAGAATTATCTCATATTATAAGAATTCAAGCCATTCTCCAATAGATAAATGGTCAAAGGATATGAACAGACAATTTTCAGATTATGAAAATAAAACCCTTTCTAGTCATATGAAAATCACTATTGATCAGAGAAATGCAAATTAAGACAACTCTGAGGTACCACTACACACCTGTCAGATTGGCTAAAGTGACAGGAAAAGATGGTGACGGGTGTTGGAGGGGATGTGGGAAAACTGGGACATTGATACATTGTTGGTGGAACTGTGAACGGATCCAACCATTCTGAAGAGCAATTTGGAACTATGCTCAAAAAGTTATCAAACTGTGCATACCTTTTGACCCAGCAATGTTTCTATTCGGCTTATATCCCAAAGAAATTTTAAAGGAAGGAAAGGGCCCCACATGTGCAAGAATGTTTGTGGCAGCCCTTTTTGTAGTGGCTAGAAAGTGGAAACTGAATGGATGCCCATCAATTGGAGAGTGGCTGAATAAATTATGGTATATGAATGTTATGGAATATTATTGCTCTGTAAGAAATGACCAGCAGGACGATTTCAGAGAGGCCTGGAGAGACTTGCATGAACTGATGCAGAGTGAAATCAGCAGAACCAGGAGATCATTATACACGGCAACAACAATACTATATGACGATCAATTCTGATGGACATGGCTCTCTTCAATAATGAGTGATTCAAACCAGTTCCAATTGTTCAGTGAAGAAAGTCATATACACCCAGAGAGAGGGATGTGAAATGTGGATCACAACATAACATTTTCATGCTCTCTATTGATGTTTGCTTTCATTGTGTTTCCTTTCTCAGATTTTTTTTTCTTGTAGATACAATTTTTCTTGCACAACAAGATAAGTGTGGAAATATGTATACATATATTCGATTTATCAAATATTTTAACATAATTAACATGTAGTGCATTTCCTGCCATCTAGGGGAGGGGTGGGGACTGGGGGGAAAAATTTGAAACAGAAAGCTTTATAAGGGTCAATGTTGAAGAATTACCCATACATATGTTTTGCAAATAAAAACTTTAATAAAGAAAAAAGTGCTTTATAAATATTATCTAATTTTATCCTCACAACAGACCTGAGAAATTAGAGTTATTGAAGCAGAAAAGCATGCATGGGTTACAGACATGGGTTAAGTGACATGCATAAGTTCACAAAGCTAGTAATTTAGAATTTGAATTCAAGCCTTTTTGATTCTAGGTCCAACAATCAATCCATAGTACTACCTAACTGGTTTCCATTAGAGAGTATGTTGACTTAATTTTGTGGATCTTCTTGAGTTTTTATCTCATTATTATTTGTAACAGATGGCAAAATACTGTAATTATCTTCATGACTGTCTTTTTGTAAATGCTCATCATAAATAATTCAATAAGAAATGATCCATGAAATGATGTTTCCCTCTTATCTTTTGATGAGTAAGGAAGGGACTAGGAAAGGAAAAGAATAAGCATTTATATGGTTCCTACTACATGCCAAACACTGTGTTAATAGTTTCATAAATATTACATCATGTGTTTCTAACAACCGCCCTAGGAAGTAGGTGTTGTTATTTTCCCATTTGAGGCAAATAGAAGTTAAGTGACTTGATCACAGTTAGTGTCTGAAATTGAACTTGAACTTGGGGCTTCCTGACTCTGAACCTAAGGCAACTAATTATATCAACTATTTTATTTGCCTCTTCAAGGAGAAATACATGTGAATCATCTTTCCATTTAGCTATAACTTTCTTTTTCTTTCTAGTATCATTTATAGCAAATGTATTAAGACAGAAATGATTCAGTTTTTTTAGTAAGTATATTTGTCACTATGCAAGGACCTTACCTTTATTGATAACTAAGTTAAAATTAATAGAAAGTCTAAAATTTGTATGACTCAGCATCCTTTTTCCTTTTTTTTAAACTTCTAGTATTACTACACAACCAGAAGGGGGCCACATAAGACTGAGGATAATTTTATATTTTTTCTTCATATATTTCTATTATCAAGGGGTCAATCTACTTCATCGTCTGTGTCAATGTGACCCTACTAAAACCCATTCTTTTAGTTTTGCCAGATGCTGCATTAGCCATTGAGAACTGAAGGTCATCCTCATACCATAATGAGGAGCCAGAGTAGAGTTTTGGAAGATTAGTATTTTTCACATTTGAACAGAGCACATAGGATGATACTATAGACTTTCCTCCAGTCTTTCTCAGTTCTTCCCACCCATCATCACAAAAGACATGATCTAAAGCAAAAATCAGGGCTGTCTATGTGACACCCATTCCTCCCTTTTCCCCTTATTTATGTTAAAGGGTATGCCAGAGCTAGCTCAAACTGGCCCTTGAAAACTGGTTGTTAAATTTTCAGTGTAAATATTTATACCTTGGAAAGTAGCAAATAATATAAAGCAGGGTTTAATTTATTGTTCTGTTGATTATCAAGATTCAAGAAAAATGTTAATAAGCAGATTAAAATTAAAAACATATCATGTACGATTTTTCTTGCACAACAATGATAAGTGTGGAAATATGTATACATATATTCCATTTGTCAAGTATTTTAACATAATTATCACGTAGTGGATATCCTGCCATCTAGGGGAGGGGTGGGGAGTAGGGGGAAAAAATTTGTAACAGAAATCTTTGTAAGGGTTAATGTTGAAGAATTACCCATACATATGTTTTGCAAATAAAATAATAATAAAATATATTTTAAAAAATTAAAAATAAAATAAAATATTATTAAACCAGGAAAAAAAAACATATCATGGACACATTTCTCCCCCTTATAAACTGGTTGTTAAATAGTTACTCTCTGTCTGGGACTCTTTGGCTGTATAGTTTGTTTTGTGCAGCTTGCTTTATCTTGTAAAAGACAACATGTCAATCAACCAATAAACACTTATTCACACACCAATCATTGTGTTAAATACTAGATATGCTATTGTGGTAGGGATTGTATCACTGTATTAATTATCTGCAGAAGGAACTTAATAACAGAAGTATTCACCAGATTTCTGCTCTACTTCACTCACTAGCTCAGTGTCGTTCCTAAAGAATCTAGTATCTCTCTTAAGTGGAGCAATGTATAAAATGTTCAAATTCTGCCTTAGGCATTTACTGGCTCTGTCACTCTGTACAAGATACTAAAAAAAACCCACTAAAAACCAAACAAACCCTCCCTGGCTCAGTTTCCCCTCCTGTAAAATAGAGATAATGCTTATCTCTCAAAGTGATTATGAGGATAAAACAAGACAATAATAGTAATAACAATAATTATAGTGAAAGAATTGTAAAGTGCTTTACAAGCCTACAAATACTATATAACTGCTATTATAATTATTAACTATTATAACACCCTAGGTTGTTTCTACCACTGGCAAGCTCAATAAAGGGTTGGTGCTAGCCAAAATGAATCATTTCCCTAATAGCCAGACATGAATTTAAGGAATGAGATGAAATGTTGTTCAAAATACACAATCTGTTATCTGAACCTAAGTTTAACTTTCAGTGAACTATATGATAGGATTCACAATAGCTGACTATCTTAATAACTCTAGACTTTTCTCTATGTGGTTCTCAGTTCTTGTCTCTACTTTATACCCCCCCACTCCCACTCCAAGTGCTAAGGATAGTAATTATTTTATGGCTCACAATAATTGTTCAATTAATATTTCCTTAATTGACATCAATTCTCCTGACCACTTTAATTATTTCAATTGCTCTCTCTGTGGTATTTTCTGTGTTGTATTGTTTCTTCTCAGATCTTCACACCCTAATACACTTAGCTTCATTAATTTATTCCATAGCCAGGGAATAAAATCCAAGTCAAAAAATCCATGGGCTACTTACCTAGCAGTGCTACAGTATCTGGATGTATTGTGCCTTCCTGGCCTCTGGCAATAGCTGAACAAAAGAGAGGAAAAAATCACCATAAAAGTTGATTTTTCCCTTCAACCTCACCTCTGTTCTCAGAAAGTAGACTCTATTATGATAGAAGAGGAAGCCAATTAGAGACCTTGTAACCTCTTCCTGGGCTCCCATCACTTGTGTGCTTCTATGAACAGTACGAACAGTTGAAAACACATGACTATAATCCAAACAAGTGTTTATTGATTAAGAGCAGCAAGAGCTAGCTGTTCCTTAAATGAACTGAAGCGAAAAGATTGGGTAAAATTCATCTAACTTAAAATGAGAGAGCAGGCACTTCCCTCCCCAAATGGGTAAAGATCTATGAACCAAGTGGAAAAGCACATCATGAAATATATAATCTGGTGGGGAGAAAGGATCACCACTGATTATATGATGTAAAGAAATCAAGCTAACTTTGCTGAAATTCAATTTCTCTTTCTACAAAATAAGCATTATACGTAGCATGGTGTGGTAGACAACTAGCCTTGGGTTAGAAAAACCCAGATTCAGACTCTAACATTAACTCTTTTTGGTTAAAGACTGTTGTTGTGGCCTCTGACATATATTGATTGGATGACACTAGGTAAGTAAGTTAAACTTTTACTACCTGATATTCCCCAAATGTGCTGAATGTCACTGTTAATTGGTGAATTGGAAATTCACCAGAATTATTAAGATCACAATCTGGTCCTTTCTACCAAAATAATGATGACATTTGTCCTTGTTTATTCCTCAAGTTTTCTGATGTAGCAAATATTAAATGGGAGCATATGAAGAAAAGTTCAGACTCTTCTACATGACATTCAAGGTCCTCTACAACATGGTAGAATTTTACCTGTATGTTCCAACTAATTTGGATGACTCACTGCCTCTCAGACACAATCAAGCATCTCCCACATTTTTGTCTTTGCACAGATTCTTCCCTGTTCCCAGATTTTCTTTCTTTCCTTCCTTACCTGTTGAGTTCTTCCCCATTTTTTAAAGACCAGCACAAATATCACCTCAACTAGAATACTTCCCTGATCCTCTAAAATACTTATCATCATTTATTTAGTCAATCTTTAGACAGCATGATTTCCTTTTTAATAATCCCATTCCTCCTCATCAAATGCTCCCCAATGTCTTTCCGAAAACAGGACATCCAGAAATGAACACAACACTTTTATCTGGGGTCTGACTAGGACTGAGCATATTGAGATTGCTGCCTTCCAAATGCCTCCTTTAATTCATCCTTAGTTTATGTCAGCAAGCACATTCTTGAGTTATCCTGAATTTATAAGTCCACTAAAACCTTCAAATCTTATTCAGATAGTGAGAAGGATGACACAATCATCACTGGGCCATACTTAAAGCCTTTCTAGTATTGTAGGATCTGCTTGGCATTTTACAATCCTCTTCCACCTTCTATGAGAATAATCCCCCTCTTACTAGGCGGTAGAGGAGAATTTTAATGGAGATGTCTCCTTACAGGACTTGATAAATAAGGCTGAAGAAAATCGCTTCCACATACCTTCCACAGAGGAATCCTTCAAGCTGCTGCCTGTAGGAACTTCAGGTGTGACTATAAAAAGAGATCCCACAACTTGAATTAATGCCAAGACTTGTACCCCACTCTTCATGAACCCATTTGGGGTTTTCTTGACAAAGATACTGAAATAGTTTGCTATTTCCTTCTCCAGCTCATTTTACAGATAAGTAAACTAAAGCAAATTGCATTAAATAACTGGTCCAGAGTCACACAGCTAGTAAGAATCTGAAACCAGATTTGAATGCATGATGACGAGTTTTTCTGTTTCTATATCCACTGTACAACATAGCTTATCCATAATAATATATATTGACATATTATATATATATATATACATACACACAGACACACACACAGACACACACACACACAGACACACACACACACACACACACACATATATATACTTGGTAACTATTTCAATGTGATCAAATTTTCTTTGCAATATTTAATTTCATTTCAAAACATTATTTTCTAACTGATCCTTACTATTTACCACACTCCCTAAGAGAACCGCAGATGTCCAAAGGGACACACATATAAACACACATAATTTTAAGAACCCCTTTTATAGTCCAACTCCATAATTTTATGTGTGAAGAAACTAGTCAAGAAGTAGTCACATAGTTCACACAATGGCAGACTCAAATCTAGGGCTCATACCACAAACCCTATTTACTATGAGGGAAGAGGGAAAATTCTTGAAGATGGCTGAGAGTTAGGGCCTTAGTTTGTGCAACTTTCAAATGAGAATTGGACCAGATTATCTCGATAGGCCTTTCTAGTGCTCATATCCCATTGGCCTATTATTCCACTACTTCTCAATTCTTCTAGCTGCCTCCAAACAATGCCCTCCTCATTTTCAGGACCATTTCAGTCTTGCTTTAGGGCTTAATTCTTCACAAAATGGACATCTATCACAGGTCCACAGTGTCATGGGACATCACCACTGATAAAGTCTGCAATATTTCTATGGCAATAGTGATGTTTTGCCTGGAGCTTTCTAATTGTCTTAGAACCCCAGTTTCCTTCAATCAATCCATCAATAGGCATTTATGAAGCATCTATTATGTGCCAGATACTATGCTAAGTGCTACAAATACAAAAAAGAGGCAAAAAACAGCTCCTTCTCAAGGAGCTTATAATCTACTGGGGGGCAACATGTAATAAAACAAGTTACAGATTATAAATAGAAGATAATTAACAGAAGGAAGACAATAGAATTAAAGGGGGTATGAAGGAAGGTTCCTGTAGAAAGTGGGATTTATTTTCTTTTAGACATTTGGAAATGTTTTCCTTCCCAAAGCTTCAGTTTGACATCACCAAAGTTCTCTGCTAGCAATTCCCTCTTGAGCCATCTTCATGACTATTATTAAACCTATTTGTGCACCAATTACTCCAAACAGAAAACTCAAATGAGTCCTTAGACAGTTATTTGGAAGGCAGGAGACAGTAAATGAGCATAGGGAAAGAGGAAAAATAGAGAGGAACTGGATTCTAATAGGGTAGGAATATTAAAAACAAACAAAAAAAAAAGCAAAGTTCACATGATATATACAAAAGTGCTTTATTCATAGCTATCATGTGAAGAAGTTAAGGCAGAAATTATTACTCCCATTTTACAGATGAAGAAGTGAAAACTCAAAAAAAAAAAAGACGTTATAGCAGAAAGAAAACTGGACTTGGAATCCAAAGAAATTGGCTCAAATACCAGCTCTGGCAATTACTGTGTGATTTTAAATAAGTCATGCTTCTCTTGGGGCTTCATTTGTAAGACAGGGAGATTGGACTAAGGTGGCCTCTGAGATCCCTTGCATCTCTGAGGTTCTATAATGCTGGGATGTCATGAATCACAGTAAGTGGATAAGCAACAACATAATATTTTTTGTGGTGTTTCTTTTGTATTTTTCTCATATAATACCTTCTGTTAGTGCAGTGGATATCCACGGTGACAAAGAACTTTTGTGGGCAAGAAGCTCTGTGGAAGGAAAGAAGATACTTTAAAAACAAACAAGTGAACAAACAGAACATCTCTCATTATCAAAGCCTGTTTAAGTATAAACCATCATAATAAGCAGTTATCAAGAAAGGACTATGACTCTGCATTATAGGTTCTCCCAGCCTTACTGAGATTTTCACAGTTAAGGTCTGTCTCTAAAATAAGATGAAGATCCTGATAAAAGGGCTTTGCCAAGATGATGGCAAAGAATGCTAGGTTGGAGAAGGTTTGCATCTTTCTCTAAACCATGATTGGCCTAGACTTTCCCCAGAGTTTGTGTTATGAATAACCTTTTTTCTGTTATGTCCCCATAGTTATACACCACACAAGAGCACTATTATTGACTCAGTGAAGGCTTTTAATCAATGGCCTTAATTTCTCATTATTCCAAAAAGAAGTTGACCTAGAAGATCTGTAAGTTCCCAGTCTTTTTCTTGTCTCAAATCCTAAAGTTGGAGATGATGAAGAATGGAACCATCTTCTTCCCCAGCTCCCCTTGGCTCCTGCTGATGCCCTTGGTCTTGCTTTAGTAGCAGTACTATACATTTCCTATCTAATTGAGGAAGGAGTACCAATAGGGAACAGGGTCTCTGATTAGAATTCCCACACCCACACCATTCATATGATTACATGATACTTTGCCCCATATCCTTTGACTTCCAGAGCACCCATATAGCATTTTCTTTCCTGTTCATAAGAAAGAGCTTGGACAGTCAAGAATGATCCCAAGTATTATTGTTGGGCTCCCCACTTTCCACCATTTATTATCATCTTGGATAAAATGAATTTACAAAGGGCTTAATATATGCTGGGTACACTGAGGATAAAAATTACAAAAGTTCTAGAGTCTCTGTCCTCCACAAAACTATATTTTAGTTGAAGGAAACAACACATATAAGGAATGATGGTCAACATCTAAAATTAGACAGGCTCCATTGTTTACAAAGTGCTTTACAGACTTTATTTCATTTGAGGTAGACTGACTTGCCCCAAATCACATAGTCAGTCATTGAAAAACCTGGAACTCATGCCTAGGTTTGCTATCAACTTTTGATATTTTGATAGGTTGGTACCCTAGAATCTCTCACTTATCAGTCACAGTGCTTTCCCATCATTAATTTGTTACCCCCTAATGTCTCAGTCCATGGAAATGATATCAACTTCTGATATACATTTATCAGTCACATTGCTTTCCCATCATTAATTTGTTACCAGGGGCAGCTAAGTGATACAGTGGATAGATCACCAGCCCTGAAGTCAGGAGGACCTGAGTTCAAATCTGGTCTCAGACACTTAACATTCCCTAGCTGTATGACCCTGGGCAAGTCACTTAACCTCAATTGCCTCAGGAAAAAGCAAAAAACAAAAAACAAATAAACAAAAAAAAAAACCAAAATTAATTTGTTACCCCCAAATTAGAGATTATCCATTCCAACCTGTTCTCTCACTCTACAATCAATCAATTCATAAGCATTTATTACATACCCACTCTGTACGCGACACTGTGTAAGCTCTGAGGATAGAAACAGGTAAAAAACAGACCCTGCCCTCAAGGAGCTTCCAGTTTGAAAGGGAATCTGATGCTCTATGAGGTTTTAAGTGATTTACTTAAGATCACACTGCTAGGAATTACCAGAGCCAGCACCTCCTGACTACCAGGTCAGTGCTCTTTCCACTATTTGCCACACTGATCATTCCTTGGCCAAGCCAGAACCCCAGAGATCTTACACTTCCTAGAAGCTACTCAGCTTCCAAGAACACTAGATGATAAGCTCATTATTTGGTCTCTCTGAATCATAAAATCTTTGAGTCGAAATGGACCTCAGTTCCTACCAGATCAAAAGTCCCCCCTCTAACTCCTCTTTGAAATGGTGGGGAGCTCACCATTCCACTTGCCCTGAGAGCTTCCAGAGAGGAAGGAGGCTAACTGTAGCCTCATGGCCCTGGACCATTTGCCTTGAAGCACTGAGGAGGAAGGGGCTGGAAGCCCTTTGAGGGCCCAGCTGGTGATGAACTTCTGCCCTCAGTTATGGGGAGACGAGCCCAGCACGACTTGGTGAGGAATGATTGGGAACAGATGTTGTATGTGGTTGTCTGGGGGCATTTTCTGAGCATCGCTGAGCCCTCTCCCTCAATAACATCATGAGGCAGCCCACAGACTAGCTTAATTATCCAAGGGAGGCAACAGGGAGGGCAGGAGAGAAAGGGTCCTTAATGGTCTACATCCTAACAAATGCAAATTCACATCTGTTAAGTGCAGCACGGGGACCTGTTTTGCACTTGGATGCTTGAATTAGTTTCATTATGGAAGGTAATTAATGTTTCCTGTTGCTGGGAGCAGAGGAATAGCTGAGTCTGGGAATTTTAGCACATCTGCTGTCATAGATATTGCCAACTTAACCCAGCAATGCCCACTAGAAGATGCTTTGATCAAGGAGGAAGCTCTTATTAGGTACAGAGTGCTGGACTCCAGCCAGAGGAGCTGCATTCAAATCTTGGTTCTGCCATTTATAACCTATGTGGAGTTGGGAAAGTCATTTAACTTTTCTGGGGCTCCTCTGTAAAATGGAGGGCAAGGGATGGTGCAGTGGGTAGAGTATCAGCTTTGGAGTTGGGGGGAGCTGGTTCAAATCTTGCCTCAGACATTTATAACCCAGTGGATATAGGTAAGTATGGATCTCAACTGTATAATGAAAGGACTACATTGGATGGTCTTTTTAATTCATTTTTTAAATTATATTTAAAACTTTTTATTTTCAAAACATATACATGAATAAATTCTCAACATTCACCCTTGCATAGCCTTATACTTCAGATTTTCCCTTCCTTCCCTCGACCCATCCCTAGATGGCAAGCAATCCAATATATGTTATACATGTTAAAATATATGTTAAATCCATACATTGGATAGTCTTAAAGAATATTTTTAGCTCTTAATCTGTGACTCTATGAATCCTGGCTCTTGTCCAAGCTGTGTAGTACCAGGTGAGGCACTTAAATGCTCAGAGCATTTTCTTATCTATAAGAAAGATTTAATAATATGTGGATATTATAAAATGAATCAGATAGCTGGATGGTACAATGAATAGAGCTTTGGGTCTAAAGTCAAGTCAAGACCTGAATTCAAATTTGGCCTCAAAGACATATTAGGTGTTTGACCCTAAACAAGTTACTTTACCCTCAATTTTTACCTCATCTGTAAAATGAGCTAGAAAAGGAAATAACAAATCACTCCAGTATTTTTGCCAAGAAAACCCCAAATAGGGTCATGAAGAATCATGCATAATTAAAATGATTGTATAAAAACAAAAACAATATTATCATATAAATAAACCTTTTTTTCCTCTATTCATTTGGCTCAAATGGTTCTTTAGACTGAGTCAGTAGGTGGGGGGAAATGCACAAACCCCTTGATAATCACGATTTATATTTGGATGGAATTTTATGATTTCCTATATTCACATATTTTCTAACTTCATCCACATTCCCTACTGGCAGGAAAGTAAATGACATGAGTATTTTTATTTCTTATTCATTGATCTCAAATGGTTCCTCATCCTGGGCCAGTAGAGGAGGGGCCATTTGCAAGCCTCATGATAACAGTGGATTTTTTCTAAATGACATTTTCTGATGAAACAGTCAGGGAAGTAGGTTGTTGTTGGAAGCTTCTTGGTTCCCTTCATTTCTCAGCAAACATCCTACCTTCTTCAAGAAGCCTCTCCTGGTTCCCTTTAGTGCTGGTGCCTTTCCTCATGGACTATCTCCAATTAATCTGACTTATTTCTTCTTTATGCATAGTTGCCTGCAGATCACCCCCCTTATTACTTTGTTCATTTCTTAAGCACAGGGATTATTTTTATATTTCTTTGTATGCTTAGCATTGCATAGCCACATAGCTCTTAATAAATGCTTATTGACTTGAGCAGATAACTAAATTGAGGTTCAGAGTAACTCCTTCAAAATCTCACAATTAGCAAATACTTCATGAGATTATTGCCACAAAAATACTCTGCAAACCCTTGAAGTTTGAGAATATTATTTGTCCCACCCATCTACACCTCCCCATTTTAATGCCTCGGTATACAAACAAGAAAGAAAGACTTACGGTCACTTGGAAGGGCCAAGGTCTCTTCCTTGCTGTTCATATCTGAAAAGAGATAGAGAACTTTAGAGAATTAGGTTTTCAATCTCTCAAGCTCAGTCTCAGAACCAAGGGACAAATTATGGAACTTGGGAGACAGGAGAAGCTTTGAGAGAAAGGAGATGAAAAGGCCTTAAGAGTTCTGTTCAGTGCATTTTGAAACACTTTTGGGTTAGACATTCACATCTCTGAAGGAATCCAGGGAAGGATGAAGATGGCAGTGATGTGCAGTTGGGTGAGAATAGCTCACTTTGCTGTGGGACTTGAGAGTCTTCCCGGACAATGTCTCTGAGAAACAGTGTGAGAGGCAGTATTTTCATGCTATAAAGGAAACTCACAGAGGTGAGTCAGGGCCTGAAGTCAGGATGACCAAAGCTTAAATATGACCTCAGGCATTTGCTAGGTGTGTGACCCTGGGCAAGTCAATTAACCCTGTTTGCCTCAGTTTCTTCATCTGTAAAATGAGCTAGAGAAGGAAATAGCCAATCACTTCAGTATCTTTGCCAAGAAAACCCCAAATGGGATCATGAAGAGTAGGACAGGACTGCAATGAATGGACACCACCACAGAGGTGATTTGCTCAGGGTCATAGAATCACCAACTAGAACTGAGATTCAGACCCTCCTTCTTCTATTCTAGTCTAAACTATCTGGAAAAGTCATTTGAATATAGCAGCCCAACTAGAGAGGAAGAAATTCTTCTTTGAGAACAGAATATACAAAATGATTTTAGGTAATTCCATTTATTAAAAGCTTTAAATATGTATATTTTGTTCTCTCATAGTTCCCATTAGGAGTAAAATAGATGAAATGAGCATTCTTATTTACTATTCTTTGGCCATAAATGACTCCTCATTCTGAGCCAGTAGCAAGGGGCTATTTGAAAATCTTGATAATAATGACATATTAAAATGGCATTTTCTTATTCCTGCAATGACACAACTCATTTCATTCTTAGAACCTTGAGGAAGGTAGATAGGACAGTCAAAACTGTCCCCATTTTGTAGATAAGCAAACTGAGATTGGAGAAGTTGAAAGTCACTCAATGACTTTGTAGAGGAGACAGGACTGGAATTAATGTCCTAACTCTTATCCTAATATTCTTTTGTATATTAATCACTAGGTGCTCATATAAACTGCTCTTCAGAATCACCTACTCTTCATATAAGACATCTTTGAACTCTACATAATTTCACTGGCTGTTCTACATGCTTGCAATGTTTTCCCTCCTTGTTTTTTCCTCTAGGATTCCTTTAAATGTCTGCTAAAATCCCACCTTCTCTGAAAAGCATTTTTTTATATGTATACATATTTCCAAACTTGTCATTGTTGTGCAAGAAAAATCTTGTCTACACAAACGATATATCAGATAAAGGAAACACAATGTAAGCAAACATCAATCAAGGAGTATGAGAATGTTATGTTGTGGTCCACATTTCACATCCCTCTCTCTGGGTGTATATGGCTTTCTTCAGTGAACAATTGGAGGTGGTTTGAAACATTTCATTTTTGAAGAGAGACATGTCCATCAGAATTGATCGTCATATAGTACTGTTGTTGCCGTGTATAATGATCTCCTGGTTCTGCTCATTTCACTCAGCATCAGTTCATGTAAGTCTCTCCAGGCCTCTCTGAAATCATCTTGCTGGTCATTTCTTACAGAACAATAATATTCCATAATATTCATATACCATAATTTATTCAGCCATTCTCCAATTGAAGGGCATCTATTCAATTTCCAGTTTCTAGCCACTACAAAATGGGCTGCCACAAACATTCTTGCACATGTGGGGCCTTTTCCTTCCTTTATGATTTCTTTGGGATATAAGCCCAATAGAAATGCTGCTGGGTCAAAGGGTATGCACAGTTTGATAACTTTTTGAGCATAGCTCCAAATTGCTCTCCAGAATGGCTGTATCCGTTCACAGCTCCACCAACAATGCATCAGTGTCCCAGCCCTCCCACATCCCCTCCAACATTCATCATTAACTTTTCCTGTCATTTTAGCCAATCTGACAGGTGTGAAGTGATACCTCAGGGTTGTCTTGATTTGCATTTCTCTGATCAATAGTGATTTGGAGCCCCTTGAAAAGCATTTTCTTATTCCCATAATGCTAATGCCCTCTGACATTACCTCCAATTTATCCTGTCTATAGCTTATTTGTACATAGTTGTTTACAAGTTTTTCCCATTAGATTGTGAGCTCCTTGAAGGCAGAAGGATGTTTTCCCTTGAATTTGCAGTGTTTACAACAGTACCTGACACATAGTAAGCTCTTAAATACTTATTGAGCCTGGCTTGGTGAGTCACTGCTTCTTGTTATTTGGGAAGCTGAGCCTGAGGTTCACTTGAGCTTAGGAGTTCTAAATTTCCACAGGACTGATGCTGATTAGGGGTATAACCAAGTCCATCACCTATATGGAGAACCCTGGGGAGGGGAGGGAGAGGTACCCTAAAAAGGGTGAACTAGCCCAGGTTGGAAATAGAGCAAATCAAAATTTCCAGGCTGATCCGCTGAATGGCTAGGTCATCAAGTGGCTACTGCTGCTGCAAAACCTGGGCAAGATTCTTAAAGAATGAATAGAATGTGACCCTGGGCAAGTCACTTAACCTCAATTGCCTCAGAAAAAAGGAAAAAAAAAGAATGAATAGAACACAAGAACCGAATACAAATTGAAACAAACAAAAACAATCCATGCTTGTTGACCTAACCAGTGTTCTCAATAGATACATACTCAGGCCATTCATGATCTCCTCTATCTTGGCTCTGCTCCTGAGTTTTCCTCCTATATCCCCATCTTCCCAATCTTACTTTCCTCCCTCTCCCCCCTTTTCATTTTTCTTTCTTGTGTTATCTTCCCCCATTAGAATGTAAGCTCTTTGAAGGTAAGGACCACACAAACACATACATACATATATACATACATGCATAACACACACATATAACATACACACATAAGCACATATATGTATATAACCAGTAAATATACACACACTATATATATACATAAATGCATGTGTATATATACATTAAATATATACATATACATACATATGTGTGTATATATATAAATATATGTATTTACACCTTATATGTCTATAAGGATAGTAATATACACACATATATTTATATATATAATATTTATATTTATATATGTTTATAAATATACACATTCATGTATATGCATATATTTAAACACACATATGTGTATATATGTTTATATATACATATATCTATACATAAACATGTAAATATTATATGTATATCACATATATATAATACATGTATATAACTATAAATTTATACACATATTTATAGATACATACACAGATATATCTTATACATGTATATACATGCATATAAATATAAATATATAATGCATATATTTATAGATATACACACAGATATGAATATATCTACATATACCTATAAATATACATACACATGTATAATATACACATATGTGAATATAGGCATGTAAGTATATATTAATATATGCACACATGTGTGTATATCCATAAACACTTATACATACATGTGTATCTATAACTATATACACATATGTATATGTGTATGCTAATACATATACATGCATTGTATATAAATAAATTCATGCATGTATATATCTATAAAATATACATGCACTTGTGTGTGTATATTCTTTTATTTGTATTTCCAGCTCTTAGCATAGTGCAGGGCATATGGTATATATTTAATAAAATTTCTATCGATCTACCTAAAAGAAAATCTTTTCTCCCTCCTCATATTTCCCATCACATTTTTGCCTACATCTATCTCTGATTTATCTCTTTTCCACTTATCTTACCTTATCTGGTATCACAATTATTTGTGTTTTTGTTCCCAATAGAGTTTAAGCTTCTTAGAGGTAAAAAATCAAGATTTCCCTAAGACTGAGCATAGGACTTGTAAAGTAGCACGCCCTTTATGAATAGCTGTCATTGTATCATACTGGACAAAGGATAACTAACAAGGAAGAGAAGGTAAAGCCAGTGATCGATAGCAAGTCTTATTGAGGAAACTAAGAAATCTATTCTGGTTTTTCTTACCTGTGACTGTGGGGATGCAGAGGGCAATGTCAAGCCCATTGAGGGAAGAGTTGATATGTGAATGAAGAAAACACTCAATGGCAGTTTTATCACAGTTGCATAGAAGATGCTCACAAGGATCCTTGGACTCTAGAGAGATGGACCAAATAAATGGAGAGGATTGAGAAAACTGCCCAACTCACTTCGTTTCCCCTAAGACTGGAGCTTCTTAACCTTTTTCTACCCATGACCTTGTTTTACCCGAGAAATGTTTATGTGACCCCAGGTATATGGAATAGGTCTACAAATCTAACATTTACTGAAAATAAGTCATAATTTCACAACCCTCATATTTAGTTATATGACTCCACGTGGGGTCATAACCCACAATTAAAAAGCTTTCGATGATCTCTAAGCTCCGTCCCAGCTCTAGATCCTTTGGGTCCTATAAAGGAAGAGGGAGTGTTGTAAAGAGAATAGCTGGACACATCCATCAAATTTGTCACACTTGCTGTTCCAGCTGGTGCTATTTCCCCAAAACGGGGATAGATTAGAAGGGGAAAGCCTCTGGATCAATTTTTCTGCTCCTCTGGGCAGAGGATATCTTGGGAAGGAAGGGAAGTTCTTTGTATCCCCAAACACACAAGTTACACTAGTTACACAGTGTAGTTATCCAGGATATCTTGGACTTAGGAAAATGAATTTCACTTACCACAAGCCATGTTTTGGTTGCTACAAGAGATATCAGTGGAAAGTCTGATTAAGTCCTGTGTGCACTCCAATTCAGCAGCATCTTCATAACATTTTCGGTGTTGGAAACAACAACTGGACATGGGGGGGGAGGAAAATAAAATTTGGGGATTAGAGGAAAGAACTCTTTGTTTAAGTATCACTACAATAAAGAAGCAGCTTGTTAGAGTGGAAAGAGTCCTAGATTCAGACTTGAATTCAAATTCCTTTTCTGGTGCTTACTGACTCTGATCTGCTTGATCTTACCGATCTGCTTCCTCCTTGGTAAAATGCAAAAAATGGAGTAGATTATATCTAAAGGAACTTCCAGCTCTGGATCAATAATACTATAATTTTTCCCCAATAGGAGAATCACATATAGCTATCTCCCTCTCAACAAATTATATTTGGAATCAGAGTTTGAAGGAATGTTAGAATACAGCATTAGTTCTAGTTAGAATATAGAAGGGACCTTGGAATAAAGAACATTAGAACACAGAATGTTACAATTTGAAGGAATCTTAGAGATCATTGAGGCCTTTTGCTTAACAGATGAAGAAGCTGATCTGTCCAAGATCACACAGAAAGATAAAAGCAATACAGGATTCCAACTCGTCCTCAATAACTTACTGAATCAAGCAAAAGTTGGCCACTAATGAAGAAAGCATCCTCTCCAGGGACAGTGCATTTGACCTTTGACTAGCTTTATTATTGTCCTTACATTGATCCTGAAATCCATCTGGTCCATTTGGTTTTGCCCTAGAGATCAAATCTCTTACCTCTTCTATAAGAAAACCTTTAAAATATTCAAAGATAACTATCATGTTCTCCTTAAACCTTATCTTTTCCAAGCTTAATGTTCCTAGTTCTTTCAATTAATTTTTATGCAGTATGATTGTGGGACTCTTCACTGTCCTGGTTGCATTCCTTTGGATGAGCTCCATCTTTCAAGTATCTATATTTTGTCACCCTAACTATATTTTAAATACTTCATGAATACAGATCATTTCTTGACGTATCTCCAGAACACTCCACTAGGAACTTTTGCTTAAGTTGCCATCAACCCAATAATTAAAACTTTTTGTATCTAGTTTTTAAATCAAGTACAAATATGTGTGTCCTTATATTCCATATATATGTGTGTGTGTGCGTTATATAGGTATATATGTGTGTATTATATTCCTTGTGTGCCTTATGGTCCTACATAACTTGTTATGTAATTTCTATCCCTATCTCTTAACCATAAAGATTTCATAATAGCTGATATTTACATAACTGACAAAATGCTTTATATACTGGATCTTATTTGACCTTCACCAAAGTCCTGTGAACCAGGATCCATAAACATTTTATCCCTACTTTACAGTTCCAAAGAATGATTTGGAATGACCAACTCAGAAGTAGAAAGGAACTTAGAAGTCTTTTCATCTAATATAAATACTTAATTTAACAGAAAAGAAGATCCGTAAGTGAAGTGAACTGCCGAAGAGCTAAAATTCTAACTTCAGGTCTATCACCTTTATGATGACACAGTGCTGGCTCTCCCAAAAGCCTTGCTGAAATCAGGCACATTTTGTATATGGCACCTCTCTAATCTAGTAACTGCCCCAAAAAGGATATTCATTACCATAGTGGTACTATGTTAGTAGGAGCTCAATAGATGCTTGTTGATTGATAGACTGAGTAATCAAAACTTCATCCAGAGGAGAGGCTGCCTTCGATCAGGAAGTCTGTGACATTTGAGATAGAAAAATAATGAATCTCTAAATAAATCTGCCAAGATTTATTCAGTTTTGGTCTGCAAATCCCCAAGGAAACTATGTCTCCTTCAGGGTTCCCTCTGGGCTCCTGGTATCCTCTCAGATAGTGTAAAGAAAATGAAATTCAGTGTTCACCCATCCATCATTTTTCAGCTTGCATGACTTAGTAATTCTGATCTGTCTGTGACTTTGATGGATTGCTGCTTTGCTTCGTAGTCTCTGATGCTTATACATTTGGGACTCTCCCACCCCTCTCCCTGCAATAGAACAAGGTAATGGGGAACAGGGGAAGGATTTCCTCCTTCTACCAACTTACTGAGCTGAATCTATCTCTCATTTCAGAATGAAAACATGTATATTCAAAGATTCCTTCTTGCTAAGAGTTTCTGAAACAAAGATAAACTTTTGCCTGGAGGTCTTTAAAAACAAGCTAACATTAGGAGGTTTAAAAGCAGAAAAAGGTTTATTTGGTTGATTTATTTACTTTTTAATAATACAGAAGTTACTAATCCCTCCTAAAACACGGAGATTTTACTTTTAATAACCTGATCAATAAAGTATGTAGTGAGGTCCAGGTACCTTTAATTAACCATGTCAAAAACTTAACATGATTATATCAAACGTATTATTTTTACTCCATTTATAGGCCTTTGCTAGGAATTGAGGAATGTAAAAATGAATAAGACAGTGTTTCTTGTGACAGATGATTATTTAGACCCTATTTTATTCTAATCAGTGTTTTTTCATAGGGATAGTGATTATTTATGTTATATGTATTTGTTAATATACATTTAGTTAGCTGGGTCAATTAATATTAAAATAGAACTCACATATATTAATGCATCTTTTACATATATTTAAGCATAATTAGATAAGATAGATTCTTATAATAGGCCCCAAACTTTAAACTATAAGCCATAAATTCACTGTTATAAAGTTCACTTATTTAACCACAAGAATGCTTACTACAGGGTTTTCACCTTTTTGGTCTGATGAATATATGACCAAGGTGAGTGAAAGGACTCTAGATTCTGCCTTCTTTTGCTTAGTCACTGGGAATAAGTCCAATGTGGGTGGGATGTTCTAATGAAAGTTTACCAAATTATTTTTATACCTCTCTTGCCCAACATCAGGGATAGGAAAGTCAGAATTGTGTATAGCCACTTAGTCAAGATGGCTCTTGAGTCTTGACCATTCTGTGACCATCTGTGCTAATGCATCATTTCTGGACTCTCTTGGAGGATTTTGGAAGATTTGTTTTCTGCTTATATTTCAGTTTATTTTCATTTTTACTTGATAAGTACTGTATAAGGGACATTTCATTTTCAGTTAAACTCTGCACATGATTGACATTTAAATATTTTATTATTTTAAGATATAATTAATATCTAATATAACAGATCTTTCCAAGGTCTATCAACCAACGAGTCTATATTTTATTTTGCCTTTTATGTGCATCTGAGCATTAAGAAGTATAAAAGTAAGACCCTGGGAATAGGGGGAATCTCATATAGTGAGGAAGATCTGAGGTCCTGTTTATTAAGGGGGACAGATACAGAGGCTTGGAGCTCTGTTTCAGTGTCTTTTATTGCAGATTGGACAATTTTGCACCTAACAGTCCTCAAGAAGCTTAATAATAACTTGGATTTACTTAGCTTCCTACGAAGTGTTTTTTTTTTAACAAACATTTCATTGGAAATTCAAAATCTTGTGAGGTCACTTATGCAAAAATTATCATTTTCATTTTACAGATGAGGAAATAGAGGTTCAGAGATAATAAGTCACTTTCCCAAGGCTACACTATAGAGACATTGTAGAGTCAAGATTTGAATTTAGGTTTTCTAGCTTCAAAAAGAGTGCTCATTCCACTACATCTCCATGCCTCCTATATAATTTATGGTTGAGTAAAGAGGGGAAAAAAATCATGATTAAGTAAATGTTTGCTGCTTCAATACTTTAATAATCTATAGTTTCAACAATGTGGGTGTTCCTTCCACTGAAAGATTGCAGCCCCTCTGTGACTTTAAAAAGAATGATAATAGATAACATTTTTACAGTGCTTTAAGGTTTTGTAATGTACTTTGCAGACATTTTCTCATTTAATCCTCAGAACTCTAGGAGGTAGGGGCTATTATTATTCCCATTTTCCAGATGAGGAAGGTGAGGTAGACAAAGTTTAAATGATTTACTCGAGATCCTACAGCCACTTAAGTGTCTCTGGGTGGCTCTGAATTGGTCTTTCTAGTTGCTATTGCAAAAAACAAACAAATAAACAAAAACCTCATCACTGTAGCCAGTCTGATGATGAATATCTCTAAACTTGACAAACTGAGACCTTGGACAACAAATATGTGGTCCCTTTCTAGATCCTTTCTTATACAAGGACCATATAGCAATATAAGGACATGCACAAGGAATAGGACACCCACATATGTATATATACATGTATGTGGAATATAACATACATGTGTATCTTATATTTTTTTGTATGAACTTATATTGCTATTGTCTTTATAGTTCTTGCATATGTGTGCATACACAAATACATATATATATATAGTCCTCATATTAATATTGTCTTTTTTGTATGTGTATTTTGTATTGTTTGCCCACAATACATATATAGATGTGTCCTTATGTTCTATATACAAATATATACATGTCTACATATATGTATATATAGTCATATTACTATGTATGTTTTTGTATTTCCTTATATTTCCCAAATATGTGTGTATTATGTATGCATGCATGTATATATATGTGTATACCTTGTATTCCTAGTATGTGTCCTTATGTACCTATATAATATCCTGTGTATGTGCACACAAATGCACACAAGGAATAAAAGGATACATGCATATATGAGACAGACATATATTAGAACACATCTAGATATAGGTATATGTATATATTCTTATATCCCTTGTCATTCACATAAATATAAACTTAATTTGACTTGTCCAAAAATAGAATATATACAGAGTTTCTAAAATGTCTTGGTGCAGTTTTAATTTTTTCAAACAGTATTTCACTAAGACTTTGGGGATACTATATAGCTTTTTCATTCTAGATCTAGCTTATTCTATATACACACATATATACATATATATGTTGACATATATGAGTCAATATAACAAGATATATGTATATATATACATATCTTTTTATATTCTATGTGTGCATATTTTTTATTGATATATATAAATATATAGATTCAGATATATAGACACAGCCATTTGTTGTTTAATCAGTCAGGTCCAATTCTTCATTTGGGGTGTTTTTGGCAAAGATACTGGGATGGTTTGCTACATACCTCTTTGGCTCCCTTATAGATGAGCTAACTGAGGCAAGTGAGGTTAAGTAAGGCCAGATTTGAACTCAGAAAGATGAATCTTCTTGACTCCAGGTCTTACCCATTGTGCCATTTAGCTGACAAATTGCTCTGTCTGTCTCTGTCTATCTGTATGCTGAATATTTATCATCTGTCTATCTGCCTATCTCTCTGTCTTTATCTTTATCTGTCTGTCTACTGTCTATTTATCTAATCATCTCTCTCACTGTCTCTGACATACATGTACATACATATTTTCTCTCTGTCTCTTTTTCTTTCTGTCTCTGTCTTTCCCTTTCTCTCTATCCCTTATATTTCTTGTATTGATTTGCTCACATCCACAAACAACTTCATAGTTTGAACTTTCCCAAAGTGAAGAGTATACCATGGGAAGTCAATGGATAGCTGTCTAGCTGATAAAGCTCTTCCTTTTATTTCTGGCAGCCAGCAAACTCTCCCTCCCAAAGTCTTCAGTTCTACACACTTACCTGTCAGCCTCATCTATGGGTTCCCCCTCCATTTCAAACCGGCAGGAACAGCCGTAATCTTCAAAGTCCTTGGGGCAGAGGCCAGCCACACACTTCAAATTGTTCACAAAATGGAACAAGGCTGGGAAGTTGGTGAAAATGGCCTGCAGCCATGTAAAGTGGGAGCCCAAGCAGTCTGCAGAGAGAGGGAAAATAAAGAAGTTCTTTGGGCCATGGAAACCAAGGTCTTCATCTGAATGTCACAAGCAGTCTTTGTTCAGGTGACCTTGATGCTGCCCTAGTACCCTTTATCAACAAGGGTGCAGAGATTACTTGGTATGTGACCAGCACTATATGAAATACAGCGAGAGATACAGAAGAAATTTTATGGTATAAGGCAAAGAGCCTTGGAATGGAGAGGAGTAGACTTGAGCATGTATTACCTCATGAAAGGTTATTTATTGATCCTCAGTTTCCTCATCTGTGAAATGGATATAATAGTATTATGGATTATATAATCTGTAAAATGGGGACAGCCTATCACCAGTCTGAGAAGCTTATTGTTCAGACCATATGAAAGAATGTAAAATTCTTTGTAACTGTAAAGTCCTATTGAAATGTTAAGTACTGCTAGGTAGTGCAGTGGGTAGAGTGCTGAGCCTTCCAGAGTTCAAATCTGGCCTCAGACACTTACTAGCTGTGTAACCCAGGGCAAATTATTTTTCTCAGTGTCTTTATCTGCAAAATGAGCTGGAGAAGGAAATGGAAAACCAATGCAATATCTTTGTTAAGAAAATTCTAAATAGGAACAGCTAAGTGGTGCAGTGGATAGAACACCAGTCCTGAAGTCAAGAGGACCTGAATTCAAATCTGATCTCGGACACTTAACATTCCCTAGCTGTGTGACCCTGGGCAAGTCACTTAACCCCAATTGCCTCAGCAAAAAAAAAAAGAGAGAGAGAAAATTCTAAATAGGGTCATGACTGAACAACCATATTACTATTACAGGGTGGCAACAGGGGAAATGGACTATAATTAGGGCTCCTGAAGTTGGATCTATGGAGCTGTGACATTTGGATAAATTACTTTTCCTCTATAGCTTGTAGTAAAAGGGCCCTCTACAAGGGTATTTTTCTTATGCCCAATACTCTATTCTAGAAGTGGCAGTTCTTGCATAATTCTAATATAGTCATCATCTGTTTTCATAAGTGTTCTACTTCTTCTATTGGATTCTAAGTCCTAAGAGCAATGATTCTTCTCATCAAGATTACATGATTTCTCACTCAATACCTATTATGACACTTAGAACCTGATGAAAAATTATGATATGGTGAAATTTGTGGAATTTGGAGTCATAGAGGACTCAGGTAGTGTCAGGTTATTCCCAGATATTCCATTTAGTTTTTGTGCACCTTGATACAAAGCTTAGTATCTCTTGGATTTAGTTTCCTCATTTATAAAATGTGTGATGTGGGTGAGTTAAATGACCTATAAGGTCCCTCCTCACACTGAATCAGTAATTTTATGATCCTACCTATATAAGCTATCCTTTGTGTTTTTTTTTAATGAAAGGAACTGACACCATACCCAACAGTTAAAAATCTGCCTTGATAATATCCTGACAAATCAGAGATTCAACTTACCAAAAAATAATGTTACACTTTCCACATCCTTAAATGCTCCATTGAAGAATGTGATGTTATCTAATAAGAGAGGAAAGATGTAAAGTTTAAAAAATGTGTCATTATGAAAAAGAAAAATGTTTGTATAAAGATATAGTTACATGGTAAAACTGCTATTTTGCTAGAACCTAGAAAAGGCTTAGGATAGGATATTAAAATGATTTTCTGTTCCTACCCTCAAGAAGGTAAGATAATTATCTGAAGGACAGTTTAGGGGGAGTTGTCAATAACCACAAAACTAAATAAATGCCTGGGAAATAGAAAAAGAAGGTTGATTTAGGGTCAGAAAAAATATCAGATCTTTGAAGAGGTCAGCCATACAATATTATTGTTGTTTCTCCTTTGTTTTCAGAGGACCAATGACTTCTGCTTGAATGTATTTAAGTGAGGTAGAGCGGTACAAAGTCATCAGGATCACTATGTCTTCCAGAGTCATCACAGTCCAATGGGAGGACAAAAGTCAAGATAACTGGTGATGAATTGGGATGCAGTGGATCACCTAGGTGTCTTTGATGTCTGACAAAGCTCTAGGTGGTCTATAACATCTGTTTTCTCCACCTCTATGGCTATTGGAACAAATTGTTCTCATCTGCCCCTAACACTGGGGAAAGTCTTAATGTTCTTAGGATAGACATCTGCCTAACTCTCTAGTCTCTAGAATATGCAACAGATAGAATTTCAGATTACATGGGAGCTAGGGATTGTTGCTGACCCGTAGACTGAAGGTTTTATACAGGTTATAAAGTGCCCTAGATTTTCTCAGTGAAAAAAATACCCAGTCCAGACATTGTGGATCTTATCAGGCTTTTCAGGAAGTTTGCTCTTTCCTGAAAAAGCTGCATCAACTACCATTATGGGCATAATCTCCAGAATGAGGAGGGAAACAAGGGGGTTCAGATGTTTACCAAAACCAGAACCAAGACTGTCATGTATCCTTGCCCTGTCAAATGTATTCTTAAAATCTTTTGTACTCTCTACATCATATCAGTTATTTATAACCCTCATAACTTTGGTTTAAGGTGACTTCTTCAGCCTTCTATTATAACTGGTTTAGCAGACAGAATGGTGAAAATTGCTTCCCTGTTCAAACAAGGAAAAGAAAGGTTGTTAGATACCCCCTGACTCAGCAACACATACCTGCAGGAATAGTCAGACACTAGACTGGGGAATCTTGTAACTTCAGAGCTGTGGGCAGTTTTATACAAATCCTACCAGTGGAATAATTTGGGAGAGTATTCCTATCAAATCTGAGAGAAAAATCATGGCATACTACTTACTAAGAGGCAGGATTTGCAAGAAAAAGAAAAACCTCTAAATCTTTATGAAACACAAAGATTGACCCTTTTACCATTAGGGAAAACAAATTTCTTTACCTGTCATGTAGGAAGATTCATTTCCCCTCCTCCTTTCCCTCCCTCCCCATCAAATCTCTTCTTTTCCTTCCTGAGCCTAATTTGGTAAGAAAAATTAAAAAGATTCTCACTTATATTTCTTGGAAATCCTTGAGTCATTTCCGATGGAAGATCAGGTGTATCTCCAGCTTGTCCACCTATTTATGACAAAGAAAAGTCTTAAAGAATAATGAAAATCTCCTTACTTTATAAGAATAGTGAAGTGAGATAAGGGGTAGGAGATCAAATAGAATGGAACCACATCACATCAAGGATGGGGAAGCTGTACTAATACCAAGATGTAAAACAGTGGCCACATATGTTATCTTGCCCCAATGAGCCACCTCCTGTTCCCTGGAAGATCCTGTTAATCTATTGTAGATGACTTAGTAAATATTAGAAATGAAATATACATATATATGTTTGTATCTATATGTGTGTACATATGCACATACATGTAAGCAGAAATTTAATATCTATAGAAATTGATATATAGAGATATGTGTATATTTGTAGATATCTGTACATATATCTAGATATGTACACATCTATTTCTCTTATCTTTTTTTTCTATCTATCTATCCAAGGATATGGAGGAAGGGAAGAAGGAAAAACAATTCAGCCAAACTAGCCAACACATTGAAAAAGTATGTCACTGTCTTTAGAGTTCATAGTTCAGAGACCTAAGCTGGAAATGACTTCAGAAGGCATCCAATCCAATACCTGGTTAAGGTTAAGAATTACTGGAATAGTGGAAAGAATCTTGAATCTATAGTCTGACAAATTCAGTTCAAATATCAATTTTGCTCTTTATTGCTTGTGTGACCTCAGGCCACCTTTCTTTTCCAGATTCAGTTTCCTCAACTGTGCACTAGATTAAATATTTTCTAAGGTTCTTCTAGCTCTAAATCCTTTTACAAGGATCACAGAAAACTTGCCCTATTTTCCTTGTGCTTCAGTTTTTTCATAAATAGATGAAGAACTAGCCTCAGTTTCTCCTAAGATGAAATGTAATGTAACACCCTACTTTGTAGATGATGAAACAGAAAGAGAAGTTAGATGACTTGCCCAAGATTACACTGCTAGCAAATATCTGGGGCAGGATTTAAACTTAGACCGCCTTGATGGCATGGCCAGCATCATATCCATTGTACTGCTCACCCTTCTCAATCCCATGACCATGTATTTAAGTAGGAATTTTGTCTATTAGCAATGAATTTCCTTCTGTAGCGTCTGCTTTACTGAGTAGAAAATTAATCTGTATTTAACAGGAAATTTTCCTAAAACTCTTTGCATGTAACGGTTAATAATGGTCTTTCTTGAGAATTGTTAGTTCTCAAGTTGTGAACCAATAGGTTGGGGAAATAGTTATGGAAGAATTAAAAATGAATAATTTACATATCTCCTCTTTCTTTCCTTTGTCTATTAATGTCCCCATCTGGCTGATCATCACCAGATAGCAGAGCAGACATTGGGACAGTCAATGGCTCAAGACAACTGGACTAATCAGCAGTATTTCAATATGGTTTCTATATCATTTGGGCTGGTCTGATACTCAATCAACTGGAAAGAGTAAAGAAAAATGTTGAGAGGATGTCACATATCCTTCCCTGCATTCTTCCTTCTGAGAGGCAAAGCTAGCTTTAAATTTATGGCCAGAATAGAATTTCCAATTTCATTGGGCCTTTCCCAAATGTTTATTTCCCTTTATCTTGGCCTATGATACTTTTAACTACCCTCTCTCTTTGAAACTGTCACCAACAAATTCAAACAAAATAAAACTTTTTCATTCCAAAATAAGTAGTTTCTTTCTGTATAAGGAAATAAATGCAAGTATGAATAAAAGTCCCTAGCACCAATGACTTGAGACACTCAATTTCCCAAAAGTAGCCTCTTCAACTACAGTTACAAGAGGATTGATCACTTTTGCCTTGTTGATGGGAAAATGGGTTTTAGGAATAAGAATTTTAGGGTGATTACATATGAATATAGATTTTTAATACCATTTGAAGACTGGTCCTTTTATCGATACCATATTTTAGATATGACATTATAAGCAGGAGACATAATTGAGTGAATAATCTTGTAACTCATTCAAAAAGGCATTTCCATCAAATAAAAGTGCGAGGGCATAAAGAATATTGCCAGTTGATGTGGTTGCTGGTTGATTGGTTGGTTGCTATCCTTCATTTTTGAAGAAAATCAAAATGGACCTCTATGTTGGGGTGTTGGTAGAGTGGATGTAACTGTGGCTTACTGGACCAATACTAGCTTGGAAGGATTTACCAGGTGAGTGACTGCTATAAATACCTGTCGATTAGATAATTATTTTTAAAAGTGTGTGAGAGATGGATTGGAAGGGATGGAATTAGGGAAAGCAGTTATGAATTCATTATAGTAGTCCAATGATAATGAGGACCTGAACTACAATAGTTACACTGTGAATAGAGAAGACAGATAGAAGAGATTTTTGTGAGCACAAACATGACAAGATTTGAAGAGTGAGGATGAAGAAGGAAAAAAATGACAGCTCTTGGACATATTCAGTTTGAGATGTCCCTGAGATATCCAGTTTGAAATAATTAATAGGCAGTTACTGATGTGGGACTACAGATCAGGACATACTTTAGGGCTAGATATAAAGTGGGAAAGTTATCTGTGATAGAGATGCTATTAAAGCCGCAGGAATGGATAAGTTCACTGAATGTAAAGAGAAGAGGACTTTGGTTTTGGGGTACCCCCAAACCTAAGATCCAGGGAAGAAGCAACCAGACTTGTAGGAGGAAAACTACATAGAGTCATGGAACTATCCAGGAAAAAAGAGTGGTCAATAGTGTTGTATGTGAAGATTGGTAGGAAAAAGTTGTGAATAGTGGGAGTGATATTAGAGTTGTGTATTAAAAAAATGGATCTGGCTGCTGTGTAAAGCATGTTTAGGGTGGGGTGAGGTGTCTCAGAAATGGGGGAAACTGGGTAGGAGGCTACTGCAATGATCAGTGAAAAAAAATCTTTTACAATTTAGAAAATTATATCTGTATGCCAAAAGTGTCACAGAGTGCTCTTTCATCATGTTTTGAAAAAAAAAAATATAAACTTTCCAGTGAAAAACAGTTTTTTACACCAGTCCTGAAGTCAAGAGGACCTGAGTTCAAATCTGGTCTCAGACACTTAACATCCCTGGCTGTGTGACCCTGGGCAAGTCACTTAACCCCAATTGCCTCAGCAAAAAAACAAAAAACAAAAACAAAAACAAAAAACAGTTTTTTATTGTGATTTTGAAAGAATTTTGTAAGGTGCTAGTCAGTAGCACAAAGGCCCAGTAATAGCTTTGGTGGCTTTCAGATGCAGTGTAATTTCTCACAATCTGTTTAATTAGCATAAAAGGTACTGGGATAAGAATGTTTGCTTTCACTGAAGAAGCAATTGCAATATATTACCTCCTGCTTGATAATTATTACATTTTTATTTTCTTCGTTACCGATAATTAAATTCTATTCCAGAATTCTAGTTGATATTATTACCAATTGGTGTTAATGAGAAATATCTTTTTTACTTCATTTCTACTTATTTTTAGTAGATCAACTCTCATATACTCTAACCATAGATTATAAATGCTTCCATCCCATTAGGATTTAGAAGACAGTCTAAGAGAATAGTAGAGAGAGCACTGCTAACTTTGGAGTGGAGAAATCTGGATTTAGATTCATCCTTTGATCCTTATTGACTACATGAACTTAGGAAAGTCACTTAGCTGCTCTGGGCCTCCATTTTATCATCTGTAAAATGAAGGTATTTTACTAGGTCACCTCTGGGGTACCTTCCAGCACTAATATCTAAGAGTCTATCCTTTGGTTCTATGAATGAACTAGTTAATTTAGAAGAATTGAGATAGAGAAAGATAGGGAATAAAATGAAAAAAAGGTATAAGGGCAAAAAATATCATGGAATTGAAAATGGTATTGGACTTATTGGTTGGCAAACATGGTGTGGGTAGAACACTAGACTTAGAATTAGAAAAGTAGGTCAATTCATCCAGTCAACCAATCATCACTCCAATTCCCTTAAAATAACTGCCCTTGTCAGGTGAGAATACTCCCTGTTTGGAAATCTCTATTAATCATCAATCAACTAATCAATGGCATTAGACTAGTTTGGGAGAGACTTTCATTTGTCAATCATTTTTCTTTCCTTTGTTACAGTGAAAATTCACTGTCTTCTGTTTCTTATTGGATCAGGGAGGGATTTGGGCAGAGGCCCTGCTATATGGTATCCTTTTAGTTATAAACTTGTGAGATCCAATTCTCAATTCAGTTAGTATGTGGAGTTGATTGGGGAGGTGGGGTAAGGATCCTGATTAGGAACCTCAGTTCTCCAGAGTTAAAATGGGTGGAGTTTTTAATCTTATGCAGAGATGTTCCATCTTCTTATCTTATAGATTCAGCTGTGATAGTTCTATTGTCTGCCATATAATTCCTTTCTTTTGATGTTCTGGTTTGGAGAGTTTGTAACAAAAAGTTATTCAGCTCTCTTGATAGTTAAGTGATTTAACTTTAACCTCAAAGAACTGTTCTACTTCTGAAATTTCTCTGATTCTAGTTCAGAAAAGGAGAGAACAATGCAGTCAAGTATTTGGAGGAGGTTTTCAATTTGTGTGCATTATCTCTGCCCAAGTTACTTTAGAGAAAGTACTGTTTATTTTGTTTTTGCATACTCAGCACCAAGAACAGTGCCTTGATTATATTTGGAAAGTCTGGACCTGTGATTTTTCTGCAACATAGGGTTATAAGAAGATACCTCTTCTGATACAGAGATGGCAATTCTCTGTAACAGATATAGAGAGCTGCCTATTACTGAGAACTTAAATAAATTGACTATACAGTCAGTATATTTCAGAAAGAGAATTTGAAACAAGTTCTTCCTGACTCTTCCCCGGTTCGCATAGTTCAACAGTAGGCACTTATGCTAATAAAGTATTTGTTGAATCAAATTGAATTTCAGAGATGGTGAGACTTGAAGGAACTAAATCCATGTTGAATTGAGAGAGTTCATGAAATTTTCAACATGAGCAGAGGAAGAGAGAGAGAGCTTTCTATGCAGAGAAAATAACCTAAATAAAGGCAGAAAGGTGGGAGGAAATATACTATGGGGAGACATGGTGAATATGTCATTGAACACTATAGGGATTTGGGTTTAATTTATTTATTGATCAAGGAAGGCTCATCTGGAAAGAAGTTACAAAAAAAATCAGTTTTGGTGGCAAGATAGAGAGAGATGAGAAAAATAAGATAATATAGCTAGACTGATAAATTGGTAGATAAGATTTGTACAGTTAAAAATTAATTTTAAAACTATATAAGATAGTGGTACCTTACATAACAATGCCTGATATTTGTAGATTTTGTCTTATTTTCCAAGTGCTATTTATTATTTTGTATAGTGCTAGAACTATCAGTGGCCCTAGAGTCCATCTAGTAAACCTTTTCTCCACCTTCCCACCATCTCATTATATAGATGTAGAAATTGAAGCCCAGGAAAATCAAGTCACCTGCTCAGTCATTGTCAAAGACAGAATTTGAGTCTTCTGACTTTCAAGAGCATATCTTTCCATTATACCATGCTGCCTTCTGTTATACCCTTCTTCTCATTTGACCCTCACCATCAAGCTAGGTGGTGATCAGGATAAGTATTATTGTCTCTGTTACAGAGAAGGAAACTGAGCTTCCACCATCTGTGGCTATATTGGCAAGGCATTTTTTGAAAATGGAAAATCTTGAGTTCTGTATATGATCTTTTTCTGTTGCTTGAGGACCAGCCCAACTATGTTTGGGGAGGCTCATCCCAAGGAAGTTGGTCAGCCACCAAAATAATTTTTTTTTTCATTTTTTTCACAGAAAACTGTCACGTGAAATTATCTGCTACGGCATGAAGGATAGAGGGAGAGCCCATACCAATAAGTTCAGATACTCTTTTTAAAGAATATAATTAAAGCATTAAAGAGTATAATCAGGAGCTCTTATAATGTACCAGTAGAGAAAGGTCCCAGTATAATTTCTCTTTTGATTCAAGAGTGTGGGAAGATACCTAGGCTAAAACTGCCCAAGTCATTTATGCCCATCTTGAATTTCCACTATATCTGAAAATATTTCTGCATTTATATTTACAGAAAAGTATCACCTTTTTTCTCCTCAGTCCCCACCCCACATTTTCCCAGCAAACTTAGACCTTATTCAAAAGGACATCTTTTAAATAATTAGATATCTCACTCTGTTGAATTTGAAAAAGGATATTCACTTACCAGCAATTGGCAAGATCAACATACTTATCATGACAAATGTAAGCATGGTTTTCATCCAAAGAATAGAAATGAATCAGCGTCCTATTGAATGAAGTAAAATAGGATGAAGACTATTTGATCAACTCAGTTCAGTTCAATTCAACAAATATTAATGATGCAACCCAAATGCAGACAGGAAGCCTTTGCCAGTGGAAGGCTGGGTAGGTCAGTGGAGAGAGTGTTTGATTACCTATCTGAAGCCTGGGCTCCAATCCTGGCTCCCTGCTTTTAAGGCACCCTGTGACGTTCAGAAAGATATTTCTCCACTTTGGGGTTCAGAGACATCTGTCCTAGGAGCTAGAAAGTAGGATTTAGATTTGGGCTCAGTTATCAAGCCTCAATTCTTCATCTGTAACATGGAGACAACAACATGTACAACTCACATAGTTTTGGGAAGAAAGAACTTTGAAAACCTTAATTTGCTATTGAAATTTAGGGCTTTACAGAGAAAATTTCTTCATCTTTAAAATGAGGATTGGATTAGATAATCCCTAACATTCACTCCAACTCTACCATTGTGGTCTACAATTTCTTCTATATGTAATATATTCTTTTGTCCAAGTTCTCTTCTAGATCCTAGCAATTTTTATTTTTATAACCAAATGTTGCAGGGACCTGGAAATATTTCACTTTAGCACAAAGTGCTGATAATACCTCAATAGCCATAAAATGTGGGTAAATCTTCAGAGGCAAGATTTTCATGTATTCATTAGAGAGTCAGATCTGATAATGACATGTCCCCTGAATCTTGGGCGGGGGGGCGGTTGACAAACAAAAAACTCCCTAAGACCTGGAACCTATCTTATCACCAAGGACAAAATATTTTGAGTTCAGCAGATGAAAGAAAGCACAGGATTCTTAATATCCTGAGAATGTTCTCCTCTGCTAGAGAACTTGAGTAATTTTAAGGGAATCTGCAGACACTAGTGCTGTGGGAAGTACTCTACTGAGGAGAAAACAAGATGCCTACCATTGTTGGACCTACTTTATCTCAAGAATATTGGCAATACCAGATCTGGAATATTTAATTGTTTAGTTACATAAATTCCACCAAGTCAAACTTCTAAATTGCAGAATTGTCAAGTTGTAAGAAACTTCAGAATTGTAAAATATGATCAATTTTTATTCAATCCTTCATTTTGGATAGTACAGAGTTAAGGCCCAAAAAAGGTTAATTTGCTCAGAGTGACACAGCTAGTAGGTGTCTGAGACTAAATTTGAACTCAGGTCTTTCTGATTCCAGCCCAGAACTCAGTCTACTGAGCCATTGTTGTTCAGTCATTTTTTTTCAACAGTATCTGAATCTTTGTAATATCATTTGGTGTTTTCTTAGCCATGTCCTTCTCCAGTTCATTTTACAGATGAGAAACTAAGGAAAATAGGGTTACATGACTTGCCCAGGGTCACACAACCAGTAAATGCCTGAGGACAGATTTGAACTCAGAAAGATGAGTCTTCTGACTCTAGACTCAGTACTCTATCCATTACACTACCTAGGATTCCTCCTAAACCTCTGCCTTTCTTGTTAAGACTAAGGTAATGAGACCACTGAATCTTCCCTCTATCTCCTACTCCATTTAAATGCTTAATAGCAAGGTGTATAATTAACAAAATGGTTCCCTCCAAAGTTACCATCTATCTCTTAATTGGCAAATGTCAAGGCCTTTTTTCATTCCTCCTCATCCTCACCTTGATCTCTGTGCAGCTTTTGATACTGTTAATCTTTAATTACTCTTTCCTCTTTTAGTTTTCATGACACAATTCTCTTTTGTCTCTCCTTCCATTTGTCCTATTTTATCAGCCTCATTGGATGGATTTTTTGTTCAGGTCACTAACCTTAGACATTTTCTAACATTTAGGTTCTCCTCTCTTTTTTACTCCCTCAAATGGTGATCTTATTAGCTCCCATGGGTTCAACTATTATCTTCATGCAGATAATTCTCAGATCTATACATTCAGCCAAGTTTTCCTCCTAATTTCATATCTCCATCTCTTGTATTAAATGGCCCATACACATCTTTTTAATGTATTTATTTATTTAAAACTTAAAGAAAAAATAGGGAAAAACACAATAGAAAAGGAAAGACAAAAAAAAAATTGTCATGTGCCCAGAGGAACATCAGGGAAGATTCAAAATATGCAAAAATAATTTCTATTTCAAGAAAGCATATACAATAATAGAAAACACTGTATTCATAACTATCCATCTTTTCTTTGCTTCCTGATAGGTTTTCTTTTGTTCTCTGCTGGGCATTTTTCACTTTATTCTTTTGTTCCACAGATATATTAAATTCTAAAACAGAATTCATTGTCTTTCCTTCCAAACTCTTGCTTCTGAACTTCTCTGTTCTGAGAAAGGACATGATAATCCTTTAGTGTCATTCTTGACCCTTGGCTTTCACTCATTTCACAAATACATAGTCAAATATTTTCATTTTACCTTCTATTCACTCTTTGCTTGGACTACCTCAATAGCCTTCTAACTTTTTCTGCCTCTGATAGCTTTCTGCCTGAATTCATCTTCCAATCAATTGCCAAGGTAATTTCTATAGAGTACAGAAGGTCTGACCATGTCAACACCCATATTTAAACTCCCTGCTACCTCAAGGATCAAATAAAAATCCTCTGCCTGGCACTTAAAGGCCTTCTTAGTTAGCCTCTTCCTATTTTTCTTTCTTAAATATTATTCCTCTTCACAGCTACACTGGATTAATTGCTGCTCCTTAGACAGGACAATCTGAATCCTGTGCTTTATCACCGGCTGCCATCCATACCTCCAATGCTTTCCCTCTTCATCTCTACCTCCTGGATTCAAGATTCGGCTAGAATCCCATCTTCTCAAGTTCTTTGTTTCACCTGCCCCCTGAAGTTTTTAATACCTTCTGAAATTGCCTACCCTCTCCTCTGTATGTTATCTCATATATACACAGATACTTGCACGTTCTTTATCCTTCCTCCATCCAAATGTGACTGCCAGGAAAGAAAAGATTACTTTATTTTTGCTTGTATTTGTATCACTAGCACTTAGCACAGTGCCTGGCATATTCTTAATGGTGATTGACTAACTGGATTCCCCCCCCCCAAAAAAAAAACTCATCTCTTCCCTACCTCCCTACATCCCCTTCCCTCAAATTCTTTTATCATTTCAGTGTTGGGTTGATTCCTGCAATCCCGGATTTCCTGCATTTTCTGTATTTCTGCTTATTCATTTCTGTCTGATTAACCTGTTCTCTCTTTTCCCCTTCCTTGACTTATCATTTGTTTTCAGTGGTAGACTGTGTTAGTGACTTATTTTAGCCCAAGAGGATGAAGATATCTTTGATTTCAATACAATTTTTTAAAGGGCCTTGAAGATCATACCATTGAACCAGCTCGTGAAAAGGCTGCAGCATCCCACCATCATCAAAGCACTGCTACATACACACACCCTCTTATTTTTCTGTCAATGTTATTTTTTGGGATAAGGGGATGTCATTTGAGGGGGAAATCAAAGAAAACACAAACAAGAACAGTAAATTTAAGCAGGTCCAACTCTTCAAATCATAATGAATAGCCTTCAAATACTTAAAGCAATTGCTCTATTAAAGTACCAAGGCAATTATTTTAAATGTCTCTTTTTGTAAAATAAGGCTTCCTTCACAGGCAACATGGAGTAGTAGAAAGAGCACTGGAGTGGGAGGCCACAGATCTCAGTTTGATTCCTATCTCAGATGATTACTGAGTGACTTTTAGGCAAGGCTTTTAAAGCTTGTAAAGCCTCAGTGTTTCCATCTTTAAAATGGAGATAATTTTTACTCAACTTAACCTTACAGGGTTGTTGTGAATGCTACATAAATGTAAGTAACTGTCATTCCTTGGCTTTTTCACCATTATCTATAGAAGTTGGGCAGCATAACAAAAAGAATGAATTTGGAGCCAGTGATGGCTAAGTTCAGATCCTGCCTTTAACCACCTTAAACAAGTGATTTGACTTCTCAAATCTTGTTTCATCATCTACTAGAAGAGGGTCAATAAACTTACACTCCCCACTCAAAGGTTTGTTGGAGGACAGTTCCTTCAAAACTTTAAACACTATAGAAATTAGAACTGTTTCCATCTATCTAAAAGGCTGGTAATATTGATGTCTGAATTAGGGTATTTATTTCATGCCCAGATATGGACATACTGAACAAATGCAGATAGAGACATGCTGCAAAAACCTTTCATTCAGCTGCCCATAGTGGGTAGATTTGAAAAGGGGAATTTGTTAGCTTCCTTTGGCTCAGGGCACTGTAGAATAAGATGTCTACAATTCTTTGGAACCTTATTCATATTATTACAGTTTAGTTATTGCATGGAATCTAGCACAGATAGAACTTAGTAAGTATTTTATCCATCACTATTCTCCCTCAATGACACTCAACCCTTCCTTTCCCCTACCCCATTCATTATATCCACACACATGAATCAAAAATGCTTACCTGAATTGGCTTATTCCAGTGCAGTTGGATGGATTGATAATGTCTATGAATGAAGTCAGGACTAAGGGATTTATACCCTTACCCCTGGTACAGGTGATTACACTCTAGCCAGCAGCCCCTACTCATTTGTGAGTGAAACTGCTCATAAAATGTCAAAACATAATTGGAGGGAGGGGACTGAATAATCCAGACTGAAATACTCAGGGCTCTATATTAAGAAGTTCACCTGCACAGGACGTTGGCCAGGGGGACCCCTGCTCAAATACCCTGCCACTAATTAGAAAACAATTGATTCTCTGTTCTCTACCTTCCTTCAAGGCTTTGAACCCTAGAGATAAGACTCAGGTTTAGCAATGGAACTGCTTAGTGATTAAAGGTGGATGAAAGCCACACAACATGGCTCCATTCTTCCTCCACCTGCTTTATCCACAAATGGCTATATCTCATATCAATTGTTATTTAGTAGGGATATCCTTAAGGTATCAATCTCTGTTGACAATAGCAAAGGGCTGGAGAGCAGTCTGACTAATGTTCAATCACCATTTTTCTATCAAAGATCCCTTAAAGATTCCCCCTTAAACTTAAAGAAAACTAGGACTTATCAAACCATCCATTTAGGGCAAATCTCCTCTTTTATAAAGGAACTAAAGTAGGAATTCTTTAAATAGGCTCCTCTAAAGCATTCAAATATTTATTCACAAAGATATTAATTTCAAATTCTTTACAAACTAGAAGCAAGGACAGAGTATTTCAGAAGAAATAATGTTAATAAGACAAGTAAGCAAATAAGACAAGAGAATTTGATTTATGAAAATTAATTTTATATAAAGAAAATAATTGCATTTAATGGATTTAAAGGATTGCAGAATACTGTACATTTTATTTCATTTGATGCTTATAAAAGCATCAAATGTGAGGTAGGTGCAATTATTGTTTCTACTTTACATATGAGCAAACTGAAGTTAAGTGACTTGCCCATATAATCTAGCTAGTAAATGTCTGAGGCAGGTCTTCCTGACTGGACCCAGCACCCTTATTCACTGGATTACCTGGCTGTCATGCCTTCATTTCCAAAAGAGCAGCTCTGGATTTTCACAATATTCGCAGATATTATTTGTCATCTTTCCCATCTTTTCTTCCTCTTTTCCCACCTCTGAGCCACTCTTATCAGATCAACATTTACAAGTTTTATGTCCCATTACCTTGGGATATCACTTTCAGCCTTCCCAGGGGACAACTAGAAATCAGAGAAAGTCAACTAAACTCCAAATATTCCACTAGATGTCCTTGAATATAAATTGGACCTGGAGAGACTTGCATGAACTGATGCTGAGTGAAATCAGCAGAACCAGGAGAACATTATACACAGCAACAAGACTATACTATGATCAATTCTGATGGACATGGTTCTCTTCAACAATGAAATGTTTCAAACCAGTTCCTATTGTTCAGCGATGAAGATAGTCATATACATCCAGAGAAAGGCCTGAGGGAACTGAATGTGGACCACAACACAGCATTTTAACGCTTTCTGTGAATATTTCCATGCATTTTGTTTTCCTTCTTAGGTTGTTTTTATTTTTTTTTTCTCTCTAGACCTGTTGTTTCTTGTGCAGTAAGATAACTATATAGATATGTATACATATATTAGATTTGTCATATAATTTATCATATTTAGCATGTATCAGATTACCTGTCATGTAGGGGTGGGGGGTGGGGGAGGAGGGGAAAAACTTGGAACAAAAAAAAGTTTTGCAAAGGTCACTGTAGAAAAATCACTCATATGTTCTATAAATAAAAAGCTTTTAATAAAAAAAAGATTATAAATTGGATCTTCCTTGAGACAAATTCATTCACCTTACAAAATAAATAGTAGAGAGGCAGCTTTCAATTCCATGCAAAGAAAACACTTTCTAATAATGAGGAATGTCCAAAAGGAAATGTGATTTCCTCATATATTGTGAGTTTCTATAGTGGGGATCTTCAAGCATTCTAGTAACCATTGATTGAGGGCATTTTTCCTTTTGTTGATGAGTTAGTCCAGAGGAACTTGTGATTTTCCTTCAAATATTGATTCTGTGACTCTTGAATGAAAGATAAAAGGTTGAAGTCTTGTATTTGGCTGATAGGATCATGGATTTTTGAAGTAAGAAATTTTTTAGCATCTTTCAAGTCTCTCAAGTTGGCAGCCAATTATTCTACCTATGTCCAAGTCAATTCTTGGTTTTTAAAGGTTTAGAAAAGACCTTTTTAAAAAGAATATTCTTGCTATGATTAGACATCAGTACTAGATAAATTTATTATTAAGGAAAATACACAAATATTCAATTGTTAGAACACAATAGCCAGTCCTGAAAAATGTCACTGTTGGTGTCAATTTAAAAGTGAAACTTGCATGAATAGGTGTATTTGGTTGCAAAGAGCCTTTCTGCAATCTGTTTGCATTTGGAGCATGAGGATGCTCTCAGAAAATGGAATTTTTACAAGTATACTGAGGATTCTTGGAGAAGAAGGTTAAAGTAAGGTAAGAGAATGGCATGGTCTTGCACATCCTACCAAAGGCCTCTTGGATGTTGAAAGATTTTGTGATCTTTAAGTGTCTTCTTCCCCTCCTATTGAGACCAGGAAAACAACATTGAGGTAGTGGAATTGCTCAGTTCCAGGAGATTCCTTTTTCTTGCTGATCCTGGCTTGAGACTTTATACAACCACCTCATTCTGTCCTAAATGACCACATACATCTCAGATGGAGAAGTAGTGAAGGAACCCCAATGTTCCTTTGGAAGGAGAGGGTGGTCCATTAAAACTGACCACGGTTTCCCTTAAGGAACTTCTCATAATGTTGTGGTTGACAGTCTCACTGTGATGAGTGACCATTGCAACTTAACTGTAAATCTTTGCTTGAAGGACTCCAATAAGACCTTCCCCCACTCACTAAGGTTCACTGTAGTAGCCATTATATTTTTGAATAACTTTAATTGCTAGAGCATTTTTTCTTTAGATTAAACTTAAATTTGTGCTTTACCTATACATTACTCCCAAGGTCTGCCCTTGAGAGTTAAACAGAACAAATGTATTTCCTTTTTCATTTGTTGGGCCTTTTAACCATTTAAAGATAGCTATTATGTTACTCCTTGGTCTTATTTGATGGGATAAATAACTTGTTTGTTCAAACAGTTCTTAGGTGGCATGTGCTCCAAGCTATTTATTATCCAGATTACATTTATTTGGATACTGTTCTGCCCACTAATGTAATTTTGAAAATGTAGGATTCAGAAATGAACATTAGAGTATACTTGGACTTTTACCAGGGGACTATTAACTTCCTTATTGTAGAAACTGTACTTCTCTTTCTATTACAAATTCACTAACCCTTAGATCTTTTTCCAGACAAACTATTAATTATATGTAGTACCTCAGAAATTTATTTCTTTATCAAAGTGCTTGTGGTCTTGAGGAGGGAGGAAATGGGAGAGGGAGGGAGAAAAAAATTTCTAGATGAGATTGCTCACACAAAATTTTACAAAAATGAATGTTGAAAACTATCTTTACATGAATTTGGAAAAATAAGATACTATTGAAAAGAAGTTTATTTTTCAAACCCAAGAGTAAGTCTTAATATATTGAAATTAATCTTATTAGATTTAGAATAATATTTAAAGTCTATCAAGATTTTTTCCATACTCTTCTTTTTTAAAGACAGCATTTGCCCTTCTCTAAGCCTCTAGTATCTCTCCTATGCTAAACAGTCTTATAAGTATCACTAACTGTGGATGAGCTAATCTGGAAATTTTATCAGTACCTGTGTGTAATTTTCTTGCACTCCATGGTTTGATTTAATAAAAATCATTTAATTGCTTTCTTTAATTTTCTTGCTTTAATATCAATTTAATTAGCCATTTTCATTCTTTTCTTTCTCCTTTAAAGATTATTCTTAAGCAGAGAAAACAGGTACAAGTTAATAACTGGACAACTCTGTCTTTTCTGTTTTCAGTTAATATTATCCAATCTACCCTGGATAGCAGGAAGAAATATCTTGTTTCATCTTAATCTGAGACTTTATCTTCTGGTCCATCACCTACCCCTAACGGTCTCTTTACATTTGACGAGAGATATTTTTTTTTCAAACCCCTCTTGGTCCATTTCTCTTCCTTACCTTGATTCTGTTCACAAGGAAGTCTGGCTATGTTCTCAACAGCAATAGGTGTTTATTGATTTTGGGGAACCTGCCTATAATCCAGGGTAATCTAGTAGACTTTCAAATTGCATAGTCTTTCATCTCCATGGTATTTGATGACTTCTCTTTGGTCTGTTTTTGTGTGTGATCCTGTCACACCAAGATTTCTTAATAGAACTCTATCATAGGCTGAAGATCTTGACAATGATCTGTTGTTCCCCATTAGATGGGATCCCTATGCATATCTACTCTTTCTATTCATGCTGTGTCTCTTTATGAGAGAATATTCCCTGGCTTTATGGGGGTATTGTTGTTTGTTTTTGTCAGAGCTTTCTTTTTTTTAAAAAAAATAATATTTTTAATTTATTTTTAGATTATACATGCACATTCATTGTTTACAATATTTCCATGTGAGCCATGTTGATAGAGAAAAATAACCAAAAGGAAAAGTCATGAAAAAGAAAAAGAAACAAGAAAAAAAGTGAAAACTGTATGCTCCAATCTGCATACAGTCTCCATAGTTCTTTCTCTGGATGAAGATGACATTTTCCATGCAAAATTTAATGGAATTGCCATAGATGGCTGAATTGCTGAGAAAAGCTACATCTATTATATTTGATCATCACATAATCTCATTGTTACTGCATATGTTTTCCTCAGCATCAGTTCATGTAAGTCTTTCCAGGCTTTTCTGAAATCAGCCTGTTCATCGTTTCTTTGTATCAGAGCTTTCTTGAGCTGATGCCATAATTGGAGTACGTTTTTTCAGTTTTTTCTTATGATTCTTCCACAAATATCAAATGGTATAGTCAAGCCCCATGGCATTGTTCCTGGCAGGTGTGTGTGTGTGTGTGTGTGTGTGTGTGTGTGTATTTACTTCATTTATAGTTAAGGAAACTAAGGCAAACGGAGTTCCTGACATCAGTTTTAACCTACTCTGTAAGCAAAGCTGATCTGCTTCAGTAATATATTCTATTCCCCTTTCTCTTCTTCCTCCTTTATTTGTAAACCCTCATAATAAAATTGGTTCTACTTGATTTCTATTAATTTTACCAACTGCTTTCCAGCATGTATTTTAAAAATTTTGTCAAAAGAGAAGGCAAAAGGGAAATATTCAGAATTAAAAGTGGTAAAAATGAGAGATCAATTAAACAAAAAAGACAGGGAAGGGAGAAAAAAAATTCATTCTGATTCCTAGATATTTTTTCATAAATGTAATTTCTTAATAACCAATGTTATTTCAATTTTCCTATCTTGGTTTATTTTTAATTAGGTATATTAATCCAGAGTCATATTCCAAGCCTCATCCAATATAGTCTCAATGCTACTCAAGAGATATCAATTTATCTCTTTTGTGTTATGATTTCATTTTATTTACTGCCTAAAACTATAGAAATTTGTGCCATTTGAAACCTGAGTTTTACTTCTGATCCCTTTCTTAGATTTTGTCTATGAGCTTCCTGATGTCTCCACAACTATTTTCTTTCCTGTGTTATGACTTCTATAATATTTAGTTTAGTATACATTTGTGTATTATATATATACACACACATATAATTAAATGTATAATTTTCTTTCTTCCTTCCCTATCTTCCTTTTTTTTTTAAAAATGATCTTTCACTTTTACCACCTTTATTTCTGAATATTTCCCTTTTCCTTTTTTTTAATTGCACCAGGACTGTGTGCATTCCCATCCTGATCCCACAGATCTTTTCTGTTGACCTTCTAAGTTGTCTTCGGCTGGAAAATGTTCTACTCCATATTTTTGTGTGTTCTGAGAGTATTCATCTCCCTCCTTTTCTGAAAGAAATTTATTGCTTCTTACATCCAAGTGTTCAGTGGTTATTTTGCCCCTTTCCTCTTCCATTTCATATTCTTCTATTTTGGAAACTCCTGACCTGGTTCAGAATTCTTACCTGATACTCTATATATTTATCTCCTTGATTTTCAGACTATAGGTCTTTTTTTAAAAGATTCTCTCTGAAAGCCTGAAGTGCAGAAAGGCATTCCCTGAATCCCTTTATCTCTTGTGGGGGAGGGGGGTTACTACTTTGAGAAGTAGTAGCAATCACTTTTATTTCTCACAGTCAATGAAATAAATAATACTTCACAGTCAATGAAAATCAATAAAAATTTGCTATACTGTCCATTATTATTAAGAATAGCTTTTGGGGGGTAGTTTTTATTTATTTTTATTTTTTCTTGTAAATAGTATTTTATTTTTTCCCATTATATGCAAAGATAGCTTTCAACATTCACTTCCATAAATTTTTTTTTTTTTTTGCTGAAGCAATTAGGGTTAAGTGACTTGCCCATGGTCACACAGCCAGGAAGTGCTCAGTGTCTGAGATCAGATTTGAACTCAAGTCCTCCTGACTTCAGGGTTGCTGCTCTAACCACTGCACCACCTCCCTGCCCTCACTTCCATAAATTGTGAGTTCCAAATTTTTCTCTTTTCCTTCCCTTTCCCTCTTTTCCCCCCAAGACAGCAAGCAATCTGATCTAGGTTACATCCATAATCATTTAAAAATATTTATATATTAGTTGTATTATTAGAGAAAATTAAAACAAAAAAAAGAAAAATCACAAGAAAAAACTTCCCCAAAATGGGGCAATCAAACTGTGCATCCCTCTTATTCAGCAGTATTTCTACTGGGCTTATATCCCAAAGAGATATTAAAGAAGGGAAAGGGACCCACATGTGCAAAAAAATGTAGCAGTTCTTTTTGTGATAGCAAAGAATTGGAAAATGAGTAGATGCCCATCAATTGGGGAATGGCTGAATAAATTGTGGGCATATGAAGGTAATGGAATATGTTTGTTCTATAAAAAATGATGACCAAGCTGATTGTAGAAAGGCCTGGAAACATGTACATGAACTGATGCTAAGTGAAATGAGCAGAACCAGATCATTATACACGGCAACAACAATACTATATGATGATCAATTCTGATGGACATGGCTCTCTTCAACAATGAGATGTTGCAAACCAGTTCCAATTGTTCAGTGAAGAAAGCCATAGACACCCAGAGAGATGGATGTGAAATGTGGATCACAACATAACATTTTCATGCTCTCGATTGATGTTTGCTTGCATTATGTTTCCCTTCTCAGATTTTTTTCCTTGTAGATCCTACTTTTCTTGCACAGCAAGATAACTGTATAAATATGTATACACATATTTGATTTGTCAAGTATTTTCACATAATTAACATGTATTAGATTTCCTGCCATCTAGGGGAGGGGGTGCAGGGGAAGGAGGAAAATTTGCAACAGAAAGCTTTGCAAGGGTCAGTGTTGAAAAATTACCCATGCATATGTTTTGCAAATAAAAAGCTTTAATTAAAAAAAAGAAAGATGGAATCCATAAAGGAAATTCATGCAATCCTTGTCTTTTTTTTTCATTAAAAAGTCTGAACCCCAAACATAGCACCCGAAGCACTTTTTCCTTTCTCTTGAAACTCTGGATCCACACACACATAGATGGACTTCAACTTTCATGTAACTTAGCTTCTTAAAAGGTTCCCCTGCATATCTTTTGTTCTTTCTACTCTTTGTCAGGACCCTTGAGGAAAACTGCTTAAAACTAGGGCTTTGGCTTCTGTCTAGTATTTCTCTGAAGAGGAAGAGCACACAATTACTCAATGTCCAATACAAATCATCTATTTATTACTTTAATATGAAAGAAATACTTAACAACAAGCAAACAAAAAACACAACATTGAGACTCAGAGCATGTATTGACAAAGATGTAAAACAGAATATAGTAACTTATAAATAATTACTATTTTATTTAAACAACCAAACACAAAGCAATTTACAGACTATTATTTAGACATTTTATATTTCAATTCACTCTGTACAGTCACCCTCAAAGCTCATCTTCCTCTCAGTGATAACCTCTTTAATGAGTCACCATCTTGAACAGGAAGATTTAGAAAAACCTGGAAAGACTCATGTAAACCAACACTGGATGAAATGAATAGAATCAGGAGAACATTGTCACAGTAACAGCAACATTGTGGGGACAATCAATTATGGTAGACTTAGCTCTTCTCAATAATACAATGATCTAAAACAATTCCCAAAGACTTGTGATGGAAAATGTCATCCATATCTGGAGAGTGAACCTTGGATACTGAATGCAGACCAAAGCATACTATTTTTATTTTTTTTAAATTCTATTTTGTTTTTTCTTTTTTGTTATTTTCCCTTTTTATTCTGGTTCTTTTTTTTCACAAAATGACTAATATGGAAATGTCTAACATGATTATACATGTATAGTTTATATCAAATTGCTGGCTGTCTTGGGAGGGAAAAAGGGGAAGGGAGTGAGGAAAAAAATTTGGAGCTCAAAATCTTACAGAAGTGTATGTTGAAAACTATCTTTACATGTAATTAGAAAATAATAAAATACTATTAAGTGCAAAAAAAATCATCACTGTAAGGAAACTAGAGGATTCCTCCCACACTGCAGCTAGCTCCCTTGCTGAGCTTCTGCTCTAATCATTAATTAAGAACAGTCAATATGATGCTAATGTAAAGACTACTTTTTCTCCCCACTGAAGCTCCAGATAGTCTAAGGAATAGTGAGATCTAGTAGCTGTGTCTCCTTTTGAAAAGGTCTATTGAATCAGCACTTTTCCTGCTTAGTAATAATTAAACAGGTTTTAGGATAGAGTCACATACATCCCTGCAGTTTTTGGAAGTTTCCAGGAGCTCCAACTCACACCTGACAAGATGGCCTCTATAGGCCCATTTCCATGAATATTCTATGTGGTGCAACTTCCATTACAAAATGTATAAATAAATTTACAATTATAGGCAAAAAAATAGGAAATCAAATAGAAATTTTTTAAAAAGCACACAAAATCCTTTCCAAACTTTCTAGTTTTTTCAAAGGGCAAAAGAATGAACAAAGAATACAAGCAAGATGTTTTTGTTTTATATATATATATATATATATGTAGATGTAGATATATATATGTATATGTAGATATATGCATATATATCATATTCTAGGAATATTAACAAATTTCATCACCTTTTATAATCTCCCATCCTTCACCTTTTTTTGAGGCTAGATCTTCCTATCTCACCCAGGCTAGAAGTAAAATAGCTACTCATAGCATCAACCCACCACACATGTATCTGGAAACTTTGTCGTTTCCTTTGCTTCTCCTTAGGTAGCCTAGTAAAGTGCCTTTTTCAGGAAAAATATTGATGACACCATATTAATGTCAGATTAATTATAACACTCAATAGATTTAGTCGTCCTGCATTTCAGAACTCTTCAAGAAACACACTAGTCTCAACCTTTCTGGTAGGAAGAATTACAAATGTAGACCCTCATATCTGGCTTATGATTCATTTTTATTGAAACAAAAAATTGCACTAATGAGATGTGATATAACTGAAAGAAATACAACTATCTTATCTATGATGCTAAAAGTAGAAAGAACAGTTTTAAAAATAAATAATAATCTTTATATAAAGATCTTTATGTTTACAAAGAGCTTTAGGGAAATTATCACATTTTGTTTCTTGCATTAGCCTTGTGAGGTAAGAATATTGTTATGCTGTGCCCACTTTATAGTTGAGGAATAAAGATTTACTTCTATAGAGATTGATATACATACAGTTAGATGAACACATATATATTCACATGTGTTATATATATATATATATACACACATATGTATGTGCATCTCTCTATTTAGAAATGGGCTTGATATAGCAACAATATAGATGGATGCTTTTTATTGTTCTATCACCTTTATTTCCAAATATAGCTCTCTTCCTTCTCTCTGCAATGAGCCTTTTTTTCTAAAAAAAAAAAAAAGATATGAAAAGAGAAAGATTAAGAATCAGTTCAGCAAAACCAACTAATACATTGACCTTATCTAAGACTAAATTCATTTATTCATAGTCATAGTCTCCTAATCTGCAATGAAGAAAGGAAGGTTCACCTTCTCAATGCCTCTCCTAGATCAGATTTGGTCAATATATTATACAAAATTCATGTTGCATTTTATTTTTTCTTTCTTTTTTTATTCTTTCTATTTACATAATTGAAGTTACTATATGAATATTTTCTTGAATCTATTTACTTTACTCTGCATTAGTTCATGTAAGTCTTCCCATACTTCTCAAAGTGTACCATATTAGTTGTTTCTCATGGCACAGCATTATACTTCAATGTAACATTATTAACCCATTCTCAAATCAATGAGTATTAGAGACAATGAGAATATTTGATTCAATCTTGCTTGTTTTATAGCCGAAGAAACAGACATCCAGAACAGATAACGTACCTTACTTAATAATGCATTAATAGGATTTGAACCTGTATCTTTTGATTTCAAATCTATTGTCAGATTGGTCTACTACAACATATTGTTTCTAGGTCTTTCTGTGGGTCAGTATTTTTACATAGACCTGGGAATTTTGTTCAGGAGAAATAACAGGATGAAAAAAAATCTTTGCCTTTACTTTAGGTTGTGTAGGTAGAAAATTTGGTTTTGTCTCTCACAGACAATTGAGGATCTGGGAACTTATTTGTGAGAGCATCAAAGATGCCATAAAAGGCCACTGGCTTTTGAGTCAAAAAACCTGGGTTTGAATTCCCCTCTCCCATTTAAAAGTAGTATAACTTTGGGCAAGTCCTTTCATCTCTGCATCTTGACTTCCTTACATGTAAAAATAAGAATTTAGAATCAGTGACTCGGAAGGTTCCTGCTGATTCTTACTGTGCGTGTCAGGTCTTCCCTAACTTGTCAAAGAACTGGAGACATGGATTCTTTTTCCTGCTCTAGTGTTTAGTAGCAGTGTCTCTTATGAAAATTGCTTTCCTGGAAGAGGAATAACTATCTACCTTGAAGATTTTTGTCAAAAAGTACTTAATATGATAAAAAGTGAGTTCAATTATAGAGCTAAAGATCCATCCAGGTGAAGGTAAAATGACATTTCCTAGAAGTTACAGGGAATTAAAATTCAATTCCTTTAAAGGTAGAAGTTTTGATAGTTCATGCAACCCAACAGGAAAAGAACTGTGAGGTGAATCTATGGGTTTCCTATTTCTAGAGGGGTTCCCAAAGAGTCAAGTGACCATCTATTGATCAGGGATGTAGTAGAGAAGATCTATGCCTTGGGTATGGGCTTGGACAAAGGGATAGTTTTTAATATCCCTTCCATTCCTGAAATTTTTGATTCTTGCGATGGCACCTGTTATCTTCACACACAAAAACACAGATGCACACATGTGCATGTGTATACACACATGCTCACACATACAAATAAACACACATAATTCCTGGGTTTCTCTTGGCTACTTAAAAATTTTTATTGAAGCTGGCTTTGAGATCCCCTCCTATGCTTGAAATGGTTTTGCCAAGCAAAATGTTCAGATTAAAGTTTGATTCCAGGTTTAAGGCAATATATCATCAAAGCAACAAGCATTTATTAAGTTCCTACTATGCACAAGTCTGGAGAAGGAAGCAGCAAACCCCTCCATTTTCTTTGTTAAGAAAACTCCAAAGAGTCAGACATGACTGAAAAAACAACTGAAAAATGTACCAGACCTAGGAGAGGAAGACTTTATCCTTCCTTTTATTTTTTCTTTATTGCCTCCTTCAGTTTTTTTAAAAAAAAGTTTCATTAATGAGTTTTACTTTTATATCAGTCATTTCTAGTTATATTTTAATTCATACCAGAATTAAAGTCAGACAACAAACATTTATTTGCATTTATCATATGCCAGAGACTATGCTAACCTCTGGGGATACAAAGATAAAGATGAAACAGCCTTCAAGCAGCTTATATTCCAACAGAGAAAACAATATGTTCATATATGTTTATATATACAGAGATAGAGTTCTTGTAATTTTATGGACATACATAACTCCTGGATAATAAAGCCCTTTTTCCCAATGCAGGTGGGTAGCTTTTATGTCCTTTAGAGATGTAGACAACTGCCTAGGGCAACGAAAAGTTAAGTGATTTGCCCAGAATCAAACAGGTATTTGTGTATCAGAGACAGGATTTGAATATAGATCTGCTTTGGAGGTCAACTCTGTCTCCACTGTATCAAACTATAAATATAGAATGTCTATCTGTCATCTGTCTATGTCTGTCTATGACTAAGACAAGTGAATAAAATCTGTTTATCTACTGTCTACCTATCATCTATCTCCTTGTCTATTACTGAAACAACTGAATAAAATCTATGTATTTACCATCTATCTATGTATCTGTCTGTCTATCTGTCTATTTATCTGTCTACTTACTTTCTTTTTCCTATCTATTCACCTATGCATATGTCTGTCTTTCTCTGTATCTCTCTCTTATTTATCCATCTACTATTCATTCTGTCTGTAGATAAAGTGAAAGACAGACGATGGAAATATCGACATACATTGAGAGAGAGAGAAAGATTGTTAGATTGATAGATAGAACATTTATTATGTGCCATGTAAAATGCTAAGTATTGGATACATAAATACAAGTGAACAAGAAAGCCTCCACCCATAGAAAGAAATAGCCCTTCCTATCCCTCTAATGGGAGAAGACAACACATAAAGATGAACTAGAAAGATGGGGAGAAAGAGGCATTCATTGAAAGTGAGATGGATGAAGATACAAAATTTAAAAAAGTACTTTTGTGAGAGAAAATGCTAGTAGCTGGTGTATATGTGTATGTGTTTGTATGAAAAAAAAAGAGAGAGAGAGAATGAGAGGGAAGAAGATAAAGGGGAAAAGGGAGGGAAGGAAGGAAAGAGCAAACTAGAATTACCAATTCAACAAATTAAAAAAAAACTTCACCCAAAGACCCCAGCTTTTGGGATAAGTATTCACTATTTGACAAAAACTGCTGGGAAAACTGGAAACTAGTGTGGAAGAAATTA